>OX940988.1:3057806-3466678 GCA_954871275.1 Leptopterna dolabrata | reverse complement strand
CCAATGCTGTCGTGGGAAACCATCATACGGGCGCTTTTGCTCATCCCAAGGCCCTCAATTTGTCATACAGCTCAAAGTACTGACTACAAACCTGCGCTATGTCAGCTTTTGAAACTCCTCGGAACCCAACTGTTCGGAGTAACGGCCTCTCGCAGTCATCCTAATATCGAAGCTGTACCCGATGAATGATAAGTTAGTGTAACAACGGCACTAATGAATGGCTTGTCCAGAATCAATTGTCGGCGGAAGTCTTTTGAAGGTACCGGAACATTTCCCATGCATTCAAATTTCTCCACAAATAAGCCTTACCTGCAGGACTGCACGTCTCTTGGGGGGGGGGTGGGGGGGGGGGGGGGGGTTGACGGAATATTCATAATTTTTGTCGTTCGGACAAGAACTACAAGATCGAAATTCGATCAAACAAGGTAGACAAACCACCAAACCATCAAACTTCTGCACCACTCACAAAACTAGATTCGTCATACTTATTAGGAGGGACCACCACCACGGTAAGTACCTTCTCCTTCTTCTATTAACTGAACCCATTCCGAGAGCTTCAGGAAAGGTAAAATTATGCGCATTAGTTCAGCTTCACTAATTCTTGACAAAACGTTGTCAAGCCACATATCTAAGCAATAGGTATACAGGGTGTTTCTTAAGTAGTGAACCACCCTTTCTAACTACGTTATTTTCAGGAAAATGAAAAAAAGCTTCTAAAGTAACCCCCCTTCATTTTTTTACAATGAATTCAAATATCTCATTCCCGCACTTTGCGCATGCGCAGAAACATGCGCAATTGACACCAACTTCGGTTTTTCAAATGGGTACCTGATTTTTTATTGCAGATTCAGATTCTACGTAAAATTTCATGAACATTTTGAACCCTCAATCGATGAATTTGACTGCGCAGAACCTGTTCTGCGAGCGTGCAAAGTTGCTCAGCTGCCAAATTTCGCAAAACTTGGCGTCTAGTAATCCCCAAGTGTGGCACATGATTTTTCATTGTTTTTTCAACGCTGATTCACATGGTGCTATCCGTTTTTTGATTTGACTCGATTTGAACGAAATAATGGCCAAAAGTCGGTTATTTTGTACGAAAAAAAAACGTGTTTTGAGGCGTGTGTTTGCACATGAATTACATAATTTGCTATTCCCATCCTCTCTTCCAGTCTCAACAGAAGCGAAGGGAATTTGTAAAATAAAATAATAATACCTTGCAGCTGCACCTGAAATTAAATAATACCGTTCTAAAAGTGGTCCTCGTTTTCCTCCGTTCAAATCGAACTCGGTCCCTCGTGTCTCCACTTGATGACTGTTGAACCTTTCCAATATGCGAGCAAGTGACTGCATGTCTCATATTATCGCTCAGATCAAGTTATTTGCACTCTGGAGGCCCAATAGTTAGGTTTAATCTACTTCTCGTGCAAACTATTTTTCTCAGTTTCAAGCCCTCATAGCCGGTTCCAAGCCCGAGTTTCGAAAGGGAGAGGAAAAATAAATTTATAAAAAAATATTTTGGTTCGAGTAGGTAATTAATTCATGTGCAAACACACGCCTCAAAACACGTTTTTTTTCGTACAAAAATAACCGACTTTTGGCCATTATTTCGTTCAAATCGAGTCAAATCAAAAAACGGATAGCACCATGTGAATCAGCGTTGAAAAACAATGAAAAATCATGTGCCACACTTGGGGATTACTAGACGCCAAGTTTTGCGAAATTTGGCAGCTGAGCAACTTTGCACGCTCGCAGAACAGGTTCTGCGCAGTCAAATTCATCGATTGAGGGGTCAAATGTTCATGAAATTTTACGTAGAATCTGAATCTGCAATAAAAAATTAGGGTACCCATTTGAAAAACCGAAGTTGGTGTCAATTGCGCATGTTTCTGCGCATGCGCAAAGTGCGGGAATGAGATATTTGAATTCATTGTAAAAAATGAAGGGGGGTTACTTTAGAAGCTTTTTTTCATTTTCCTGAAAATAAAGTAGTTAGAAAGGGTGGTTCACTACTTAAGAAACACCCTGTATATACTAAGATTTTTTCGAAGATTTTTGCATCTTCTAATTGGATCACCGGTTTCTGGCATTCATAGCAAGCTGGTAGTTGTACAGCTCTACGAATCGATTCCCACGAAAGGCCATGAAAACTTTCTGACCTTGAACAAATTTAGGCTGGTCTCTTCTGATTCATAATATTACCATAATATGGAATATTATGGAATTATATTCGCAGTTAGGTAGGATTCATTGTTTCAAAACAAATAGTTGAATGTCACACTGAATTGCACGGCTGCTACATCCATATTCGTGCTGACTGCCAGGTCTTGAACTCATTACCGAATAACGATCTTCCGATGGTTCCCATCGAACGTTCCAACCTACAGTCCCTACTTACAGAGCACAACCGAATCGTAAAACTTGGATATGCCCGTCCTATGCGTTGAAAACTCGGAGAAAATAATTGCCTCGCCTCCCGCAAGGGCGGCACCCCTCGTACAATGAAATCGTTGCCTGAAAGCTGGTTTTACGCTCTACCACCCTAAGGCCTTGACGACTCGAAGTTAATTGTTTCTGTCATTCCTTCACCGTAAATCTGCCCAGAATCTCAGCTCAGCGGAAAAAGCTGCCAAAACGCTGTAGGACAGGGTTAATCAATATTGGAAATCCACACTGACTCAAAGGGAATTTACTTTATGGAACTGTGGCCTATTTCAAGATCTCACAAGAAATACACTAGAATGTAAATACCAAGAAACGAAATGCAACTATTTCTATTAGATGATACTCTTCGGTTTAATGTCGGGTTTACCGCACTTCCTTTCACTAAGATAATAGTGGCCTCAAGTCTGGGATCAGGGCCTCATTTACCTTTTATGAAATCTGATGGAGCTTATCACAGCCACATATCACAGAAACGGGTGAGAAGACCACAGATCCCTTCTACATGATCTTGTGATTTACGCAAATCCAAACTTGTGTATATTGCAATATAACATAGGTAGTTAGGTGTAGGATACCTAATTTGCAGTACCTACACGCCACCCAGTTGAGAAGGATACCTACAGAAATTTTCTCCGAATCCCGTTACGTTTTAACCAAGAGTGTTGATGATTCTTCGAAACCAGATGTCGAACGGGAAGACTTTCATACTGTTCGAAAAGTACGAAATAAAACGTGAGCCGAATGAGGTGAAATTATTTGAGAAATTAATAGTGAGCAGTTAGACAGAATCGTATGACAAGCATCACCTTGGGAGTCAACATAACCCTTGAAGTGGTCAAACAAATACGAAAATCCGTAGGTACATAAAGTAGTATCAGTTACAACTTGTGTATTGTGTTCCTTAAGATGAATGGTGACATCATGGTAGTGGCAGCCCATAGGTGCACTTCGACAGTTGAAATCCAATTCAACACGCTAATCATAGAGCTTTAGAACCGTTCCCCAGTAAATAACGAGTTTTTGTTGGACTGATGGCATTAAATTAATATAAATAAACATTTCAGGCGCTGGTCGGGCAGTTTCCTATAAGTACCTAGGTGTAATGCCTATCTTATGATGGTAGCTCATCATTACATAATTATTATTGAATAATGAATAAAAACAAATAAATCAAACAATCAAATTGTGATCACACATGGTCCTGATTAGCCTGGAGAACTAACAAATTAATGACGAAACCCCGCCTGTAATTGCTGCCTAATCAATACCACTGTCTGCTATATTATGTTCAGCCGCAGGGGGTGGGGGGGGGGGGGATGAAATCATGAGATTTTAGATTATATTATATTAGATTATGTTGAGACCTTTCACGTTTTTCTGATAGATCGATTGATAACACTACTCTTATTAGGTATGGAGATACAAGAGATACAATAGTTGATAAGTGAAGAGATGTGCGAAAAGAAACGTAGGAAAATGCCGTTTGACCCTCAATACTAACAAAAACAATTGCAGGCACCAGTAACGGATATTTTCAGAGAACTTTCATTCGTGTCCGACTTCAATCTTCTCTTGTGGAGGGCTCTGACTTTCGTTTCAGAAGACCAACAGTCGTATACGAGTTTATAAGACATTGTTCTATTGTTGAAACACAGTATTACGCGCCTGAGGTTGTGGGTGACACCGATGTGCTCTTTCGTGTCCTTTCTAGAGGCCCGGTGGACAGGCTTTTCTAAAACAACGGCCCTCTGAGACATACTTTTGGTTAGTAGAATAGAAAAAACTAAAATCATTCCGAATTATCCACAAAGCATATAGCGGTTTGAAGAGGAGTTTTAATAACACCTAGTGAAGGAAGTACAAAACCTACAAAAAGTACAGAACAATATCAGTATAAATTAACAGAAGGGCATTTGGTTTATCACGGATACCCGTTGAAAATCAATCTTTAGAACAATCGCACTTCACAAGGATTTTGCGCAGTTATGGCCCATATCACCTGTAACGGGACATCCCTGGGAAGCACCCTGCTTCTTCTTCATTGGACCTGCCTCGGTAACCTGAGACACAACGCCAGTACCGCCAGCGTTGACACTATTTTACGTCTCTTTTGTTTTATTCTTAGAGACAAGTTGTTGCTGAAGCTAGCGCCTTTGCTTTCGCAGAACTTGGTACAAGAGTGAAATGAGGTTCGTAACAGAACGGAATTAAACAAGAAGTCCCCCCCCCCCCCCCCCCCACGAATAGAAAACGCTGCAAAGTCCTTGTCACATGGGTTTATTATTCTACTGGACATACCTACAGAAATTTTGGCTGTTCATTTATTGTTTCTTTCATGTGCAATTATTGAAATGGCTATTTTTGATGGCTTCCACCAACTTTGATTAGGATCGGCTTTTTTTAAAAGATTATCTTTGGTCATTGATAGTGCCATTTAATTGCCTTGATTCACCTGCTGGTACTACTTCCAGTGTTATTATACACAAATAGTATAGTGATTTCAGACAATTTCCCATGTTTTACTCATACAAAATTAATTGTCGGGAGCTTAACCTTCGTTCCAACCTCAATTCTTCACTCTTCGGTCACCATCAACCTAATATTCGGTCTTCTAGCCCTAAAAAACATGGAGAACTATACATCACAAGCTCGTGTTCACTAAAACCTCAAAAAAACCCTCGAAAACCCCTATTTTTACACCCATTTTTCTCCCATAACACCCCAAGGTGAATGCCGATCGAGTTGCCGAGCTTTGGAGCACATATAGGACCCAAATGTGTTCCCAAATGGGGGACCCGAACTGCGTGCGGGAAGAACGACGATTTTAGACCAAAATTTAACGTAAATTTAAGCTAAAACTTAGTTAGAACCTCCATTTTCACTCTTTGGTCAAAATCGATTTCATATTCGGTCTTATCGTCCAAAAACATGGAAAGCAATACCTCAAAAGCTCATGCCACTAACATGTTACGAAAAAACAAAAAGTACCAATTTTTATCCCCATTTTCACTCATAACACCCCTGGGTATATTCCGATCGGGCTGCAAAGTTTCGGGACACAACTAGGGCCCAAATGGAGCATGTGTGTGCGAAAGAACGAATTTTATAGACCGAAAATGAAGTAGATATATGCATGATACGGCAGACGGCGGACGGATATTGCAGTTAGGTAGGATTCATTGTTTCAAAACAAATAGTTGAATGTCACACTGAATTGCACGGCTGCTACATCCATATTCGTGCTGACTGCCAGGTCTTGAAACTCATACGAATAACGAGCTTCGGATGGTTCCCATCGAACGTTCCAACCTACAGTCCCTACTTACAGAGCACAACCGAATCGTAAAACTTGGATATGCCCGCCCTATGCGTTGAAAACTCGGAGAAAATAATTGCCTCGCCTCCCGCAAGGCGGCACCCTCGTACAATGAAATCGTTGCCTGAAAGCTGTTTTACGCTCTACCACCCTAAGGCCTTGACGACTCGAAGTTAATTGTTTCTGTCATTCCTTCACCGTAAATCTGCCCAGAATCTCAGCTCAGCGGAAAAGCTGCAAAACGCTGTAGGACAGGGTTAATCAATATTGGAAATCCACACTGACTCAAAGGGAATTTACTTTATGGGAACTGTGGCCTATTTCAAGATCTCACAAGAAATACACTAGAATGTAAATACCAAGAAACGAAATGCAACTATTTCTATTAGATGATACTCTTCGGTTTAATGTCGGGTTTACCGCACTTCCTTTCACTAAGATAATAGTGGCCTCAAGTCTGGGATCAGGGCTCATTTACCTTTTATGAAATTCTGATGGAGCTTATCACAGCCACATATCACAGGAAACGTGGTGAGAAGACCACAGATCCCTTCTACATGATCTGTGATTTACGCAAATCCAAACTTGTGTATATTGCAATATAACATAGGTAGTTAGGTGTAGGATACCTATTTGCAGTACCTACACGCCACCCAGTTGAGAAGGATACCTACAGAAATTTTCTCCGAATCCCGTTACGTTTTAACCAAGAGTGTTGATGATTCTTCGAAACCAGATGTCGAACGGAAGACTTTCATACTGTTCGAAAAGTACGAAATAAAACGTGAGCCGAATGAGGTGAAATTATTTGAGAAATTAATAGTGAGCAGTTAGACAGAATCGTATGACAAGCATCACCTTGGGAGTTAACATAACCCTTGAAGTGGTCAAACAAATACGAAAATCCGTAGGTACATAAAGTAGTATCAGTTACAACTTGTGTATTGTGTTCCTTAAGATGGAATGGTGACATCATGGTAGTGGCAGCCCATAGGTGCACTTCGACAGTTGAAATCCAATTCAACACGCTAATCATAGAGCTTTAGAACCGTTCCCCAGTAAATAACGAGTTTTTGTTGGACTGATGGTATTAAATTAATATAAATAAACATTTCAGGCGCTGGTCGGGCAGTTTCCTATAAGTAGGTGTAATGCCTATCTTATGATGGTAGCTCATCATTACATAATTATTATTGAATAATGAATAAAAACAAATAAATCAAACAATCAAATTGTGATCACACATGGTCCTGATTAGCCTGGAGAACTAACAAATTAATGACGAAACCCCGCCTGTAATTGCTGCCTAATAATACCACTGTCTGCTATATTATGTTCAGCCGCAGGGGTGGGGTGGGGGGATGAAACCATGAGATTTTAGATTATGTTGAGACCTTTCACGTTTTTCAGATAGATCGATTGATAACACTACTCTTATTAGGTATGGAGATACAAGAGATACAATAGATGATAAGTCGAAGAGATGTGCGAAAAGAAACGTAGGAAAATGCCGTTTGACCTCAATACTAACAAAAACAATTGCAGGCACCAGTAACGGATATTTTCAGAGAACTTTCATTCGTGTCCGACTTCAATCTTCTCTTGTGGAGGGCTCGACTTTCGTTCAGAAGACCAACAGTCGTATACGAGTTTATAAGACATTGTTCTATTGTTGAAACACAGTATTACGCCCTGAGGTTGTGGGTGACACCGATGTGCTCTTTCGTGTCCTTTCTAGAGGCCCGGTGGACAGGCTTTTCTAAAACAACGGCCCTCTGAGACATACTTTTGGTTAGTAGAATAGAAAAAAACTAAAATCATTCCGAACTTATCCACAAAGCATATAGCGTTTTGAAGAGGAGTTTTAATAACACCTAGTGAAGGAAGTACAAAACCTACAAAAAGTACAGAACAATATCAGTATAAATTAACAGAAGGGCATTTGGTTATCACGGATACCCGTTGAAAATCAATCTTTAGAACAATCGCACTTCACAAGGATTTTGCGCAGTTATGGCCCATATCACCTGTAACGGGACATCCCTGGAAGCACCCTGCTTCTTCTTCATTGGACCTGCCTCGGTAACCTGAGACACTACGCCAGTACCGCCAGCGTTGACACTATTTTACGTCTTTTGTTTTATTCTTAGAGACAAGTTGTTGCTGAAGCTAGCGCCTTTGCTTTCGCAGAACTTGGTACAAGAGTGAAATGAGGTTCGTAACAGAACGGAATTAAACAAGAAGGATCCCCTCCCCCCCCCCCCCACGAATAGAAAACGCTGCAAAGTCCTTGTCACATGGGTTTATTATTCTACTGGACATACGTACAGAAATTTTGGCTGTTCATTTATTGTTTCTTTCATGTGCAATTATTGAAATGGCTATTTTTGATGGCTTCCACCAACTTTGATTAGGATCGGACTTTTTTTTTAAAGATTATCTTTGGTCATTGATAGTGCCATTTAATTGTCTTGATTCACCTGCTGGTACTACTTCCAGTGTTATTATACACAAATAGTATAGTGATTTCAGACAATTTCCCATGTTTTACTGATACAAAATTAATTTCGGGAGCTTAACCTTCGTTCCAACCTCAATTCTTCACTCTTCGGTCACCATCAACCTAATATTCGGTCTTCTAGCCCTAAAAAACATGGAGAACTATACATCACAAGCTCGTGTTCACTAAAACCTCAAAAAAACCTCGAAAACCCCTATTTTTACACCCATTTTTCTCCCATAACACCCCTAGGTGTATGCCGATCGAGTTGCCGAGCTTTGGAGCACATCTAGGACCCAAATAATGTGTTCCCAAATGGGGATCCGAACTGCGTGCGGAAGAACGAAGATTTTAGACCAAAATTTAACGTAAATTTAAGGCTAAAACTTAGTTAGAACCTCCATTTTCACTCTTTGGTCAAAATCGATTTCATATTCGGTCTTATCGTCCCAAAAAAATGGAAAGCGATACCTCAAAAGCTCATGCCACTAACATGTTACGAAAAAACAAAAAGTACCTATTTTCACACACATTTTCACTCATAACATCCCTGGGTATATTCCGATCGGGCTGCAAAGTTTCGGGACACAACTAGGGCCCAAATGGAGCATGTGTGCGAAAGAACGAATTTTTTAGACCGAAAATGAAGTAGATATATACATGATACGGCAGACGGCGGACGGATATTGCATTTTTGGAATCTACCAACTAATAATAAACCAAATCAACCAAAATAACCAAAATCAACTGAGCCCGGCTAACGGAAAACATGAACTCATGTCAAACATAATATAATTAGAGAGTTGTCGCAACCATTTTCCGAAAAACGCAACTGTAAAACGTATCTCTGTTCCAGGATGACAAACTCGGATGCTAACTATCCGAAGTAAGTTCCATGAGAAAGCTACGTGTTCACGTAACTCCGGACACATGTTTAAGTGACGTTAACATTATAATTTTTCAATGATATTCATATAATTATTCTATCAAGTTAACGTCTGTTTTCTCATACTAGCTTGTAACATAATTGTTCAGTAATAGTAATTCCATTTTGACGGTTTTCTATGAGTTTTGAACAATTTGCAGAAGAGTAATCGTGCACTTTTACTGTACAACCGTACGCACGGCACGGTCAGACCTTAGGTCCTTTGTATAATTTTAAATACCTACAGTACTTGCGAAATATAAGGCACTCACTAACCGTGCTCATGGCTTTTGGATGGTAATGCTCATGATAATTAATAGGTGCACGAACCACATGAAGTTCAAGCTTCCAAATATACCTAAAGAGCACGCAAAATAAAGAGAACTCCTGTCTTTCTACAAAATCTTTATTTCTCTATTTCTATAGCCTCTGTCTTTCTACAAAAATCTACGAAATTCGGGGTGACATGGAGATCGAATATGGTTATCCGCGAAGAAGTTTACTTATCGAGTTACGTAGTACGTAGCAGTGAGATGCGCGACACGCTAAAACGTACGGCTCGAACGCGTGACAGTGTGGCTGTTCTCGAGTAGTTTTTTGGTCCGGTCGCTTGGAGAAGCCTAATCGATATGTCGCTTCATAACCGGTGACAATCTCGCTGGTCTAGGAGGAGGACTCTCGGGAGTCAACCACCACTAACACACTCTGTCATAAACGTAACACGTTTACGTTCTCTCTCCCGATCGTCAATTTTTGGTTGCGACAACTCTCTATCATCGTTCAAAACTGCAATGAATACAGGATACTCTGTAGGAAATTACGATACTGACCAATTCATGTGCTGCAGGATAAAGAATTCATACAGCTCTACTATCCTGAAGTTGTACATGTGGGGGTCAGCTTTGTTTACCAAATTATACACACTGTAAAGAAAGACACCGCTAACAAAGACGTTTGCTAGCGGTGCGAGAAAAATGCTAACAAAGTAGCATTTGTCTTATCCTATATGGTAGATAGGCTCCATTCATCTAAAGGCTGTGACTCCAGCAAGAAAACTTCTTGTCGCCAGTAATTTATAAAGAGGTACTATATAATTTTATAAAAAGGTTTCCACCACTTTCCATAGGGAAAGAGCCCTCTCAGCAGTAGGTATAGCGACTTACTGTGCCAGCAGGAGGCCGCCCACAAAGCGACCTCCAACTCTTCAAAGATGGCCCTTAATAGCACACCCTTTACCCAGTTTCTGCCTTCAAATCGAGCCGTTCCGGGAAGGTCGGGCCCCACACGAAACCGGCGGATGCTGATTACACGTCTCTTTCCTTGAAGAGGACCACAATCACTGAATTATCAACAAATTTTGGGAAAGTAGCTATTAAAAACATGGAAAACGATACGTCAAAAGCTCATGTTACCAACATGTTACTAAAACACAAAAAGTACCAATTTTTACACACATTTTCACTCATAACACCCCTGGGTATATTCCGATCGGGCTGCAAAGTTTCGGGGCACAACTAGAGCCCAAATGGAGCATGTGTGCGAAAAAACGAATTTTTTAGACCGGAAATGAAGCCGGTATGCATCACCCGCATGCTCTCCGTTACATCGAACTCGTCATCCCACTCATCGAAGTCAATAAAAAAAAAACCACAGTCATGCAGCATGGCTATAAGAGCGAATTTTCGAAGTTTTCGGCATCTTCCTCCTCCGCCTAAAATTTTCTGAAAATTAATTTTCGGCCAATGTTTTCCCAACTTGATACCATACAAAATTAAAACAGGAGTAGTTTTACGCAAAGTAAAATTTGGGGTGGAAGGGGGAGGAGAGGGAAATCAAAAATGTTTTGAATACCAGAAGAGTAGGTAGTAGGTATTGGATAGGTAGGTACGTAACAAATTTTTCGTTCCATTTTTTGCCGAGTAACACCTCGGTTTGTAGATTTTCCAACGCTGAACACGATGGTGAAGTCAGAATTGCGATATCCCATTCCGTTATCAGATTAGAGCAGACGAACCAGGAAGAACATCTCAAGAAATAACCACGTTCCTTCATCTTCAAAGTGCTCCAGTTTGAGAATGGAATGAGATATCGCAATTCTGATTTCACCATCGTGTTCAGCGTACAAAAACCTTTAAAATGAGGTGTCACTTGTCAGACTTTTTCATTTTGGGAATTTATGGGTAATTTCCCCCCCCCCTAAAACTCCCCAAAACTCCCCCTTAGGGTGACCCGATTCTGCCCATCTTCGAACTTAGCCTGTCGATAGCCAAGACAGATTTTTCGTGCAAATTTGAACTTTTTATCTCAATTCTTTCGAGAGTTATCGTCTGGAATGACACATACATATATAAATATATATATATATATATATATATATATATATATATATATATATATATATATATATATATATATATATATATATAATTTTTGGTGTCTTTCGGCAGGGAATTCAGGATGGTCTGAAACGGATTTTGGTAT
Organism: Leptopterna dolabrata; assembly: GCA_954871275.1. Taxonomy (NCBI): domain Eukaryota; kingdom Metazoa; phylum Arthropoda; class Insecta; order Hemiptera; family Miridae; genus Leptopterna; species Leptopterna dolabrata. Next base: position 3,455,014 of record OX940988.1, on the reverse strand, counting down.
AAAAATCTTTCGGAAATTCGAGTTTTAAAAATTTTGGACCGAGAACAATAGCTTCCTTTTCTTCGAAAATTCGCTAAAACCCGAATAACTGGGAAAAGAAACAAGAATGTCGAGAACGATGGCATTGAAAAGATGGCATAAATGAAAAGAGAACAGTGCAAACGATCAATAAGGAATTGTTTAAGGTACCTCTCGAAACTTTCCGCTTTTTTCCCGCTTATTTAGGCCCGAAAGTAAAGATTTTTCTTTACTTATTGTCTATGAAATAGGAATAAAGGAAATGCAAAAGGACGACTTAAGCATTTGCTTTATCACTGACTATGAATAATAGCCCAAGTGGACGTTGCTTCCTTATTTGTTTACTTTTAATAAAGTGAGGACTATGAATACCGCCCTAAGGGCGGTCCTATCCTATCTGTGCTATCTATCCTAGAACTTACTAGGATAGCCAAAACTTGACAAATAAATGACATGAAATAATTTATAAATTACATAAAATGACCATTTTGGTCGGATAAGTGACATAAACCACTGAAAATGAATGACATAAACGACATGGAATAAATGACATAAATCGCAATAATAAACGACAAATGTTACTCGTCTCTGACCATTTCCTTTCGGAAACCCTCGGTCTGATATGTACAAATGCACCCGAAAACCACTGTCGGAGGCCCTCGGTGTAAAAAGACAAGCGGTGAGTCTTTATCTGAGCGAGAAGCGGTAACTTGGGGCCATTAGGCGATAAAAGGTTCCCACCCTCCTCCAACATCCTAACAACAAAAGCTAGGCTTTTTCTTTGTAGTGGTTTTCAGCGTTAGATACGACTTTCTCACTCCCAGGAACTGAAGAACAGAGAGGTCGCTCTGCCGGTTCAACATACGAAGGCCTTTCTCGAAAAACACAATACCTACCAAGTCCTTTGCTCCAAGGTGATGTACTTTAGTTATTGTTTTCTACTTTTTTCAATGCAGCCTGGAGTTTTTTCACTTCATTTTTTTCTCTCTTCAGCCTATTTTCTAAATGAGGACCACCTGTAAAGTGATCAGGGGACGGATCATCTGTCACGGCTCGGAGGAACGGCTACGTGATCATCAGTCAGTCTCAGCGTCTCGTTACCAGGTCATGCTTTCCGAGCGATAATCTTCCACGGCACACAACTAAAGTCGTTTCAGTTCCGAGGGAACGGAGATAGGTGACCCGATCAACACTCGGTATGAGATACGCACCTCGCATGAAAATCTATGAGTGGCTCGAAGCTTGCGTTAATGGTTCTTTATTTTATACGCTACATCCCTCTTGTAGCATCGCTCTCGGGATCACTGTTTTTGTCCGCTGAACTATGACAAAACGTAGCAGGGCATCTTCAGCCGGATGAACCAGCAAAATATGATACCATTTTTGAACATAGTAGTACAGCTAACTTTTTTTGGTTTATTATTTTCAATAATGAACCTTTGGAATCGAGCATGAAAAAAATAAATGTTTAACCCCCCTCAAAATTTGATGGTTTGCCTACGTTTCTAAGTATGTAGAATCCGAAAATGCACCAGCACTTTTCTTAGTTACCATATGAGCCAAAATTGACGAAATTCGGTTTGTACCGAATTACGGGGAATTTCGGGGTCTACTTGGTCCTTAAAGCTCGGCGTTAATGTCAGTCATCTAAGGGATGAAAAATAGAGGCTGAAATTTTCAGGACGCCTATACCTTTTTTTTACGTGAATCTTTTTACGGTTTTAAATAGTTCTTGAACTTACGAGTCTTTTGAGACCACCCGGAGCATTTTACGTCCCGCCGTTCCTTCACATTAAGGCCCCCAAGTTTGCATCAACAGGCTTGGTCAACAAGAATGTGAATCAAATTGTATACATTCAGCCCAAATATCATCACTAGGGCTGTAATAATGGATTTTGTTGAAAGGTACTTTTGCAACTTGAACAATCGTTGAACTATTATTGATGGGCAAATTATTACACAACGGTTCATTGTAGTATCTACGTAGAAGGGGTATCTATGCAGGTAAATTATTACACAACGTTTTATTATTTGCCTTATGCTTCATGAATAACTACAAATAATTAATGATTGAATTATTGAATCCCGCGAATTTCTATGAAACTTTAATTCCGGGGCCGGCTCCAGTACTCGATTTAGGGCTTTCCTGGGGGGAGCGCGAGGGTATTGACGCAGAAAACAGTGATCTACGCAGAAGGGGCATCTATACAGGTATATAATAAACCTTTGTGTAATAATTTGCAGCGTTTTTTTAAAGAATAATCGATATACTTGTTGTATCAGTAACATAACAACTGAGCTTGGCCCATTAAGTTAGTTTGCTATAATATGGTATCAACTGTTTGTAGAGTTTTTAGCGCGGTGGCTGTAACTCAAGAGAACACTCTGTCACTACACTTGTCACACTGTCACATCACAAGGTCGAGAAGTTTTGTTCTATCAAGCCACAGGGTGACGTTGCTGTTGTCTAGGAGCTGAAGAACTTCCGGATTCATGTGTTCATGAAGCCGATGTTCGTATTTAATCGCATGCTGCTAGGCCACTTCACTGACGGATTCCCTCTTGAGGTCTCGATGGATCCGATGTACCAAGGGGCGTTGACAGTACTCCTTAGTACCTTGTTCTGAAAAGTTTGTATAATCTTGATGTTTGTCTTTTCGGTGCAGCCCCAGAGCTGGGTAACGTAAGTCCACACAGGTATTAGGATTTTCTTGTAGATGAGCAAGTTGTTGTGTACAGATAGTTCAAATACCTGCCGAGCAGCCACCAGTACATTTTTTTTAAACTTGATATTTAGTTTCACTTTTTTTTAAAATTACATGTTCCTTCCATCTTAATTTGGCAGCAAAAGCCATCCCTAAATACTTCGCTGTATTAGCGCAGGGAATCTTTTGTTCATTCATCATGACTGGTATCGTTGTGTATTGTTGTTATGTTCTTGTTCGTAAAGTTAGTATGAGTAGATTTCAGTTCATTAAGCTTGTCGCCATTTTTTGGCACAGGTGCTTACATCGTCAACAGAATGCTGTAATTTCCTAGTTGCTCCTCTACTGAGTCACTAACTGCAAGTATGGCAGTATCATCAGCAAAAGTTGCGACTGTCGTATTTACATTGCTAGGTACATCATGTCTACACTGCCTCTCGCGAACTGCTAACATGAGAATTTTGACGGATTCCCGTGGAAGATACACTTCAAAACAACCTTCCCTGCCTCCGATAAATGCCCGCAATCTGTATTTACATTTTTACCTTCCAACGCCGGCATTAAGCTAATGCAGATGTCATTACCATGCCTCCCAGGCGCAAAGCAACATTTAAATACGAAGTGTTGTGAAAGCGAAATAAATGGGGTAAACCCTCCTAGAGACAGAGTCGGTGGCAGATAAGAGGCTGGCTCAGCTTGGGTCGATTTATTTGAGGTGTGAGATAACGGGCTCGTACCTTACAAGATCAGTGTACACGGCCATGTAGTAGCTTTTTAGCTGGCGATCGAGTCACTGATAGGATGTTGGGTATTGCAGGAAGAAAATAATGGCAAAATTATAAATATAATCATGAATATACGTACCTATTTTATATTATATAACAATGAATGAACCCCGAATTGACAGTTATTGCACAGCGAGTCGTGAATATTTCTAGATAAAATAAACCAAAATGAAGGAATTTTGGTACTATGGCAAACAAATGGAACCTATGACAAATAAATTTCATCTATTTTGGTTTATGGTAACTAAGGAAAGTGCGAAGTAAGGCTTACGGCGGACAGACAGAAATGTTGGTCTATTATTTTCAATAATGAAAACCAAAAATAATGAATGAAAAACAAAATTTAACCCCCCACCTCCCTCAAAATTTGATGGTTTACGTTTCAAGGAATGTAGAATCCGAAAATACAAAAAAAATTCTGTCTTCCGCCGTACGCCGTACTTCGCACTTTCCTTAGTTACCATGAAGATATCAGATATAATTGCGAGGGACCACCGGGTTATAACCAGGATACGGTGGACGGACATTGCATTTTGGTTTATTGTTCTGTGAATAATACACCTACCTACGCACCTTGAAACGTAAAAGAAAAAATTTTGAGGGAATGTTATAAAAATATTTTGCTGAGAGAATAACCATAGGTACCTACTTGTAATTATTTAGAAATCGACGTATAGATGTCTTAAGGAACTAATTTATTGTAGGTAAACACTAAACAAGGAGGGATGTGGGACATGCATAGCTTACATAATATTATTATATATCTAATGTAATAGGCAAGTAGGTACCTACATATTATATCACTATCTACTAACGTTGAGTTAATTTCAGTAGAAATATTATAGCTCTTCCTGTACAACGGAATTGGAAGTTTGAATCAACCGAACGCCAATATACCAACATCGGTTTTTCTGCAACTTTCGTTCGAAGTAATCAACAAGTCCCTCTTCGCAACGCCTTTCACGTCGACCTAAAACTCATCAACTGTGCCAAAAGTAAAGAGGGAACCTTGAAGTTCAGTCATGCATTTAGTTTCAGATGATCGCCTCGACCTCATAACTATCGTATTCTACTTTCTCTTCCGCTAAATGCTGTTTCTTCCGGTAGACTGGGTGACTGGTATATGGATCTCCTCATGATCACTTCATCGAGATTTTACTTTACTCAGTGCTCCTATTTCTAATTAGTTTTTTAACCATAAATTTCTACCAAACATCTCGGAATCTACCGAATCTTCAGTTGGCAGTTCCCTAATAATTTACCACCTAGTCAATTCCCGTGTTTAGAAACAGTATGTGCACTATTTTTAAAAAAATCATGTTGTTATTGGATATTTAAGAAGACAAGGAACTTGAAAATGGCAGGGAAAATGGGCTCCAAGTGGGAATTGAACCTACCTATCAGTCGTCATTCTGGTACTTTCTTCAGTCTTCACTTTTGTCAAAATAAGTGTTCATAATTAATACAGGTTTAGGTTACGATATTTTTGGTCGAATGCCTCCTTCCCCTGGCACATTTTAGGTTAGCATAGGTAAGTACTGATAAAAGGAAAAAAAATTTTTTCGGAAAAACTTGATAGAGTGCTTGAAAGAAATGGTCTTGAGGTATAAGACCTGGGAGCCCATTCACTAAAAAAGAAAGTGAAAAGAGATAATCTATTTTGAAAATCTCCAGGGAGAGAATGTCTCCCTCGTCAGCCAGTCTCTTCCAGTGTCTCCCAGGTTCGTCTATTTTACTGAATAGCTCTCAACCCGTACTGAGACGTTTTTACTCATGAATCGATAATATGTGTGTACTTTTAATGAACAATCAATCGACTTAGCTTAAAGAGATGAAAAAACATACTTACATCAAATGACCGATATGGTAGTGGACGAAAGAAGGATGATACACGACATCACTATCAAACAAACGAGAAATGAGAAAACAGATTCTCTCTTTCGAGAAGAGACACTTAACTAAGTGCCTCTCTGAAAGAGATCGAAAATGCCAAGATGACCGCCAACTCTCTCTTTTAGAAGTTACTGAATTATCCTGTCGTGGATCGTATAAAAATCTCTTTTGCCAAAAGAGATAGTCTTTGGCTTAGCGAATAAGCCCCCTGGTAAAAACACAATTTTCAAACACAGAAACACTAGGTAAGTTTTCAAAAACAACGATTGTGGAAAAGCTTACCTTCTCATCACCAAAAACAGTTCAGCCTCAATGCCACTCGAGCCACGAATGACTTGGCAACCCCCGAAACTGTCTGCAAGGAACCCAAACACACGCTACGCGCCAAAATTCGAATATGTGGGGTACAGGGCAACTGGTCGAATGCTCCTACCCGTTCGAATGGTGCCGCCCGCGCCCTTCTGATATTATTTAGTTACGGGATTTATTATTTAGACACACTAGTGTTGACTAAATAATATAGGTACCGTATAAGCTATATCGTGGTTACCATCAATGTAGATACACTTTTGGTTTATTATTCTGTAAATAATACACATATGTAATCGTTCAGCAAAAAATTTATAAAACACCCCCTCAAAATTTTTCCTTTTACGTTTCATGGTGCGTAGATTCCAAAACTGCAATGTCCGTCCACCGTATCATGCATACCGGCTTCATTTCCGGTCTAAAAAAATCGTTCGTTCGCATAGAGGCTCCATTTGCGTCCTAGCTGTGTCCCGAAACTTTGCAGCCCGATCGGAATATATCCAGAGGTGTTATGAGTGAAAATGTGTATAAAAATAAGTATTTTTTGCGTTTCAGTAACATGAGCTTTTGAGGTATCGTTTTCAATGTTTTTTGGGACGAGAAGACCGAATATGAAGGCGATTTTGACCAAAGAGTGGAAAATTGAGGTTCTACCAATGGTTCTGCTCCCAAAATAGATTTTTTTAATGAGTCAAAAACCTGGGAAATCGTCTGAAATCACCACCAGTTTGTATAATAACACTAGACACAGTGTCAACAGGTGAATCAAGACAATTAAATGGCACTATCAATTATCAAAGATGATCTGTAAAAAAAAAGGAGCGTAGGTATCTAATTCATGTTTTGGGGGCCAGAATTGGTGGAAACAATCAGAAATAGTTATTTCAATTATTTCACATTAAAGAAACAATAAATGAACAGCCAATATTTCTGTAGGTATGTCCAGTAGAATAATAAACCCATGTGACAAGGACTTTGCATCGTTTTTTTAAACGAATACACATTCAAGCACACAGTTTTATGCCATTGTACTTGCTACTGACATTGGGCGAGGCAAGTAATGGATCTGACACTGATTTCGGAATGGAAACCGGCTCAGCCCTGTCAACAAGATGTTCAACAAAATGTAAGCAAAGATCCAGTTCGCTCCATTATGTATCCCTTCACAACCAGTAAGAACGGATGTCCTGAGGAAAATGTCGAGAGTCAACCTCCCCAAGAGAAATGGGTCGTATGGGTTGCTATGTAGCAGTTCCGTATACGGTAGTCCGGCCTTCTTTCGTACAGGCGCCGGTAGAACCCTTCGCCAACAGCCGAGTCCATATTAGAATATCACTTCACTTTCCACTCTTCAAAAGTTATAGCCTCCCTAACTGGATGTGGGTTTTATGGTAGTGGCCTTTTGCCTGAAGATGGAGAATATTTCACCACACCATTGTTCAGATTTCTCATGATGCAGCTTTCTGGGAAAGATTTTTCCCTGTGTACGGAATACGTTGAGTAATGGAGTGTCGCGACTACGTCACTCATAGATAAAGTAATACCCGGAGATTATATAATTCTAACCATCTGCTTTACAAGGACTTGAGTTTGGTCACCCCCTCCCTGTATTGTAGATCCGAGGGACTTCGGTCAAGTTAAAATAATTTTTCGAGGGAGATGCGAAGTCCTCAATCTAAACCAGTTGTTCCCAACCTAGGGGCGATCGCCCCCAAGTGGGCGATTTGGGTTATCAGGGGGGCGATAAATAAGTGGGGGGCGATTAGGGGGCGATGAGTATTCAAAGGGGGGAAAATTAAAATAGTAGGTACTGTACAGTAGAAGTTGTCGGATCAAGGCCAAAGGAATTATTTCATCATTCATCGCCAAGTTAGATATTCATAAGGTAAATATTGGCCGTAAAGAGCTGATTCAGTTTCCGACCCTTAAAAAGCCCTTAACAAAGTTTTCAAACTTTGATTTATTTTTTTCAAATTTTAACTGTCAACTTTCTTATTTTTTCAGATTAAAATTTAAAAATGAAAACATGTACTCCTGTTTTTTAAATGTACGTCAATGATCTTAGTTAATTATTTCACTTCTTTGTTCTTAAAAAAAATCTGTGAAGAATGTACCTACATTTTAATTTTTTGTCTATTTTATTTAAGAGTGACCGGATAAAACTGCTTTGGTTGTTTTTATATACGGTAATAAATTTGTTTAAAATGAGAAAACTGCTTTATTATTGACACTTTACTTCAAATTAAAATTAGGCATATAATGAAAATGAAAAGGGGGGCGATAGGTGTTAGTCAGTCTCCAGAAAGGGGAGATGGGCCACAAAAGGTTGGGAACCACTGATCTAAACCATAAACCATGGATAGACGGAAATGTAAACCTGTGTTGACTGTGCAGTGTGGGAGAAAATTAAACGGTGGAACATTTCATTGTGCGCTGCCTAATACTTAGAAATTTTAGGATTTCGTAGCTAGGGAAATCAAGTCTCTCACACGAGGAAGTCTTGTATTATTTAAGCGGGGCAGATTGGAGTTTATTGGCTCGATAGGCTCGATACATGAAAGCAGCGTGGAGCTACAGACAGTATACTTAATCCCAATCCAAATTTACTTATTTTAGTATATTTTTCACTCCTCTTAAAATGTTATTATGTAATTGGGCTCGCCCGTGAAATAAATAAATAAATAACAAGGGATAAATCACTAAGATTAAAATAAATAAATAAATAAATAAATATTTAAATAAATATTAAAATAAATAAATAAATAACAAGGGATAAATCACTAAGATTAAAATAATGGAAAAAAAATAAATAAAAAAATAAAAAATATATATATTTGATAGGTAATATAAGATAAATGTGTTATAGGTAACATGTTAAACTTTATATTGCTAAAATTATGTAAACCCTATTAAATGTAAATGTGTTAATTACTATATCTAAAATACCATACAAATGACCTATAATTTATTATAATCTAGAGTGTATATATACTATAAACCCATTTCCTTAGTGTCTCCGTAATTCTCCTCTCCGTTGTCATTTATTTATTAATTGTTGCATGTGTCCTAATGTTTCCTGAATGTTAAATGAAGGAATTACCCGGCGAACTGCCAGTTCACGTTAAATGTACCAAAACTGTACCATGCTATTATTATTATTGTAAGTTTGTTGCATATATGTTACTCAATAAAGCATGTTAATCATCATCATCCCCCACATTGCTATTACTGCCCAGTTTTGCGTATCAAAAAGGCCTCATGTGACTTGTAAATTAGCCTCAATGAACAATTCGACACGCAGTAAATATTATGTATCTACACAGTTCGAATAGAAGAAAAGTGGTTGGCAATTATTAACAGACTTCAAAAAAGGAGGAGGTTCTCAATTCGACCTGTTTCTATTTTGATTTTAAATGTTTGTCCAGCGATAATTCCTTAACCACTGGACCGATTTTGATGGATCTTTTAGCGAATTTTCAAAGAAAATGAAGCTATTGCAATGGCTTCGAAATTTAAATAATATAAATTTTTGGAAATTTTCTTCATAGAAATCCGTTTCAGACCATTCTAAAACGATTCCTGAAATTTAACACTTTTTTATATGTATATATATATATATATTTATTTATATATGTGTCACTCCAGACGATAACTCTCGATAGAATTGAGATAAACAGCTCAAATTTGCACAAAAAATCTATCTTGGCAATCGAAAGGCTAAGTTCGAAGATGGGCGAAATTGGCCTACTCTAAGGAGGGTTTTGGCGCATTTAAAGTGCGCAAAAATTACCCAAAAATCCCCAAAATGTTATTTTCCAACAAGTGACCCCTCATTTTAAAGGTTTTTGCACGCTGAACACGATGGTGGAATCGGATTTTAGATATCTTGATCCGTTCTCAAATTAGAGCATTTAAAGTGCGCAAAAATTACCTAAAAATCCCCAAAATGTTATTTTCTAACAAGTGACCCCTCATTTTAAAGGTTTTTGCACGCTGAACACGATGGTGGAATCGGATTTTAGATATCTTGATCCGTTCTCAAATTAGAGCATTTAAAGTGCGCAAAAATTACACAAAAATCCCCAAAATGTTATTTTCCAACAAGTGACCCCTCATTTTAAAGGTTTTTGCACGCTGAACACGATGGTGGAATCGGATTTTAGATATCTTGATCCGTTCTCAAATTAGAGCATTTAAAGTGCGCAAAAATTACCCAAAAATCCCCAAAATGTTATTTTCTAACAAGTGACCCCTCATTTTAAAGGTTTTTGCACGCTGAACACGATAGTGAAATCGGATTTTAGATATCTAAATCCGTTCTTAAATTAGAGCATTTAAAGTGCGCAAAAATTACCCAAAACTAGGATAATCTTTAAACTCTTACCCCCACCCCCTTAGAGTGGTCAGATTGAAAAATGTGAGAAGTATTAATTGAAGACGAGAGTTCGAAGCAAAAAAGGGGGAGGCAAACGATTAGTACAACTCCTTGAATTTACCCACAGCGATCAAATAAATAAGCACTTAGTACAATTACGTAATAAACAAACGGTAGAATCAGGATGGACAAAACGTACAAATTAAAATAAATACGAAGAGAATATACATAGAAAACCAAATTTTAGACCGAAGTTTTCCTTTATTCAAAACCATAGCCATTAATTCGAATATTTCTTTGAAAATTCGCTCATTAAGTCATGCTGCATGACTGATTTTTTTTTCAAATGAAACAGGATCACACACAGCCTTCATATTGTATCCCTTGGTTGTTACATATTTTAGTTAGATGCCGACTTCAAAAATTTTATTGTATCGCCTTTGAATAAATTACGTAGGTAAGTTTGTTCAGCATAAAAATTATTCTTTGCCTACTTTGTAGTTTTATACAGCTTTTTTGAAGTAGGGGTTTTTTTTGTAAAAAAATTTTTTCTAAAACAATTTCTATGACAAGAAGTATATTTTGAAACGACGAAATTTCTATTCTTAGTGATCAACACTCGAATGTACTGTTGTAACATTCCCCGACTCCCTAATAAATTAGCTACCAGGATAATCTCAAACTGTTCCAAACTATTTTTCATCGTCGTGTGATTACTCCTTCTCCCAGGGAGGAATCACAGATGCAGTCAGTAGCTTCATTAGCTGTTGAACCCCCTGACGAAGGTCATCACGTGTAGCGTCGAAACGTCACATCCTAATCAGTCATAGGCGTCAGAACCGGCTCGTGGAGCCCTGACACATCCTGTTGTCAAGCCGGCTATCTTTTCATTGATAACGAGTTCGAGCGTCTTGAAGATTAGCTACGATCCATCAGTCATAATAAATTCATTTGGATTAATACGTTATGTAAAACTGCATTCCTTAGCGATCCACTCAAACACTAGGTAGTAACCGCAAAATGTCTAACAAATTCAATGATATTATTATGATAAACACAATAATTATTATACTAATAGATACTAATATACCTATTTGGATATAAAGATGCCTCATCATGATTTCGAGGTGAAGAGTAGGTTCATTTGATTGTTAATTTGTTCGAAATTGAAAACCACAACAATTTACCACATAATACTGCTAAAATAGGTAACTACCTAACAATCCTAGATTCCGAACCTTTCATGCAAATTGCGCCGAATAAATAGCACTTCTCAAGTATGCCCAACTATAACTGCAAACCGAGCAACAAAGTTCCAGTCATGCAGCATGGCTATAAAAGCGAATTTTCAAATAAATATTCTCGCTATAGTGTAAAAAGATGATACACCAAGAAACGAAATACAACTTTTTGTAAAATTATATATTTTTTCGTGGTTTTAGCCAATTTTACCGATTTCACTCCTATAAAGTCAAATTTGACCCGCTCTTAAAATTGAGAAAAATATTTATACTATCGAAATACCTATTCCCTCTTTCTGTCGTCACTCACCATCCCACACAACATCAGGTGAATATTAATATTGATTTTATTACTGAATACCAGTTTTTGACACAAAAATCCACATTTGAACTCTAATGAAAACTGCTGAAATGGTATTTTTGCCTTTACTCACCCTTCCATACTACTTTAAGTGATTTTATGTCGATATTGTTCGCAATTTTAACAGTTTTACCAATTTTTGTCCCCTAAAAACTCAAAACTTGACCCTCTTAAGAATTTTTGAAAATTGCTCATCATCGAACTCATCCTTCTGTTTGGCAACACGAAACGTTTGACGAAATTTGGAATTTTGGTTTATTAATTTCAATAATGAACCTTTGGAATCAAGCAATTAGTCACCATGAACCAAATTAATGAAATTTGGTTTGTAGGTCCCATTTGGGGTCTAGTTGGTCCGCGAAGCTCGGCGTTACTGTCAGTCATCTCTAAGGGGTGAAAAATAAAGGTTGAAATTTTCAGAACGCCGTAGCTCGAAACTTTCAAAAGAAGGGTATGGTTTTTTTTAACGTTTTTGAATTGATCTTGAACTAAAGAATTTTTTGAGACCACCCGCAGCATTGTACGACCAGCCGTTCGTTTCCACCGAAAAGCTTCGTCAACATGATCGTGAACCAAACGGTATAAATCCGTCCCTGGTATCATTGCTAGGTATCATCTGATTATAATCACGGATGGCTGTATGAAGTCGAGTTGGTTGTTCTGTGATATTATTTCGTTTGAAAAAACGAAGGCTCTTTTCGATTGTGTTGATAGGAAATAATTATTAATGATTGAATTATTGAATCCCACGCATTTTCATGAAACTATAATTCCCGGGCCGGCTCCAATACACGATTTAGGGCTTTCCTGGGGGGAGCTCGAGGGTACTGACCACAGATAACAGTGATCTACGCAGAAGGGGCACCTATACTGGTAAATGACTACACAACGGTTTATTACACAACCGTTTCTTACTCAAAAATTTATTGCACAAAGGGTTATTACACAACTGTTTATTATTTACCATACGCTTCATGAATAACAACAAATAATTAGTTACTGAATTACTGAATCCCGCGCATTTTCATGAAACTTTAATTCCCGGGCCGGCTTCAGTACACGATTAGGGCTTTCCTGGGGAGAGCTCGAGAGTAGGTATTAAGCAAGGAAACAGTGATCTACGCAGAAGGGGCATCTATACAGGTAAAGAATAAACCGTTGTGTAATAATTTGCAGCGTTTTTTTGTTTGTTTGTTTAATTCTGTTCAATAACGGAAACTAACACTTATTTACCCATAAAGAGGCTTTTATGTCAGAAAGTATAGGTAGAAAATGAGTGAAATTTAAATTCTCGCTAGAAATGACGTGTTAGGTAAATCACCAAGTAGTTCCACTCAAACACCGCTTGCAGCGCGAATGCATCACTTAAACGATGAACATCCCCGATGGAGGATGGATGGAACCGCAAATTTATAAAAAATTTAATAACATGTCCTCAAAACCAAACGAGGTTCACGAAAAGTCACAGCAATGGTTCTTGAAGGTTGCCAAGAAGCTTTGGCTTTTCTAATGTGTTGGGTTGTTGGCAGTGAAAACCTTCGCCTCCGAAGCTTCATTCCGCTTCCTTGGGACCAACAGCCAGTCAGATGTCAATAGTTCTGATACGTCATTTCTTGACACATTTTTACTTTTAATCACTATCATTTAAAAAATACCGCCTATTTTTGAAAACGGGCCTTAAACTACCGTTTTTCCAAGAGTTCTGAATTGTTTGTTCAAGAAAATTTTTTGATGAAAATTCCCCATTCTGGTTAAACCCCGAACCGCCACTCAGGCCCACTCACACCAACCCCCGAAGCGCCGCAGGTACGCGTCCGCGAAAACATAGGTAACTGCCGCCGAGCACATCAACTTCCAGGTGATTTATGGCACGCTGCGCTCTGCTCAACGGCTGGTTGTAGAGGTAATCAGTCTCGGAGGAACGTAAGTAGAAAGCTGACGTGTTACGGGTCGGGTATGCGGGAACGTGGAAATTCAGATCCTCCAGAAGATGCGGTGCGTCACCCAGGTTATTGGCCAGTTTAAAATGAAGACTGCGTCCGCGAAAGTTCTTCTGGACGGTGAAGTCCAAATCCGAGCCATGCACTTGTTACAGAACTGTGTCAACTGTTAGCATAATTCTCGTATATGTAGGTGATCTAATATTAGTGTCGTCCGATGAAAAATCAGTTAAGGATTATAAGACTCAATTGAACAGATACTTTGAAATGAAGGACCTACATGGGAGAAACGAAATATATTCTAGGGATTGAAGTGAAGAGGAAAAGTGATGGGGTGCTGACGTTTAATCAGCACAAATACGCCATGGAAATTTTGTCAGAATTCGGTATGGAGCAGGGGCGTTGCTTCCATAAGGCCACTGCCCTGGCACCCAAAAACACTAGGAGTAAAAAAACCAGTCATGCAGCATGACTTAATGAGCGAATTTTCAAAGAAATATTCGAATTAATGGCTATGGTTTTGAATAAAGGAAAACTTCTTCCTCCTACTGTTAGTACCTAAACTGAATAATTTGAAATAGATTTTTTCTTTCGTCTTCCTTCTAGTAACACGTGGGCCGGTACTTGTCTATCTATGAAGGTATCATAACAATTATATGTCAAATGGGAAATTCAAGGAGTTGTACTAATCGTTTGCCTCCCCCTTTTTTGCTTCGAACTCTCGTCTTCAATTAATACTTCTCACATTTTTCAATCTGACCACTCTAAGGGGGTGGGGGGGGGGGGGTAAGAGTTTAAAGATTATCCTAGTTTTGGGTAATTTTTGCGCACTTTAAATGCTCTAATTTAAGAACGGATTTAGATATCTAAAATCCGATTTCACCATCGTGTTCAGCGTGCAAAAACCTTTAAAATGAGGGGTCACTTGTTAGAAAATAACATTTTGGGGATTTTTGGGTAATTTTTGCGCACTTTAAATGCTCTAATTTGAGAACGGATCAAGATATCTAAAATCCGATTCCACCATCGTGTTCAGCGTGCAAAATCCTTTAAAATGAGGGGTCACTTGTTGGAAAATAACATTTTGGGGATTTTTGGGTAATTTTTGCGCACTTTAAATGCGCCAAAACCCTCCATAGAGTAGGCCAATTTCGCCCATCTTCGAACTTAGCCTTTCGATTGCCAAGATAGATTTTTTGTGCAAATTTGAGCTGTTTATCTCAATTCTATCGAGAGTTATCGTCTGGAGTGACACATATATATATAAATATATATATACATATAAAAAAGTGTTAAATTTCAGGAATCGTTTTAGAATGGTCTGAAACGGATTTCTATGAAGAAAATTTCCAAAAATTTATATTATTTAAATTTCGAAGCCATTGCAATAGCTTCATTTTCTTTGAAAATTCGCTAAAAGACCATCCATTGGTCAGTTGGCATCTGAATTTCCCTCCGTACACTGTACCTACCAGCATTTAAAAGTTCAACAGCCACACGCTAGAGTTCTCTGGCTTTGGACATTCAGTATTCTAGTAGAGCGTCCATGGGTTCCTTAATGTTAGCTCCATAGACCAAGCATGTTATCGGAATAAAGCAACAGTAATCGATGTCCTGCGGTCGAAATCGAAACCTAGGCTCCTGAAACTGGAAGGTAGGTTCTGGGTTCTGCGACCTAGTGTCGCCGCGGCAACCGAGAAAAGTGGCCCATCCTGCATGGTCAGTCGGGTAAAAATGTTGTGCATCATGCCTACTTTGGGCGCCGGCCCCATAATCTGATTTCAACCCCAAAATCGTTCATTTCACAATCGATTCGGTCCCTTCGATTCAATTTGTCATCTCGATACGAGATGCTTCTTCTTCTGATTTGTTTTTTGTCGTCTCTGAATCATATGTCCGGCATCGTCTTATGTCCGACATCTACAGATGACAACTAATCTGAGAACTTCACTCACTGAATCACAGTCGCTTTCTCTGTCTGTCAGTTTTCATTTTTTTGCGTCAAATTTTGCGCGTTTTGCGTTTGGTCCGGTTCCGATGAAAGATTTGTATTTGTGGTACCTACGTTAGATAACTATCTACATCTAGTCAATAGCTTCTCCATTCAAGTAGGTACCAGTCGACGGGTTTTGTTGTATTTTATTTATTATATTTTTGTAACACATGAATTCGGTGGCTAATTTGCAGTAGGAATTGTAGAGTGTTGATTAAAAGAGATAAGCTTTGCTAAATATCACTCGATCAGTAAATAAGGGAAGGGTGTTGTTGCCTTGGGGTGTTTTGTAGACATATCTGTTGATTTTGCGTTCTGGTCTGGTGCCCCATCGTTTTCAGACCCCATGCACCGCTAATGGTATGGAGGGAAGCAAACCAGCGTTGACACTGCTGGATCCCTATCAAGAACTAACTAAGACAGGATGCCCAACGACCAGTGAAGAAATGAAGGAGATGGAACCAGTACCGTAAACAAGACTTGTCGGAAAATTAATGTACCTTTCACAGGCCACAGGACCCTATTTGTCATTTGCTGTATCCAAGCTTGGAATTCCCATCCAATCCAGGAAAGGCTCATTGGACAGCGGCTGACACAGGAAGATAAGTTTATCATAACAGAAAGGGAAACACGGAAATAAGCGCATATTCAGATTCCGACTGGGGTGGGAATAACGATGATCGAAAATCAACATCAGGCTTTACTGTAATGGCTGGTAAAACCCCGGTCATTTGGAAATCGAACAAACAGACTGGCGTTGTCTACGATGCAAGCGGAAAATTGATAGCTGGATCAGCACGTGCGATGGAAATTACATGGTTAAAGAGCGTCCTGCGAGAACTGAAGTAGGTACAACATTCCGGGAACCCCTCGGATATTTTGTGATAAAGGTGCTGCCATTGAATTCACAAAGGGGAACAAAGTCAGCTCTCATTCTAGGCATAATGATATAAGGCATCACGTTATTCGGGATATGATTCGAAAGGAAGAAGTAGAAAAATATAGTTCATTCCGACAAAGGATAATTTAGCGGACCTGCATCAAGATTGAAGAACCAAGAAAAAATGGAAAAATGTGGATTTAAGAAAAACAAAAACAACCTAGAAATTTTAGATGATTTGGAAAAAACTTCAATGTTATTTACATAGAAACATTGGTCGTTATAAGTTAATTCATTCAATGTTCCGATTTTGTACTCAATACATATTGTGAAACTAAACGTCTAACACTACGTAATGGGCCAAGACAAGCTGGAGGCAGGAAACAACTTGTAGACATTCAATTAAGGGAAAACTGGAATTTAAGATTAAGACCACTTGGTATTCAAACGCGTCATTAATGGTGTCCACGGGGTTCCTCAGAAGTGTTATTACCATAAGCGATCTAAAGGGTAAGCGCTGTAAGGGCACAGTGGGGGAGTAACGCCAGTAAACCTTTTGACTGCGACATTCGTATACTACTCGTAAGTGTATTATACTGTATCAATATGTAAGATCGGGACCGCTGGATTTGGTGGTGGTAAGCGGTCTGATGGAGATCCCTACTATATTATAAAAACGAATCTCTGTCTGTCCGTGTGTCTGTGTGTCTGTCCTTCTATGCACGGCCAAACGGCTCGACGGATATCGACCAAATTTGGCACGAATATCCAGTAGGCTCCCAAGTTGTGCAACGTCGCATTTTTAATTCCCTGACCATAGCGGAACTATGGTCGACCATGGTCAACTTCGTTAATTGAAATGGTAACCCCTATTTTTTATCGCGTATTCGTAATCTACGTGAAATTCTATCTACGATCGACCCTTCGGACTACCCCCGCGGTCGACCATAGCGCATCCATGGGCCCCTCCATGGTCGAATCCCGAATTGCTTTTCACGGCCAAACGGCTCGACGGATATCGACCAAATTTGGCACCAATATCCGGTAGCCTCCCAAGTCGAACGTAGGCGCATTTTCGATTCCCTGACCATAGCGGAACTATGGTCGACCATGGTCAACTCCTGACTGGCTTGACGGATATCGACCAAATTTGGCAAAAATATCCAGTAGGCTCCCAAGTTGTGCAACGTCGCATTTTTAATTCCCTGACCATAGCGGAACTATGGTCGACCATGGTCAACTCCTGAATGGCTGGACGGATATCGACCAAATTTGGCACGAATATCCAGTAGGCTCCCAAGTTGTGCAACGTCGCATTTTTAATTCCCTGACCATAGCGGAACTATGGTCGACCATGGTCAACTCCTGAATGGCTTGACGGATATCGACCAAATTTGGCACGAATATCCAGTAGGCTCCCAAGTTGTGCAACGTCGCATTTTTAATTCCCTGACCATAGCGGAACTATGGTCGACCATGGTCAACTCCTGAATGGCTGGACGGATATCGACCAAATTTGGCACGAATATCCAGTAGGCTTCCAAGTTGTGCAACGTCGCATTTTTAATTCCCTCACCATAGCGGAACTATGGTCGACCATGGTCAACTTCGTTAATTGAAATGGTAACCCCTATTTTTTATCGCTTATTCGTAATCTACGTGAAATTCTATCTACGATCGACCCTTCGGACTACCCCCTGCGGTCGACCATAGCGCATCCATGGGCCCCTCCATGGTCGAATCCCGAATTGCTCAACGGATATCGACCAAATTTGGCACCAATATCCGGTAGCCTCCTAAGTTGAACGTAGGCGCATTTTTAATTCCCTGATCATAGCGGAAATATGGTCGACCATGGTCAACTCCTGAATGGCTCGACGGATATCGACCAAATTTGGCACGAATATCCAGTAGGCTCCCAAGTTGGGCAACGTCGGAATTTTTCGGTCCCCTTCACCATAGCGGAAATATGGTCGACCATGGTCAACTCCTGAATGGCTCGACGGATATCGACCAAATTTGGCACCAATATCCAGTAGGCTCCCAAGTTGTGCAACGTCGGAATTATGTACGATACTGCGTACAGCGAATCTCGGATAGCGAGCGAAGCGAGCGGTCATGCTAGTTCAAAATAATCATCAGCAATTCTCGTGGTTATGAAGAAGAAAACATGTTTATTGGAATACATTCATAGACAAATACACAGTGCAGAAAAATAATATGGAATCTTTTTTTAAATTGTTTATTTTATATATATGTATACCTATACAAAACAAAATTTACATTTGTAATCCAAAATCCCCCCCCCCCCCCCACTTAAAGCAAAGCTTGTGTCATGTGGTCGGGAGCCATAGGTATGTTCAAATTTTAAACATAAAAATATAAATGTATCATTAATTGATGTGCAAAACCAACATACCTATCTCGATCAATCAATTTGCACTGAATAAGAGTAAAATAAAATGAAACAAAACAGAAAATAACGCAAAACGAAAAATCACTTTTTGACCGTAGAGGCATAATTCAATGAAGTAGAAAACACCTGCTCACAGATGTAGGAAGATGCAAACATCGCAGGTATCTTCTGAGCGTGAGATTTCAGGTTTGGGAAACTTGATTTTGACAGGGCCTTGTAGAACTCAGGTTTAGAAACGTTGAGAAATAGTTGCTTCAATTCAGCGTTACATTGCAACTCGATCAGTTCGAGCTACAATTCTGGTTTGACTGATTCACAATCCACATTAAATGGCATGCTAAAAATGTCCAGGTCCTGCTCGATAACTTTGAAGTCCTGGAATCTTCGTTCAAATTCTTCATGAAGACATTTCACGCTTTTCGTAGCTCTTAAGTTTGTCTTCCCTAACTGCAATAGGTTCGTCTTCCATGACTGCAATAGTTTTCAGTCTTGCAAAATGAGTAAAGTCTTTCTTGACTAGTTGTTTGGAAAATCGATTCAACTGCATTTTGAAACCCCTAATATGACACCAAATATAAGGTTCAATTTATTTATGTGACTGAGAAGATCTGTAAAAAATTTCTTTCAAATGTTCACACTCGCCCATTCATTTTTCTTCCATGAAAGAATAATCTTCTCGAAATAATCTTTCGTCTTTTAGATCCCAAACTCTTTCGAAAACCCTTCCTGCACTGGGCACATCCTGAAGTACATCAGGATGCTCAGACTGCAATGAGTCAAGAAGCTCTCGAAATTGTGTATGACTGAGTGCTCGTGAACGAGTACTATTAACAAGCTTAATAACAACATCAAGCACACGTTTCATGTCTAGAGCAGATTTACAGAGAGCTTCTTGATGTATGACACAATGACGAAACACAAATTCGTTCCCAGGAAATGATTCGTTAAAAAATATGCCTACAAAACCAGACTTCGTTTACTAGGATTTCGATTACTAGAATCTAGTAGGTTCTCAGCGGTTGGTCTTGAGAGCAGAGGTGTTCAAGACTCTCTTGATTCAGACAGAACTCTCTTGACAAGTTTACCGCGTTCATATTGTGTTTTCCAGACGGGCGGACTGCGGACGGCCTGTTGGCAGATTTTACAACTTGCTCATGATGGGAACTCGTTCCTCGTGAAAACACCATGAATTAAGCTCACCGACAACCGCGTTTAAAAGTGTCTTTTGTTTCTTTTTCGACTACCCTTCGCTTCCAAACCCGCCTTTTTCTTTTTCAAAAGGCCCTTATTGCTCCTTCCCTATATCTTTTTTAGGGCGAACAATAGAGGCCTGGGTAGGAGGGAGGGTGAAGAAGCAATCAGACGCAACAATCCCGGTCCAGAAAACAACCGTAGGCGTCAATTTCGGTTGGTGGTGCTGTAAGGAGGGGAAGTGGGGGTTACTGAGTCCAGGGCTTCCCACACACCCCCCCTCCCCGCCAAGATAACTCCTGTTTCGTTCCGAAGGGGTCCAGGGTCTGAAAAAAAAGGGATTAGTTACGGACAAGGCTGTGGCAACTTCTGGCACAATGACACAGTGTTTGGGGCGGAGCTTTCTAATTGCTTCTGGCGCTTCTTGAGGGTCTTGAAAAGGATCGTCTTCATCGACGGATTGTGAGGGGGCTGCTGAGGAGGTTGAATGAGGCGAAGTATTGAAAAACGAGGGGTATGTGACTCGATTCGCGACACTCGAAGGAGGCTTTTGGCTAAAAGGATGAAGAGCAAGATTAGAATCATACCTACCATACCTTAATACATGGTAATATATAATCATAGCTTATATATAATCCCTTAGAATCACACCTTATATTATACGTTAACATACCTTACATCATACCTTATACCTTATTTAATATATACCCCCTTAAGAGCGGGCCGACCGATCCGCCATTTTGTTGACTCCCCTATGAAATCAATGTTAATTTGCGTACATCACAGATCAGTCAATTTTGCACGGATTTACTCCATTTTTTTTTTAAACTGTAAGATAGGAAGGTATCTAGGTAACGTACGAGCTGTTTTTCGATTGTGATGCTTAGTTTTCCTAAAATCGACGTCTGAATTGAGACTTGGAAGAGTGATTTTCCATCTCAAGTACTGGGAATGATATTATGCCTTATGCTATCGAAAACTCACAATATGGCTCGTAGATTACCTTCATTATATTCCAACCTGTAATTTGAGACCTTAAACGATTAATCCGGTAAATTTTTCACAACACTGTGTTGTACGGAAAATCGGGATCATTTTGAACTCAATATCGCAGGGCGGGGGAGCAAATAGTTCAGCCTTTTGCTGCTAGGTATCTCCACCGCAGAAAGGGTCCCAGGTACCAAGTTCCCGGCCGTTTCTGACTAATTGGCTCTAATCTGGGTTCTCTAAATGGGTTCTTTGTGTGCTTGGTCATTGTAAGGAGTGAATCATAAATATGAAAGTTACCTATATATACAACAACTTGGCAGAGCATTCCTCATTCGTCTTTTCTCATATGAACAGAACTCTTGAAAATAGTTTATTACCTACTCTTTCAAACTTCACTTACCTATAAGTTATCAATAAGTAGTGTTGGTTGTGGTATAGTTTCTAAGTTTTCGGTGTCTCGTTAGTTCGTAAGGTGTAGTTTCGATAGTCCCGTATAAGTATATGTATATATAGGTAATACATTTACAAACTGCTTTGTTGCAATGCCCAAAAAATGCGCCCCTGTTCGTTCGTGCAGGAAAAAGTTGCGAGGTAATGCGAAAGCACTCAAACAGTACGGGGCAAAAAAGCTGAATACTGTGGATGTCCCCAACGAAATTCCGCAGTCCGAAGTCAACGTGACTCCTCGGTGTGACGTCGACGTTCCGTCTACTTCCAATCCTCAGCAAGAAGCCGGTGCTCGCGACCGAGGGTCGTCAATTTCAAACTGCTGTGAAGTATTTACGGATGAGACAATAACAGTGGAAGGAAGGCGTATTGTACACGTCATGTCATTTATTGAAGCTATTCGAAAGCTTTGCGACCACTCCCCGTTCTCTTGTTCATTTGCAGACATGAAAATGGTGAAATACACTGAAAAGGGACTGAACTTCTCCATTTTGTTCAAATGCGAAATGTGTGGGCAAGTCGACCGAGTGGACAGCAGTGATGATAATAATTGTTCAGTGAATTTGAATACTTGGGCAGTTAGTAGTTCTATAGCTGCTGGAATTGGGCAGAAGCAACTTTCAGTCATTTTGGGCGGAATGAATATACCTTGTTTCTCGGAAAGAACCTTCTTCAAAGAGCAAGAAGTGGTGTACAGTGCTTGGGAGGCAACTGCTGTGCAACTTATGACGGAAGCTGCTGAAGAAGAGAAGGTTGCTGCTATAGAACGAGGTAAGAAGACTATACAATTCATTATAATGAATAATAGGCGCTATGGAAAAGATGACACAAACTATAATATGTCATTAGGTACATGACATCTGTACCGAAACGCGCAGCGTGTTGTTTACCCAAACACGCTCTCGCTCTTGGCATCCTTCCACCGCTTTTTATCTGAACGAATTTTCCCCCAATCAGCTCACTGCAAAATAATATTTTCACTAGAGTTTTTACGCTTTCCTAAGTTTTTTGTTCACTTTTTTTTTTAAATTATAAGTCACTTTGGTTCGCATAACACTTGAAGTAACTACATACTTCTTTCAATTCCATTCCAGGTGATGTTGACCCGAGGGATGGTGTTCCGCTGATAAGTGTGATCGCTGATGGATGCTGGAGCAAAAGAAGTTACCGAACTGGTTACAGTGCTCTCTCCGGAGTGGTAATAATAGTCATTCACTTTAGTGAAATATAGTTATGACGCCTATTTTGTAATGTACATTAGAAAATTTTTAATATATATTTCTAAGGTGTGTACCTACATAAATATGATAAAAAATTAAATACCATTCTCAATGTCATGTTACAGGGAGCAATTATTGGATACCACACGCGAAAAGTGCTGTTCATTGGAGCAAAGAACAAGTATTGTGTGATATGCGCGAGAGCGGCCAACTCTGGAGGCGATCCAAAAAATCATGTTTGCTACAAGAATTGGGATCAGTCTTCTTCGGCAATGGAGTCAGCAATAGTAACTGAGGGATTCATGAGAAGTGAGGAAATGTATGGCTTGCGATATACAACTTTAATTGGAGATGGAGATAGCAACGTCTACAGTTCTATTGTTGCAGCCCACCCTTACCTCCAAAACCCAGTGGAAAAAATTGAATGCAAAAACCATCTCTTGCGAAATTTTACCACGAAATTGAAAACAGTAGCGGACATGAAAGGAATTTATGGCGTGCACCGACAAGCAATAAAGGGGAATATCTTACGGCTACGTAAAGGTATTGTGGGTGCAATTAAATACAGAAGTTCTCACGACCAGAGTAATGTGTTATTAAAGAATGACATTTTGAATTGTCCCAGTCACGTTTTTGGAGACCACACGAATTGCGCTGACTATTTCTGCAACAAGCAAAAAGAGCAAATATCTGATCTGATAACTTCGATGAAAGATTGCGTGGTATGGCATGAGATCATGAAAGTTGTCAATAGGTTGGCTGAACACAGCAAAAGCTTGATTCATAATTCTGACAGCAACCCTGCAGAAATTTATAATAACGTTATTGCAAAATTCGTGGGAGGGAAGAGAACCAATCTGATACAGAGACAGTCATACGCAGCACGAGCCCATGTAGCTGTAGCCAGTTTTAATACCAGCGGGAAGCCGTTATACCATCTGGCCAAGACCCTGACCAATTCCAGCCCTGGGATTCATTGTAAAATAGTCGAAGAGAGAGTCTACAAGAAGATACAGCGAAACAAACAGGTAAGGGACGAAGGAAAAAAGATATGTCGTAAAAAATTATTCAGAGAAAGAAATACGCCAGGATATGGACCCAACTGCCAACAGATAGATGCTACCCCTGAGGTTGTTGAACAGAGAAAAGAGCTACACATAAATGAGCTGATGCGCCTGCAAACACAGCGTGATAAAATTGAAGAACAGACGAGGTCACAAAGTGCCTGCAAAGAATGGGTGGACGTAAGAAAAAAACTTCTAACAGCATCTAATTTCGGTAGAGTTTGTTCCAGACGGAAGACAACAAGCTGCAAAAATCTCGTGAAGGACATTTGTTATAGAGGGACAGTAATAACACCTTCAACTTTGTACGGAATTAAGTACGAAGACACTGCCCGAGATCAGTTGGCGTTGACAGTTGGGAATATTCGGAAGTGTGGACTGATAATAAGTGAAAAATATTGCTTTCTAGGCGCTTCACCGGACGGTCTGATAGGGAAGGACGGGCTAGTCGAAATAAAATGCCCGTCTTCATGCGCTGCACTCACTATAGAAGAGGGATTGGAGGGGAAAAAAATTAATTATTGGCGAAGAAATAAAGAGCAGACGTGGGTTTTTAATAAAAAACATATGTATTATTATCAAGTGCAGGGACAATTGGCTATCACGAACCGATCTTATTGTATGTTTTACGCATGGTCTCCTCGCGGATCAAAAGTCGAACGGATTGAAAGGGACTCATCATTCTGGGAGAATAAAATGTTGCCAGCCCTAGAACATTTCTATTATCAATGCTTACTACCAGAAATCCTCGATCCTCGGTTCACGAGAAATATGCCCATCCGGGAAGATCCTGATTTTGTAGAGCCAATCAACAGGAAGAAAAAAAGCAACGAGAACGAGAGTGATAAAGAAAACGAAGGTGACAATAACGAATAGGTCGAATAAATTACGTAGGTACTTACGATGTCAAAATGTCTGTCTGTGTAATTAAAGACAAAAATGAATAAATAAATAAAAAAAATCAAGTCTCTCACATGACCGTATTTTTTTGAGCCCCACTACCAGTACTAATTATGGAAAAAAGGACTATATATAATGAGTATATTCATTCATTTTTTATTTCATTCACAACAGTAAATTATTCAATGTTGTGAATGAAATAAAAACCGCTTCCAATTCTGACACAAAGGTTTATTATTTCTTTATACTGAGTTTTGTGTATGTAAGGTAGAAATACTTGGAAGAAATACGCAGCAGTTGTGTTGAATATCGGCGAGCGCTTTCAGGGGTGCTTCGCCCCCTTCACTACGCCTTCTGCGTATTTCTTCCAAGTTACCTTATATTTCTTTATACCTAGGTAATCCTTTAGCCCAGATCACCATGCTTCATAAATACATAGGTAGGTACCTACGTTATACCATGTTTTTTATTGGTATCTCGTTTTAGCGAATTTTCGAAGAAAAGGAAGCTATTGTTCTCGGTCCAAAATTTTTAAAACTTGAATTTCCGAAAGATTTTTATACCAAAATCCGTTTCAGACCTTCCTGAATTCACTGCCGAAAGACACCAAAAATTTGAAAACTTGAATGGGATATCCCAAACATCACATTTTACATAAAATCAGTTATTACTTCGAAAATTCGCTCTTATAGCCATGCTGCATGACTGTGGTTTTCTTTCATACCATGGTACCATGTTTTTTTTCCCTGGTCAACGGACTGACCCTTTTGGAGAACGAACGGTTGGTTGTCGTAGTGCCTTCCGGGTGGTATTATTCGATTCAGAGGATTTTTTCCTATAATAATTCCGCAAAAAAAACTGTTTTTCATTTTAAAGTTTTCGGGTTATTACCTAAAGGAAGTTTCGTTCAGTTTATGCTGTACATATATTTTATAAACTTATATGGTGGGAAACCATTTTCCTAATCCAGCATAATGCACTTGGTCAGTGGTGACCGGACCCTACCATGATGGAAGCACCTGGAATTCAAGTAGCCTCAATCGCCTTTCAGTCATTGAACAAACCCAGGCCTGTAGATCATTCAACACAGGTAGACCGGAGGGCTAATTAGGGCCCAAGCGGACAAGTTTAACCCTCCCCTCCCTTCGCTCCTTCTTCTGGCTATGAGAGGTTCACAGGTGGAATGGTGCGGGGAGAGAACTCTCAGGTTTGTGAGTTCAGCGTTCTCTCGCTGCATGAGCAGGCGCTGCTTCGTCGGCCCGCTCTTAATATATACCTGATATATTTATTTAATTTTTTTTTTTTTTTTTTTCATTATTATGGGCGAACCCAATTGCAAGATACATAAGAAATATTTCATACCTTACCTATATCCTTCATATATTTCATTCCTTTATTCCTTCATGTATTTCATACCATGTAATCATACCTTATATATATGGTGCTCTCAGAAGGTAGGCAGCATGCAGCTGTTGAGTAATGATATCGACGTAATCGAGGGGGCGTTAAGATTTCGTTCTTTCGTACATGTCGTGAGCCCCTCCAGGAACCACTCCAACTAAACTCAAGTTTCTCGCCAATTATTTGACCGCT
Source organism: Leptopterna dolabrata (assembly GCA_954871275.1). Classification (NCBI taxonomy): domain Eukaryota; kingdom Metazoa; phylum Arthropoda; class Insecta; order Hemiptera; family Miridae; genus Leptopterna; species Leptopterna dolabrata. The sequence goes on along the minus strand of OX940988.1, from coordinate 3,428,693 downwards.
AAGTATAGTTTCTACAAATAAACGGTACGAGTGGGGAGACAAGCCGCAGGATCCAGAGTACACAACCTGGAGCCCCTCCATCAACCCCTAACAGGGGGTTGGAAGGAGAAGGCTCCCTTGCCTATAAAAACTCGGATCCTGCGCCTTTTTCTTCATTCGACGCTTCCTCTAGCCGCTGGCTACTCTCTCTCCTCCTACCCTGCTCTCTCTCCTAAAACCTAAAAGATCCTAGATGACGGTGGTGGTCAGCCCATAACCGCCTAGGCAAATTCTCCCAAAAAGATTCCAGATGTCGGTGGTGATTCGCTCATAACCGCCTGGACACAACCAAAAAGATCCTAGATGCCGGTGGTGATTCGCTCATAACCGCCTAGGCAAAATCCTCTCCAAAAAGATCTCAGACGTCGGTGGTGATTCGCTCATAACCGCCTGGGCAATTCCTCACACCACCGTGATGAACATAAGCCAATTTTAAATTCATCACAGTACAGTTCGGACAAACCAAATGTTGACGTACAGAAAATGAACAATTTATTGAAAACTCAATAGGAACAGATGGTCAGAAATAACTGGTGAAGTATCTACAGAGAAACTAAGTTAGGAAATACCCTTCCAACTTTCCGTAACACAGCCTGCCGAAGATTCAGTTATGATAAGTTGTGGCATATACACTTTACAGGGTGGTCCACCTCATAGGAACCACTCGGTTTTTCCCCAAATTAAGATGTATTTCGAAAATCAAAACGTACGTGTCTAAAGATTTTTTATAAGGATTCCAAAAATCATGCTCGCGCATTTTTCTGCACGTGCGCAGTGTGGCAATCCAAACCAACTACCTTATTTCATACGAGAACCCCCCTATTTATTTCAGATTCAGATTCTACATAAAATTGCATGAACAAATAACCCGATACTCGAATTTTTAATGCGCAAATACGCACTAATGGGCGCAAAATCTGAAAACTGCGCGGAGAAAATTTTGGCTCATGTGACACATCATTTCATCTGCTTTTTACTGCTGAATAACGTAGTCATATTCACCTTTCGATGCGACCCCCACCCTTCCATGATTTTGACCAATAAACATTCAAATTTTCATTAAATTTCGACATTTCAAAGAAAATTTGAACCAAACGTCATTTTTCGGAAGTACGACGCTTTCCAAATAACATCACAAACAAAACGACACACAACAACATCACAACAATAACATCAAAATCAAATACGTTTTCATATCCTACATTTCTCATACATCTTTCCTACATATTTCTTCATCCTACATTTCATACAATTTTTATAATTGACGGAATTTCGACATTTAATGACAACTGGAACGTTTATTGGTCAAAATCATGGAAGGGTGGAGTTGTATCGAAGAACGAAAATGACTCCGTTATTCTGCGTTAAAAGTCAGATGAAAATGATGTGTAACTTGAGCCAAAAGGTTCTGTGCGCAATTTTCAGATTCTGCATTACTGCGTTTTTGCGCTCTAAAAAATTCAGTGCCGGGTTATTTTTTCATGAAATTTCACGTAGAATCTTAATCTGAAATAAAAAGGGGGGGTTCTCGGGAAGGTGGTGTGGGTTGCGCACACTCCGCACGCGTGCAAAAATGCGCGAGCATGATTTTTGGAATCTCGATAAAACATGATTACACGCATTTTTTTGATTTTCAAAATTCCTACGTCTTAATTTGGGGAACAACCGAGTGGTTCCTATGATTGATGTACTTTTTCATTGGTGGGTAGGTACGACTCCGGCAGGAACGGCAGTCACCTAGAAGGACTAATGAGATGAATGTGCAGTTCGCGCGAACAAACAAAAGCGCAACGGTTGTTAAGTCCACGAGCGAAAAACCCATCAATTCGTGCACAATGCCAACATGCCCAAATCATCTTGAGCGCGCGTCTTGTACTGCTGCTTATACTCCTCGCTCATAGATACATTCGAATTGCGCATATTGTACCCGGCCCTTCTACGAGGGTCGCGCTTACTAGGCACAAACTTCTACGGATTACCGAAGGTTAGCGCTTTTGGGTTTCACTGGGCGGAACATGAAATTCATTTTCCAAAAAACTTATCCGCTCATTTGGTCGTCACGTCACAGCTTTTACTGATGAAAATTTACTGGAAAATTCCAAATTACTAATGCGAAATTTCCAGAGCAGCGCCCGGTAACAACCAGGTAACAGCAGGTATCTTCCGGCATGAAGAAATCCCTTTACACGTCTGGTGCCCACTCGAACGAGTCTTCCCCTAATCCACTAAATGAACTCAAAGAAGATAATTTCAGTAATACATCACTCGTGAGGAGTCGACCTTATAAATCACCGGACTTTTAAAGCAGTTAAGAACCTGTAATCCTGAGTAACGGCGTGCGACTCCGCTTGAGATAAGATTCAAACAAATCGAGGGTAGAGAAGGGATCCCTGTGAAGCTAAGGGCGTTTAGTCAAGGGTTTCCGTGAAGGGGGAGAAAAAATCACGGACTACCTGCTAGGACAAGTTCGCCCCAAGTTGGAAACATCGAGGAGAAAATGAATAGGCTGCTTTTATGCTGGGGACCAGACAGGGGCCATTAACCATTCATGAGCCGAGTCCAAGGCGGATGAGGCACCTTTGATAGAACATAGAAAAGGCCACAACCTGGAATAGGTACAATTTATTTGAGATTGTGCGAGGAAGGGGGAGGAGGAGGCAATTTGAACGAACGACCGCAGGTTTCAGTGTTTTCTTCAGTCTTCGAGACATAACAAATAACAGTATATTTTAGATGCCCCACAAATTGTGTATTCGTAGGTCCTAACGAAATTTACCCCGATTTGGAGCAACCGCATAGGCTGTACAGATCAGTTTACTCAAGGTTAGGGTATGAGTGAGAACACCAGGACATGCTGCGAAGTCCTTGTCACATTGGTTTATTATTATATTGGACGTACCTACAGAAATGTTGGCTGTTCATTTATTGTTTCATTCATGTGCAACAATTGAAATAGAAATTGTTGGTGATTTCCACCAATTTTGGCCCCCAAAAACATGGAAAACGGTACCTCACAAGTTCATCTTCACCAAAACCTCGAAAACCCCTATTTTTACACCCATCTTCCACTCATAACACCCCTGGGTGAATTCAGATCGGGTTGCCGAGCTTCGGAGCACAACTAGGACCCAAACGTGTTGCCAAATGGGGACCCAAACTGTGTGAGGAAGAACGATGATGTTCGACCAAAATTTAACGTAAAATTAAAGCTGAAACTTCGTTAGAACCTCAGTTTTCAACTCTTTGGTCAAAATCGACTTCATATTCGGTCTCCTCGTCCTAAAAAACATTGAAAACGATACCTCACAAGCTCATGTTCACTAAAACCTCTAAAACCCCCATTTTACATCCGAAACACCCTTTGGTATATTCCGGTCGGGCTGCAAAGTTTCGGGACACAACTAGGGCCCAAACGGAACCAGCGTGCGAAATAAAGATTTCTTTAGACCGAAAATGAAGTAGATATGGCGGATAGACATTGCATTTTTGGAACCTACGCTCCCTGAAACGTAAAAGAAAAAATTTCGAGGGGGGTCATACAAAAAATTTTCTGAGCGAATACACAGGTGTATTATTTGCAGAATAATAAACCAAATTCGCAATGTTAAACCTATAATGAGGGGTTACCTATAATGCTAAATCGTTTTAAAAGCCAAGGATATTGTTGCAAACAAGAGAAAGTTTTACAAGTGGAGGTAACAAAAGAAACACACATGCATTTTGCCCTCTGCTTAGCGACAGGTAGGTACTTGAAACGAACAAGAGGTTTCTACAAGGTAAACTTTCAAAATCCCACAGCCTGAAAATCATAATCCATGCCTTGTGTTTGTCATATTCTAAAACTGTAAATGATCACAACTTCAATTCCTCAGTTCTCGAGTGCTCAACATAAATATCAGCCCATTTAATTTACATGAATAGATTTCAAACTCAAACCTATCAAGGAGGCACATTTGATTATGCGAACTAAAATTTAAAAAAATGAAAAATTAATTACTTAACTTATAATAATTTACAGTAGCATCATTTAGTAAGAACTGTCTTATAAAACTAGGCGGCCAATTACCGGCGTCTTCGCATTCAACTAACTGTACTTACGCACCTAAAATGATGAGATATCGTTGCATTTGATTCTCATGGAATTCCAGCAGGACATTTTTTCCTCACCGAACAAAGAACCGGTAACTTTTACTGAAGCTCCCAGGAAAAGCGAAAAATCGCGTGAGCACGTAGATATTCGTGTTCTGTGAGTGGTAAAGTTACGGACACGTGAACTGGATAACTAGAGGGTACAATCACACGACAATGAGATGTGCGGCACTGAAGTACCGCTCTAGTCTGACCTGTCTAATAGGCCGTAGGCCTATGTTAGAGCACGTTTTCAGCCTTTTTACTTCACTCCCCGCAAGAATCTTTATTATTATGGACATCCATAGGTAACATTCCAACTGTTCCAGGTGTAACAGTACTGCCCGCTAAAACTTGCACTGTAAATTGAGGGTGTTATGGCAATTTTTGGTTTATTATTCTATGAATAATACACCTATGTATTCGCTCAGGAAAAAAAATTTATGAAACCCCCTCAAACTTTTTTCTTTTCCGTTTCAAGGTGCGTAGATTCCAAAACGCTGCAAAGTCCTTGTCGCATGGGGTTTATTATTCTACAGAAATGTTGGCTGTACATTTATTGTTTGTTTCATGTGAAATAATTGAAATAGCTATTTCTGATGGTTTCCACCAATTTTGGCCCCCAAAACACAAATTAGGTAGATACGATCTTTTTTTTTTGGTTTATTATTTTCAATAATGAACCATTGGAATCGAGCATGAAAAAAAAGGTCTTACCCCCCTCAAAATTTGATGGTTTACGTTTCAAGGTATGTAGAATCCAAAACTGCAATAAAAATATTTCTGTCTGTCCGCCGTACGGGCCACTTTTCTTAGTTACCATGAAAAAAAATTGATGAAATTCGGGTTATAGGTTCCGTTCGGGGTCTAGTTGGTCCTCGAAGCTCGACGTTACTGTCAGTCATCTCTAAGGGGTTCAAAATAGGGGTTGAAATTTCAAAACGCCTATACGTTTTTTTTACGTGAATCTTTTTACGGTTTTAAATAGTTCTTCAACATACGAGTTTTTTAAGACCACCCGGAGCACCGTACGTCCAGCCGTTCGTTCACAGCCCCGAAGTTTGCACCAACAGGCATTTTCGACTCCAGGGTTTATGAAATTGTATACAACAGACGAAATCTCGTCACCAGGGACGCGCCGATTTTATATTCATATTCGATCTTCTCGTCCCCAAAAACATGGAAAACGATACCTCAAAAGCTCATGTTACCAACATGTTGCTAAAACGCAAAAAGTACCTATTTTTACACACATTTTCACTCATAACACCCCTGGGTATATTCCGATCGGGCTGAAAAGTTTCTGGACACAACTAGGTCCCAAATGGAGCATGTGTGCGAAAGAAAGACTGTTTTAGACCGAAAATTAAGCCTGTACACGTGATACGGCGGACGGCGTACGGCGTACGGCGGACGGACATTGCGTTTTTTGAATCTACACACCTTGAAACGGAAAAGAAAAAAGGTTTGAGGGGGTGTTATAAAAATTTTTTGCTGAGCGATTACATAGGTGTATTATTCACAGAATAATAAACCAAAATGCAATGTCCGTCCGCCATCCACCGTACGCCGTATCACGTGTACCGGCTTCATTTTCGGTCTAAAAAATTCGTTCTTTCGCACACATGCTCCATTTGGGCCCTAGTTGTGTCCCGAAACTTTTCAGCCCGATCGGAATATACCCAGGGGTGTGAAAATGTGTGTAAAAATAGGTACTTTTTACGTTTTAGCAACATGTTGGTAACATGAGCTTCTGAGATATCTTTTTCCATGTTTTTGGGGACGAGAAGACCAAATATGAAATCAATTTTGACCAAAGAGTGGAAAATTGAGTTCTACCAAATTTTCAGCTCCCAAAATTGATTTTTAATTGGTGAAAAACCTGGGAAATCGTCTGAAATCACCATCAGTTTGTATAATAACACTGAAAAAAAAAAAAAAAAATGAATGAACAGCCCACATTTCTGTAGGCATGTCCAGTAGAATAATAAACCCATGTGACAAGGACTTTGCAGCGTTTTTTATAGTAGGTCGAGAACACGAAAAATCTTAAAACCTAAATAAGTCGAAAACGAAGCATTATTCGAAAAATGTCCATGTGTAGGTAACTTTTTGTAGCAAATAGTTGTTGTACAATCGATCCCTGCAAAATTAAGCGGGCAGGACTGTTACACCTGGTATAATGCTACAGGTAACTATAGCATTTCAGAACACACACAACTTGATCTTTCGACCGCATTTGATTATATTTATTTATATGTATTGCTGTAAGCCTAGAGGTAGGGAATGTTGTAGGAGAGGAGGATGTGCCTTGGGAGTTTTTGAAGATAGCTAATGCCCGCGGTTATCACCACAGCAGGCGTTACAGGAAGAGGCGTCCCGCGGTTACCACCACAGCAGATGCTAAGGAAACGGGTACTAGCACTCCTCAGTTACCACCACAGCAGATGCTAAAGGCGAAGGATGCTACGTGGTTATCACCACAGCAAGAGTTAGAGGAGGAAGCATCCCGTGGCTACCACCACAGCAGATGCAAGGGAGGCGAAAGGGTAGGAGAGAGGGAGAAGGCATACGGTGAGTGGGAGAGAAGTAAGTGGGTAAGGGTGAGTGGGAGAGAAATAAGTGGGTAAAGGAGTGGGAGGGAAGTAAGTGGGTAAGAGCTCGTCAGTGGAATGAAGAGCTGGGTGAGCCGGGCGCCTTATAAAGGGTCTTCCACCTCCTCCCATGCCTGTCAAGGGTCGTTAATGGCCGTTGAGAGTTGTTGGGAGTTCGATGGAGGGGAACCCTTCTGGGCTTCAGCTGAGGCGTCGCACAGCTCGTCTTTCTCCTTGTTTATAGACTCAGGCCCACTTTCACCAGAAAATTATTTAACAGAGTTTAGCCAAACTCCGTTAAAATTAACGTCGAGGTTTAAACCTGGAAAGGCAGCTGGCGTCTTTCACCAACCCAAATGTCGGTTAAACCCAGTTTGAAATAACGAAGTTTGCCTGACGGAGTTTAGTTTAAAATGTCCAAGCAAAAGTTGGACAATACGACGCGCCGGGACTATAAACTCGTCAAAACAACAACAACCACCACTCAGGTGATGTCGATTCCCCAACCTATGTCTGGCATGGCTGCGGCCAAGACACGTAACTGGGAAAAGAAGAAGAAGAAGATGTCGATTCCCGCTTCCATTGTTCCGCTATAATAATAAACTGTAAATTGCCAAAGTGATTTCTGATTTACGACAACTCCAGTCACGAGGTAAGGTACATATAATATCATTGTGGAACACATGGTTTAGAGTAAATACCAATACAATGCCAACTCGCATTAATTCATTTCACAACCGTATAACAACAGAACCGAAAATCAGCTGTGAGCTAGGCGGCCATATTGGGATCTCATGGATAACGGAGATTAGCAACTTTAACTTGCCGGATTTCGGGCGTTTAAACTTGAGCCCCCTCGGTGGAAGTTTAAGCTGGCACAGAGCTCTGGTGAAAGACAGTGAGTGGTAAACTCCGTTAATTTGCAACCTCTTCCGGGTTAAACTCGTTTCACATTTTTGGTGAAAGTGGGCCTGAATCTGTAAGTTTACATGAGAGTGGTATGGCAGCTGAGGGGCACCACCACCACCATATATATATATATATATATATATATATATATATGTGTGTGTGTGTGTGTGTGTGTGTGTGTGTGTGTGTGTGTGTGTGTGTGTGTGTGTGTGTGTGTGTGTGTGTGTGTGTGTGTGTGTGTGTGTGTGTGTGTGTGTGTGTGTGTGTGTGTGTGTGTTTATATATACAGAAGCTAAGTATAATATAGATGCCGTCAGTAGATGATTCCATTTCATCCTCATCCTCCATTTCCCACCTTCCCGGTTTCTGCATGCGAGAACATGAAACTGTTCAAGACCAATGATTCAGACGGGTTCGGCTAATAATATACCTAACGAGGAAGTACGAACCCAGGGGTTTCATATAAATCGTCTCATAGTTTATCTTCTCGAGGCTTAGAAGCACCTGTGGTTAGTGAACTCCTGTAATTAGTTGGTTAGTGTGCTTGATACTGCAACATGAATAATTCTCCCATAACCGAAATGAGAATTCTGCTACAGATACCAACTAACTTCGGTAATGTTTCTATGTACTATATCACTATTTTATCTACAGGCCTCACTAAAAATAAAGCGCACGTAGACAAGCTTGCACCGGTACAACTCTCGTCTGTGAACTTTGACGAGACTCAGTGAAATCCGAACCCCCGAGCCTCGCCGAGGAAATCGATACAGGCGAACATATTGGGTGAGGGTTGACACAAAGCGCCGAGAAAGGCAGTTATGTGAGTTGACAGGAACTTCCTACGGCACAAGGGCGTCTCTAAGGGTAGCAGGTAGGTACTGGTGGAGATGGTACATCTCTCACGAGACGTAGTGCGAAGCGTTTTTCCCCCCTCCTTTCTCTTGGTTTTTCATTATAAAGCACAGCCGAGATGCTCTCCAAGGTTTCAAAAAGGAGGATGAGGCCCGATGTGCCGCTTCCTGTTACTAGCGCCACGTGGCGCTCCACTCCCATCATGTTCACACATGTAGCAAAACGTGACCTGAAAGACTCGGATTTGAAACCGGTAGTCCGCTTCTTTTTGTTCAAAACTATTCCTGCGACATACTCAGTCGATACACGTGCATCTATTCAACAACCAGATATACTAACAAATTAATCATAATAATAATTAATTTGGCGGTTTCGCACCAGAAGAGATCACTGGTTGGTACAGGTACTGGTACAGAGATACTGGTAGAAATTCTTTTCAGATTTACATATTTTTTACTATATTTTTTCAGGTTGAATAACATATTACTACTGGCGGAGGATTTGGACGCAACAGCCAACTAACTATCCTCCAACTCCCAAATTTATACCTACATTTCCCCAAAGTCCCGAAGTTTCACCTAAATTGATTGATTCGTTGCGGCATACGCAGTCGATACACGTGCATCTATTCAACAACCAGTTATACTAACAAATTAATAATACGTAAGGTATTTGGCGGTTTCACACCAGAAGAGATCACGGGTTGGAGCACATAGTACCAATACCTAGGTATTGTATTCAAATTTACATATTTTTTCAGATTCAATAATATATTATTACTGGCGGAGGATTTGGACGCAACAACCAACTACCCTCCAACTCCCAAATTTATACCTACATTTCCCCAAAGTCCCAAAGTTTCACCTAAATTGATTGATTCGTTGCGGCATACGCAGTCGATACACGTGCATCTATTCAACAACCAGTTATACTAACAAATTAATAATACGTAAGGTATTTAGCGGTTTCACACCAGAAGAGATCACGGGTTGGAGCACATAGTACCAATACCTAGGTATTGTATTCAAATTTACATATTTTTTACTATATTTTGGTTTATTATTTTCAATAATGAACCATTGGAATCGAGCATGAAAAAAAAAATTCTTACCCCCCCTCAAAATTTGATGGTTTACGTTTCAAGGTATGTAGAATCCAAAACTGCAATAAAAATATTTCTGTCTGTCCGCCGTACGCCGTACGCCGTACGCCGTACGGGCCACTTTTCTTAGTTACCATGAAAAAAAATTGATGAAATTCGGGTTATAGGTTCCGTTCGGCGTCTAGTTGGTCCTCGAAGCTCGACGTTACTGTGAGTCATCTCTAAGGGGTTCAAAATAGGGGTTGAAATTTTCAAAACGCCTATACCATTTTTTTACGTAAATATTTTTACGGTTTTAAATAGTTCTTGAACTTGCGAGTTTTTTAAGACCATCCGGAGCATCGTACGTCCAGCCGTTTGTTCACAGTAAGGCCCCGAAGTTTGCACCGACAGGCATTTTCGACTCCAGTGTGAATGAAATTGTATACAATCCAAACCAAATCTCGTAACCAGAGACGCGCCCACAATAGGAATTTGTGAATACGGCCAATCATTGGTAGGGATCACCTGATTATATTGGCGGAGTATGAAGTCGAGTTGGTTGTTCTGTGATATTATTTAATTTGAAAAATGATGGCTCTTTTGGAGTTTGTTGGTAGGTAGTGAAACTTGAACAAACGTTGAAGTATTATTGATGGGTAAATTATTACTACGGTAAATCATTACTCAACGGTAAATTATTACACAACGGTTCATTATACCATCTACGTAGAAGGGGCTGGATTTTGTTGGTAGGTACTTTTGCAACTTTTTTCACTCCTCATCAACAATTTCTTTTCAGAACTTCATTATGTGTGTTTCTTTTTGTTAGGTACTGTTTGTCATCGGCAGAATTATTTTAGCAACATTTAACTCGTGATTTAGGTAGGTACCTAGTAACGAGTACGGGGTTAGGTACTAACCTACGGAGGGTCTGCGATCTACATAATATGTGTAGAATAGTACATATCATATTATATAGACGGGTTATCTATACATAGAGCTGTGATCTGTAACAGAAGGGTATTCTATACAAAATAATAAACCGTTGTGCAGGGATTTGCAGCGTTTTTTCAGATTCAATAATGTATTATTATTACTGGCGGAGGATTTGGACGCAACAGCCAACCATCCTACATTCTCCCAAAGTCCCAAGGTTTCACCTAAATTGATTGATTCGTTGCGACATACTGCGATTGAATAATATATTATTACTGGCGGAGGATTTGGGCGCAACAGCCAACTATCCACCAACTCCCAAATTTATACCTACATTTTCCCAAAGTCCCAAAGTTTCCCCTAAATTGAATGATTCGTTTGACCGTGAACAACAACAAACTTATCAACAGATAGTTTTAAAAAGTACCTACCTTCACAAAATCCAAAATAAGTAACCAACATTCTTCAAAATGAAAGAATATCAAGGAGCAACAAACTCGATTTCATAAAGCTAACCGTGATTCAAATCAGCAGTTCCATAGCAATGTATAACATTATTATCTGGGCTGGATGTGTACCTAGCGTAATATTTACACTAATGAATAATGTTGGCGAAGCGTTTCGGTTCTAGACCCCAAAAAATACGAGACCTAAAACCAAAGTTCGTTGGTTTTGGTTCATGGTAAATAAAGAGCCAAGTACGGCGTATTGGAGAACGAACAGCAATTTTTGTTGATTTATTATATTTTCAAAGATGAACCTTTAGAATCGAGCATGGAAGAAAAAAAGTTCAACTCATCCCTCAAAATTTGATGGTTCGAAGAATTGATGGTTTCAAGGTAGTTAAGTACGCAGAATCTGAAAATCGAATACATAAATTTCTGTCCGTCTACCGTCAGCGCACTTTCCTTAGTCCCCACGAACCAAAATTAATGAAATTTGGTACCTATGTCCCATTTGGTCCTCCAAGCGCTTTACTGTCAGTAATTTCTAAGGGGTGAAAAACAGGGGTTGACTAATTCATAACGCCTTAGCTCGAAGCTTTTATTAGAACTTTTATTTGAGACTTCTATTGATTTCATGAATTTTTTAAAATTGATTCCGAACTTGAGGAATTTTGGAGACAACCCGGGCCATTATTGTACGTCCAGCCGTTCGTTCACAGTAAGACCCTGAATTTTGAACCGAAAAGCTTCGTTAACATGAGTGTGAATTTTGTGATTTACCAGCCCAGATATCATAGCTAGGGAACAGCTGATTATAATCACGCATTGGCTTTATGGAGTTTGTTGAGTTCCGTGATATCATTGCATTTGAAGTAGGATGGTTATTTGGATTCTGTCGATGGGTAAGTACTTCTAATAATATCTATTTGTTGGTAGGTACCTACAAATGTGTCGTTTGCGGCCAAATCATCCAAATTAGCTGACAATTTCGGAATATGTCGAGGGTCCTACTTAGTTTAGCGACGAACAAAATTTCAGGAATGACCAGGTGGGGTTATAGGAGATGGTGGCAGTGGAAAAATGCATACCTATTTATGAAAATTCACTTGCCAAAGTTAGAGAGCTTCTACCACTCTGGAGGCATATTTGTGAGTGTGCGCTTGCGTGGGCAGGTAGGTATCCACCGTAAAAAGCATGGGTTTATTATTATGTTGGACACACCTACAGAAATATTGGCTATTCATTTATTGTTTCTTTCATGTGAAATAATTTGAATATATATTTCTGATTGTTTCCACCAATTTTGGGCCCCAAAACATAAATTAGGTACGCCCTTTTTTTCTCAAATTATCTTTGACCACTGGTAGCGCCATTTAGTTGTCTTGTGTGCCATTTAGGTGAATACCTGTTGACACTTTTTCTAGTGTTGTTATACAAATTGATGGTGATATCAGACAATTTCCCAGGTTGTTGATTCATAAAACATCGATCTTGAGAGCAGAACCATTGGTAGAACCTCAATTTTCCACTCTTTGGTCAAAACTGACTTCATAATCGGTCTTCTTGTCCCAACAAACATGGAAACGATACCTCAAACGCTCTCAGTTACTAACATGTTACTAAAACACAAAAAGTACCTAATTTTGTATCCATTTTCACTCATAACACCCCTTGGTATATTCCCATCGGGCTGCAAAGTTTAGGGACACAACTAGGGCCCAAATGGAGCTTGTGTGCGATAGAACGAATTTTGTAGACCGAAAATGAAGCCGGTACACGTGATACGGCGGACGGACATAGCATTTTTGGAATCTACGCACCTTGAAACGTAAAAGAAAAAATGTTGAGGTGTTATAAAAAAAATTTTGCTGAGCGATTATATAGGTGTATAATACACCAAATACTGATACCACAGAATAATAAACCAAAAACGACCCTACTAATCCAAGGTTTTACGCTAATAGGAATTCGGTGATCTTTGCAGAAGGAGTAAGGAAAATAATAAACCTGCGTTGTAATAATTTGTAGCATTTTTTTTTTTAAATTAAATTTTCGGATCCTACGTACCCTGAGGTACAAACCATAAAATTTGTTTGGGGGAGGGGAGGGGGGATAGGGTTATATATTTTTCCATGCTCGATTCCAAAGGTTCATTATAGAATCTAGGTACTTATAAACCACACCAGGACTGACTATACCCACAACATTCTTCCAAGACCCGACTGATCACAGATGCTAATAATTCATTTGGTTTAACTGGATCGATGCCCGAAGCCTTCAAATGCATGTTCTCAGAAGGAGCAGACAGTCTGCCGTCGTGAAGACTTTATTTCGTGAGAGTTCGCCTTCGGCTCGAAGGGAAACTGGTTGGCTGGGCGCGCAATCCTCGTTCAACTATTGCGAAACGCTTTTCTGTATCCTATCGCCTGAATGTCGACTTCATTAATAACCAGATTATAATCGGGAGCTATCGACGAGAATTAACTTTTCATCAACCCTACTGTTCAGAAGTGTATTTAAGGTAAGTAAGTTATTCTCACAACAATTCAGACCACCAGGTCAAGGACTTGTAAACAGGTACTTTAATTCAGTTTACGTCATAGTCCAACTCCGTACAGTACCCGGAACGGTAGCCATACGGATTATGATTTGCAAAAAATAAATAAAACTGTAAAGGAAATAACAAGGAAACTGAAATGGAAACAACAAGCATAATACATAATATTATTATGTTATTACCAGACACACTGACATCAGCAGTCAAACTCAAAAAAGTTCACTAAATTTTGGCAGAGACGCAGTGTACACAGACCTTTTGGCAGAGATGTCAAGAGGCCAGATCCATGTTGCAATGCTATTGCTGGAAACAAGTTTTGCAGTGATAGTATCCAATAATAAGTAAGTACACTTGGACAGCTTGAAAGTTTGCACAGATTGTATATCTATATGTATTTGATGACAACTTCAGGGTTTGAGTTGAAAAAAGGCTGCAATGTCCTTGTCGCATGGGTTTATTATTCTATCGGACATACCTACAGAAATGTTGCTGTTCATTTATTGTTTCTTTCATGCGCAATAATTGAAACTGTTAGTTTAGATGGTTTCCACCAATTTTGGACCCCAAAAACACGACCTCGGTTCCCCCCCCCCCCCCTCCTTTTCTCCTTTTTTTCACAGGTTATCTTTGAACATTGATAGTACTATTTAATTGTCTCGATTCACCTGCTAATACTACTTCTGGTGTTATTATACAAATTTATGTTGACTTCAGGCAATTTCCCAGGTTTCTGACTCATAAAAAATTAATTTTGGGAGCTTCACCTTTGTTACAACCTCAATTCTACACTCTTTGGTCAAAATCGACTTCATATTCTGTCTTCTGGCCATAAAAAACATGGAAAACGACACATCACAAGCTCGTGTTCACTAAAACCTCAAAAAAACGCTGCAAATCCCTGCACAACGGTTTATTATTTTGTATAGAATACCCTTGTGTTACAGATCACAGCTCTATGTATAGATAACCCGTCTATATAATATGATATGTACTATTCTATACATATTATGTAGATCGCAGACCCTCCGTAGGTTAGTACCTAACCCCGTACTCGTTACTAGGTACCTACCTAAATCACGAGTTAAATGTTGCTAAAATAATTCTGCCGATGACAAACAGTACCTAACAAAAAGAAACACACATAATGAAGTTCTGAAAAGAAATAATTGTTGATGAGGAGTGAAAAAAGTTGCAAAAGTACCTACCAACAAACTCCAGCCCCTTCTACGTAGATGGTATAATGAACCGTTGTGTAATAATTTACCGTTGAGTAATGATTTACCGTAGTAATAATTTACCCATCAATAATACTTCAACGTTTGTTCAAGTTTCACTACCTACCAACAAACTCCAAAAGAGCCATCATTTTTCAAATTAAATAATATCACAGAACAACCAACTCGACTTCATACTCCGCCAATATAATCAGGTGATCCCTACCAATGATTTTATCTCCGCCAAATTTCCTATTGTGGGCGCGTCTCTGGTTACGAGATTTGGTTTGAATTGTATACAATTTCATTCACACTGGAGTCGAAAATGCCTGTCGGTGCAAACTTCGGGGCCTTACTGTGAACGAACGGCTGGACGTACGATGCTCCGGATGGTCTTAAAAAACTCGCAAGTTCAAGAACTATTTAAAACCGTAAAAATATTTACGTAAAAAAATGGTATAGGCGTTTTGAAAATTTCAACCCCTATTTTGAACCCCTTAGAGATGACTCACAGTAACGTCGAGCTTCGAGGACCAACTAGACGCCGAACGGAACCTATAACCCGAATTTCATCAATTTTTTTTCATGGTAACTAAGAAAAGTGGCCCGTACGGCGTACGGCGTACGGCGGACAGACAGAAATATTTTGGTTTATTATTTTCAATAATGAACCATTGGAATCGAGCATGAAAAAAAAAATTCTTACCCCCCCTCAAAATTTGATGGTTTACGTTTCAAGGTATGTAGAATCCAAAACTGCAATAAAAATATTTCTGTCTGTCCGCCGTACGCCGTACGCCGTACGCCGTACGGGTCACTTTTCTTAGTTACCATGAAAAAAAATTGATGAAATTCGGGTTATAGGTTCCGTTCGGCGTCTAGTTGGTCCTCGAAGCTCGACGTTACTGTGAGTCATCTCTAAGGGGTTCAAAATAGGGGTTGAAATTTTCAAAACGCCTATACCATTTTTTTACGTAAATATTTTTACGGTTTTAAATAGTTCTTGAACTTGCGAGTTTTTTAAGACCATCCGGAGCATCGTACGTCCAGCCGTTCGTTCACAGTAAGGCCCCGAAGTTTGCACCGACAGGCATTTTCGACTCCAGTGTGAATGAAATTGTATACAATTCAAACCAAATCTCGTAACCAGAGACGCGCCCACAATAGGAATTTGTGAATACGGCCAATCATTGGTAGGGATCACCTGATTATATTGGCGGAGTATGAAGTCGAGTTGGTTGTTCTGTGATATTATTTAATTTGAAAAATGATGGCTCTTTTGGAGTTTGTTGGTAGGTAGTGAAACTTGAACAAACGTTGAAGTATTATTGATGGGTGAATTATTACTACGGTAAATCATTACTCAACGGTAAATTATTACACAACGGTTCATTATACCATCTACGTAGAAGGGGCTGGAGTTTGTTGGTAGGTACTTTTGCAACTTTTTTCACTCCTCATCAACAATTTCTTTTCAGAACTTCATTATGTGTGTTTCTTTTTGTTAGGTACTGTTTGTCATCGGCAGAATTATTTTAGCAACATTTGACTCGTGATTTAGGTAGGTACCTAGTAACGAGTACGGGGTTAGGTACTAACCTACGGAGGGTCTGCGATCTAAATAATTATGCATAGAATAGTACATATCATATTATATAGACGGGTTATCTATACATAGAGCTGTGATCTGTAACAGAAGGGTATTCTATACAAAATAATAAACCGTTGTGCAGGGGTTTGCAGCGTTTTATTGCAGTTTTGGATTCTACATACCTTGAAACGTAAACCATCAAATTTTGAGGGGGGGTAAGAATTTTTTTTTTCATGCTCGATTCCAATGGTTCATTATTGAAAATAATAAACCAAAACCTACAAAACCCATATTTCTACACCCATTTTTCTCCCATGACGCCCCTGGGTGTATTCCGATCAGGCTGCCGGACTTTGGAGCGCAACTAGGACCCATATTTGTTCCCAAGTAAGGAACCAAACTGTGTGCGGAAGAACGACGATTTTGGATCAAATTTTAACGTAAATTTAAGTTTGAAATATCGTTAGAACCTCAATTTTCCACTCATCGGTCAAAATCGACTTCATATTCGGTCTTACTCCCTAAAAAAACATGGAAAACGATACCTCAAAAGCTCATGTTACTAAAACACAAATAACACAAAAAACGCTGCAAAGTCCTTGTCACATGGGTTTATTATTCTATTGAAGTTCTAGAGATTCTTGTTGGCTGTTAAATGTATTGTTTCTTTCATGCGTAATAATCGAAATAGCTACTTCTGATGGTTTCCATTAATTTTGGCCCCCAAAACACAAATTCGGTACGCTCTTTTGGTTTATTATTCTGTGAATAATACACCTATGTATTCGCTCAGCAAAAAATTTTTATAACTCCCCCTCAAAATTTTTTCTTTTCCGTTTCAAGGTGCGTAGATTCAAAAAATGCAATGTCCGTCCGCCGTACGCCGTCCGCCGTCCGCCGTATGCCGTCCGTCGTCCGCCGTATCACGTGTACAGGCTTCATTTTTGGTCTAAAAAATTCGTTCTTTCGCACACATGCTCCATTTGGGCCCTAGTTGTGTCCCGAAACTTTTCAGCCCGATCGGAATATACCCAGGGGTGTTATGAGTGAAAATGTGTATAAAAATAGGTACTTTTTGCGTTTTAGCAACATGTTAGTAAAATGAGCTTTTGAGGTATCGTTTTTCATGTTTTTGGGGACGAGAAGACCGAATATGAAGTCGATTTTGACCAAAGACGCGGAAATTGAGGTTTTACCATTGGCTCAGCTCCCAAAATTGTTTTTTTTTTCAAAAACCTGGAAAACTGTCTGAAATCAGCATCAATGTGTATACTAACATTAGAAAAAGTGTAAAAAGCTGAATCAAGACCATTAAATCGCACTACCAATGATCAAATATGATCTGGGGGGTGAGGGGGGGGGGGGGGGGAAAGTGTAGGTACCTATTTCATGTTTTGGGGGCCAAAATTGGTGGAAATCATCAGAAATAGCTAATTCAATCATTCCACATGAAAGAAACAATAAATTTAACAGCCAACAAGAATCTCTAGAACTCCAATAGAATAATAAACCCATGTGACAAGGACTTTGCAGCGTTTTTTTTCTTTTTTTTTTAACTATCTTTGATCATTGGTAGTGCCATTTAATCGTCCTGAACCACGTCTTGACACTTTTTCCAGTGTTATTATACAAACTGATGGTGATTTCAGACGATTTCCCAGGTTTTTCACTCATAGAAAATCAATTCTGGGAGCTGAACATTTGGTAGAACTCAATTTTCCACTCTTTGGTCAAAATTGACTTCATATTCGGTCTTCTCGTCCCCAAAAACATGGAAAACGATATCTCAGAAGCTCATGTAACCAATATGTTGCTAAAACGTAAAAAGTACCTATTTTTATGCACATTTTCACTCATAACACCCCTGGGTATATTCCGATCGGGCTGAAAAGTTTCGGGACACAACTAGGGCCCAAATGGAGCATTTGTGCGAAAGAACGATTTTTTTAGACCGAAAATGAAGCCTGTACACGTGATACGGCGTACGGCGTACGGCGGACGGCGTACGGCGGACGGCGTACGGCGGACGGACATTGCATTTGGTTTATTATTCTCTGAATAATACACCTATGTATTCGCTCAGCAAAAAATTTTTATAACACCCCCTCAAACTTTTTTCTTTTCCGTTTCAAGGTGCGTAGATTCAAAAAATGCAATGTCCGTCCGCCGTCCGCCGTACGCCGTATCACGTCTACAGGCTTCATTTTCGGTCTAAAAAAGTCGTTCTTTCGCACACACGCTCCATTTGGGCCCTAGTTGTGTCCCGAAACTTTTCAGCCCGATCGGAATATTCCCAGGGGTGTTGTGAGTGGAAATGTGTGTAAAAATAGGTACTTTTTGCGTTTTAGCAACATGTTAGTAAAATGAGCTTTTGAGGTATCGTTTTCCATGTTTTTGGGGACGAGAAGATCGAATATGAGGTCGATTTTGGCCAAGGAGTCGAAAATTGAGGTTGTACCAGATGTTCAGCTCCCAAAATTGATTTTGTATGAGTCAAAAACCTGCGAAATCGTCTGAAATCACCATCAGTTTGTAGAATAACACTAGAAAAAGGGTCAACACGTGGATCAAGACGATTAAATGGCACTACCAATGATCAAAGTTAATTTGAAAAAAAAAAAAAAAAAGATCGTACCTACCTACCTAATTTGTGTTTTGGGGGCCAAAATTGTTGGAAACCATCAGAAATAGCTATTTCAATTATTTCACATGAAACAAACAATAAATGTACAGCCAACATTTCTGTAGAATAATAAACCCCATGTGACAAGGACTTTGCAGCGTTTTTGGAATCTATGCACCTTGAAACGTAAAAGAAAAAAGTTTGAGGGGGTGTTATAAAAATTTTTGCTGAGCGAATACATAGGTGTATTATTCACAGAATAATAAACCAAAATGCCTATTTTATACCCATTTTTCACTCATAACACCCCTGGGTATATTCCGATCGGGCTGCAAAGTTTCGGGACACAACTAGGGCCCAAATGGAACATGTGTGCGAAAGGACGACTTTTTTAGAACGAAAATATAGCCGGTATGCATGATACGGCGGATGGCGGACGGACATTGCATGTTTGGAATCTCCGCACCTTGAAACGTAAAACAAAACGCTGCAAAGTCCTTGTCACATGGGTTTATTATTCTATTGGAGTTCTAGAAATTTTTGTTGGCTGTTAAATTTATTGTTTCTTTCATGTGGAATGATTGAAATAGCTATTTCTGATGATTTCCACCAATTTTGGTCCCCAAAACAAGAAATAGGTACGCTTTTTTTCTTTTTTTTTTCTTTTTTTCAGATCATCTTTGATCATTGGTAGTGCCATTTAATGGTCTTGATTCACCTGTTTACACTTTTTCCAATGTTATTGTACACATTGATGGTGATTTCAAACATTTTTCCAGGTTTTTGACTAATAAAAAACCAATTTTGAGAGCTGAACCTTTGGTAAAACCTCAATTTCCGCGTCTTTGGTCAAAATCGACTTCATATTCGGTCTTCTCGTCCCCAGAAACATGGACAAAGATACTTCAAAATCTCATGTTACCAACATGTTGCTAACACGCAAAAAGTACCTATTTTTACACACATTTTCACTCATAACACCCCTGGGTATATTCCGATCGGGCTGAAAAGTTTCGGGACCCAACTAGGGCCCAAATGGAGCATGTGTGCGAAAGAACGAATTTTTTGGACCGAAAATGAAGCCTGTACACGTGATACGGCGTACGGCGTACGGCGGACGGACATTGCATTTTGGTTTATTATTCTGTGAATAATACACCTATGTATTCGCGTGTTATAAAAATGTTTTGCTGAGCGATTACATAGGTGTATTATTCAAAGAATGATAAACCAAAAACGCTTCAAAGTCCTTGTCACATGGGTTTATTATTCTACTGGACATACCTACAGAGATACGAATAAGGTATACGTTTTGTTTTTAATTTTTTTAAATAAATTATCTCTGATCATTGATAGTACCATTTAATCGTCTTGATCCACCTGTTGACACTTTTTCCAGTGTTATTCTACAAATTGATGGTGATTTCAGACGATTTCCCAGGTTTTTGACTCATAAAAAATCAATTTCGGGAGCTGAACATCTGGTAGAACCTCAATTTTCTATTCTTAGGTCAAAATCGACTTCATATTCGGTCTTCTCGTCCCCAAAAACATGAAAAACGATACCTTAAAATCTCATGTTACCAACATGTTGCTAAAACGCAAAAAGTACCTATTTTTACACACATTTTCACTCATAACACCCCTGGGTATATTCCGATCGGGCTGAAAAGTTTCGGGACACAACTAGGGCCCAAATGGAGCATGTGTGCGAAAGAACGATTTTTTTAGACCTAAAATGAAGCCTGTACACGTGATACGGCGGACGGCGTACGGCGGACGGCGGACGGCGGACGGCGGACGGCGTACGGCGGACGGCGTACGGCGGACGGACATTGCATTTTTGTAATCTACGTACCTTGAAACGGAAAAGAAAAAATTTTGAGGGGGTGTTATAAAAATTTTTTGCTGAGCGATTACATAGGTGTATTATTCACAGAATAATAAACCAAAACGCTGCAAAGTCCTTGTCACATGGGTTTATTATTCTATTATTTTATTGGTCTACAGAAATGCTGGCTGTTCATTTATTGTTTCTTTCGTGCGTAATAATCGAAATAGCTATTTCTGATGGTTTCCATGAATTTTGGCCCCTAAAACACAGATTAGGTACGCTTTTTTTTTTTTTTTTTTAACTATCTTTGATCATTGGTAGAGCCATTTAATCGTCTTGATCCACGTGTTGACACTTTTTCTAGTGTTATTATACATACTGCTTGTGATTTCAGACGATTTTCCAGGTTTTTGACTCACGAAAAATCAATTTTGGGAGCTGAACATCTGGTGCAACCTCAATTTTCCACTCCTTGGTCAAAATCGACTTAATATTCGGTCTTCTCGTCCCCAAAAACATGGAATATGATACCTCAAAATCTCATTTTACTACTATGTTACTAAAACACAAAAAGTACCTATTTTTATACACATTTTCACTCATAACACCGCTGGATATATTCCGATCGGGCTGAAAAGTTTCGGAACACAACTAGGGCCCAAATGGAGCATGTGTGCGAAAGAACGATTTTTTTAGACCCCAAATGAAGCCTGTACACGTGATACGGCGTACGGCGGACGGACATTGCATTTTTGGAATCTACGCACCTTGAAACGGAAAAGAAAAAATTTTGAGGGGGTGTTATAAAAATTTTTTGCTGAGCGAATACATAGGTGTATTAATTATTCACAGAATAATAAACCAAAAATGTACTAAAATGGGCATAGGATTGGGTCGACTTTGTATCCAATTTAGTTTTCGAGGTTCCTCGATGAATCCCTTTTTCCGCTCATTAGCTATTTCACCGGGACATCAGGTCACTGGCCTCGGTCATGAACTTGTACCTGAAAGACGGAAGACACCAGCAGCCTCGCAGTCTGCGCTAACAGACGGGTTATGTATATCAGATGACAGGTATCGTAGGGACGAAACGGCTTCGAGTTTATTAAACTATACGGGGAACTTCTTTCCTAACTGATTGCTACCGTTCATTATAATACTCGGAGGGGACTGATTCATAACAGCCCCACCTACGGGTCTAATGGGGGGCGGGGAGGACTGCCAGATGTCCCTAATAGAACAAATGTGACAGATCTGGACGTCGACATCTGGAATCCGGAATCCTGCTCGGTCCAAGGTGGATAATCCACAGTAGATAACCATCCATTTTCATAATAGTTGGATTTAGTTGTTCATCAATTCGTCGAATTTCTTTTCACACATTATGTGGTAAGCCATCTTGCAATGTGGAATAAACAAAAAATAAACATTTAGCTTACCACCAATTTATTCAACACAAAGCTTTTCGCTCAACTTCTGAGCATCATCAGGTAGGTACTCACATAAACCTGAGTGAGTACCTACCTGATGATGCTCAGAGTTTGAGCGAAAAGCTTTGTGTTGAATAAATTTGTGGTAAGCTAAAGGATTTAGTTGTGATTTTGAAGGGGGGGAAAACTGATTTTGAGTCAGGGGAAACTTTCAATGGCTGACAGCCTTAAATTTTCTCCTCAAAAGCTCCAAAGAACAACCCAATTCAACTATCGTTGGGTTAAATTTTCTCCTCAAAGCTCCAAAGACCCAATTCAACCCAATTTAGTTGTGATTTTGAAGGGGGAAAAACTGATTTTGAGTCAGGGGAAACGTTCAGTGGCTGACAGCCTTAAATTTTCTCCTCGAAAGCTCCAAAAAACAACCCAATTCAACTATCGTTGGGTTAAATTTTCTCCTCGGAAGCTCCGAAGAACAACCCAATTCAATAAATGTTGTTCGAATTTTGTCCTAAGGTTCCGACCTTAATTATTAATAAAGAACAATTATTATGGGTAAAAGTGAAGAAGCACAGTGACCGAATTCCCTTGACAATGACACACATTTCTTTCTTTCAGTCACGGACACACATCTAAAATGCCCCTCTAATCTTTTCTTGTTAAAACTGCAAACGGCACAGTTTGTAATCAACAGGCCACTGATAAAAACTAACAATTTTTAAGGTAGGTATGTGCACTCTGAATGATTCTAAACAGAAAAAATTACACCACCGAAAATGTTTAAGCATATAAATTTAATAATATATTGGACATCGAAACAGTGTACTAGGCACTCATTCTTTAGTAGAAAATAATTATTATGAAATTGAACATACCTAGGCGGCTATTCCGCCAAGCAATCATCGCTGACTTTTAAGTCTACTTCATTTGCAATATCGGTGGTTTATTAATGTGGCGTGAATTTTGGTGAATTATTGTCAATAATTAACCTTTGGAATCGAGTATGAAAACAAAAAATTTAACAATCTCTTCAAAATTTGATGGCTTACGTGCAATAAACAAAATTTCTATCTGTCCGCAGTACGCCGTACTTCGCACTTTTCTTAGTTAGCATGAACCAAAATTAATGAAATTTGGTTTGGATTTGGTTTGTAGGCCCCGCTTGGGATCCTTGAACTAACAGTATTACATTATATTCATTTTGCAAACGTAAAGGCCATCAACCTTAGTAAATTTTGTTGAAAACATGAATGTTCCATAGTTTTGGACAAGTGAAGGACTGAACATGCGAAGGCCTTCAAAGTTGAAAAGAAGAAGGGCGCGGAAGGGCTCAGTGCTAATGAAAAGCGTTTTGACAGATGTGCTAACAGTTTGGCCACCTCCTGGGGCTTATTGTTCCGATTTACTGCTGTTCGTTAGGTACTCGATCCAGTCGGCGCGTTTAGGGACCCTTCAGTCAAAAGCTAGAGCTGCCTTTGTAAGTGACTGACAGCGTTGTTTTGGTTCTCGAGTTTACGAGCAATACAACGAGTTTTTTTGGGGGGAGGGGGGGGGGGGGGGCTACGAATTATCACAAAACGGTTAACGATTTTCCTGTATAGTTACCTCGGCGTAGATCACCGACTTCCAATTAGTGTAAAAGTCCCTGATTTAGTAGTTTGAGGTGGACACCTACCCACGCACGCGCACACAGAAACACGAGAAAAATGCCACCGGATTCACAGCTCGGCGATTAGTCATAAATAATATAAATTTTTCCACCGCCACCACCTTCTGTACCTAACGCGCCATTTCGACCCCACGAACTCCCGGTACTTTATGGAATTCTGATGGTCGCTGAACCTAAGTAGGACCCTCTACATAATTATACCCAAACTGTCACATAATTCGGATGATTCGTTTGGCCGTGGGCAACAAACTTGTATCTGTCAATCAATAGGTAAAACAAAGTACTTATGTAGGCAGTAACTACAAATAAAATCCAAAATAACCATCCTTTTTCTTCAAATGAAGCAATATCACCGAACAACATACTCGATTTCATAAAGCCATCCGTGTTTATGATCAATACTGTTCCCTAGCAATGATGTTTAGGCTGGAGTTGTGTATACCGTACGATTCACGCTCATGTTGACAAAGCATGACGAACCGTTCCAGCGGGTAAGTCAATGACCGAGGACGTATAGTCAAGTAGGATCAAGATTAGTCGATCCTAATCCAACCTCCTATCCAATGGGGAATATGCTGAAAACTGAGTAATAATCAGCATCCAATTCGGCCTATCTGACGATTTGCCAATAGATTATGGGGGTTTTACCCCCCCACCCCCTCGGTAACACGGCGCCCTGGGGGTCTCCGGGGTAGATTTTTCGTACATCCATTTTCCAGGGGCCCCTGAGGAAGTGAGCCAAATTTCAACCCTCGGGACCACCAGATGCCGGAGTTATGTGGAAGTTTGAAAATCGCTATTTTTCATGTTTTGCTTCCGAGTCTGCAAGGCAGCGGAAGATTTGTTTTCACTTTCGAAATGAACATTTTTTTTGCGCTCCGAAATCAAAATTTCCACTTGCATTTTACGTTTTAGGGCCTCCTGAACAAATTTGGTTTCGTGTCCGTCTGTCTGTCTGTCCACATTTCCTTGCCACAGCCATAACTTCCACAATTTTGATCCGATTTCAATCAAATTTTCAGGAATTGTGTGGGTTTAGCGCTAGATGGTCCCCTATCAGTTTCATCATGATCGAATCAACGGTAGCCTCTGCGCAGGCGCTAACGTGATTTTCTTGTTACGGTCATAACTCCATCAATTTTGAACGGATTTTGGTCAAATTTTCAGGGATGATGCGGTTAAGGTCCCTTGAGGTCCCATACGACATTCATCATGATTGAATCAGCGGTGGCAGTGACACGTGGCACTGGCACTGCGTATATTCCAAACGTCGAGCATTCCAACCATAGAACTATAAACCTGGAAGGGCCTCTGCGTTGACGAATGAAATGACGGGCTCCGCACCCTGCTCAGCTGATGTGCTAAATTCTCTCCTGTTCACCCTAGGAAGTTGAAATTTGATAGGGACTCTTTGCGTTCTCAGTTCTATACGTGGACTAATTACTTAATCTTAAAGCATGAATACTGACTTAGAATTAGTTCCCCTTATTATTAAATAACAGTTAAATAATTCCGTTAATTAATCTGAATCTTTATGTTAATTAATCCGTTAATTAATCTGAACCTTTATGTATGAAAATTTAATGGTGACATACTGTGAAGGCCACGAGGAAGCTTCTGTGCCATGCCTAGGCAGTGTATTTCTACTTGTTCTTGCTCTTCTTCTTTGACAGGGCTACAGCCCCTCAGAGACATAACGGATCGAGCTGGAATTTTGCATGTACCTACGTACCATATGCTCCAAGGAAGTGCCTTTTGTGCAATTTACCCCCCCCCCCCCCCCCACCATCCAACCCATTTAACACAAATAGGTGGGGATGGGGGCGCAGTTTTTAAGAGCAGGTAAGAGAGTTTTTTAAGATCTGAAATTTTGCACACACATTCGTTATGCCCCAAGAAAGTGCCTTTGGTGCAATTTGTCAGCAACCCCCCCCCCCCCCCCCCGCCATCCTTCATTACATTCACCTCGTGTGCGTGTGTATGTGTGTGGCGGGGGTGAATTTAGGAGTAAATTGGAGTGAGGTTTAAGAGTTGAAATTTTGCACAAACATACGCTATGCTCCAAGGAAGTGCCTTGTCCCCCCCCCCCCCCCCTTCGCCATTTTCCACCCATCTGAGTGGTTAGGAGTAAATTAGAGAGGGTTGTAAGAGCGGAAGTTTTGCACGTACACATTTGTTTAAGTATATCCAAGGAAGTGCCTTTTGTGCAATTTTTCACCCCCCATATTTTGCACCCCCCTCCCCACAATACTGTAAAACCCCACCCAATATTTTGCCCACGGAGGTCACCTCCCTCTTGGATGTGATATGTAAGAACCTTATTCCTTCCCCGTCTGTTTTGGATAGGAGTGCTGTTCCTTCTCTCCAAACCTCGAAATTTCTCAACGCTTTATGTCGGGCAGCTTCTTGCCCCCGAGGCGAAGAGACCCCGCCAAACAGCGTTGAAAGCAATTTCCAGGTTTGGGGAGAAGGAACAGTTTTCTATACTCATATCCAAAACAGAGGGGAAGGAACAGTTTTCTATTATGCACACCCAACAGCGAGGTGCGAAAAACCTTTGCATCAATCCTTTTTGCGGCTGAGGAGGTTTTGTTGGCGGGTAAATGTATACAACAGCAACAGGTTGGGGGGGATACCGTCGACTTGGAAACCATGAATTGTGAGGGTATCATACGGCTCTTCTTTTCAATTCACTGTGTTCGTCGTTGAATATATTACCATCTTGTTTGGAAGGTGAATTCAACCAACCCACACAGTGAAAATAATCGAATAATCTCGATTATTAAGTTCATTCATCTCACCTATAAAAAAAGTAATTCATTTTTTAGAAATCATTTATAAAAAAGGGAACAGGGTAGCCAGCTAACGACTTTCGAAGGTACCAATAACAATTCTTAATTACATTTTTGAATAATGAAACAGTATGATTACAGGTTTAATTGGTAGGACCACCAGTACGGTGTTAATGGTTTTTTCGTTGTGGTGAACTGCATTTGTGAGCTGCTGTACGCATAAAACGAAAAAATGAAAAGAAAAATTAACTGGACTACGTTTTCTTACTGTGCAGGTACCTACGTGATGTGAATGAAGGAAGAATTGTTTCACTATCTGGGTGTTAATCTAAGTCATGTAGGTATAATTTAGGGCCAGTTTGGAGGTTAAAAAACGTGAGGATGACCTGTACTAGCCATTCAGAGGTGAGTGGCTTGTAACAAACGTTTTCGGTTGGAGCGTTATTACGAGTATTTTTTTTTTTTTTTTGGAAGTCTGTCGACAATGAAAATGCACTGTGAATAAAATAATTAATAATCAAGTAGGTAATTATTTTAGGAATATGAATGCCTAGTAGCAGAAGAGCATATTTTCAAGATATCGCTCTCGCTAATCTTTCCAGTACAATATTATTATAATAAAAAAATGAGGTACGGAACTCTCGAAGCGTGGTATGTGGTGGCTTCAAACGGAGATTAGACGCATGATAATTTCGAGAAGGATATTATTATAAGGAACCGCGTGCCGCGTGAACTGCTAACTTGAAAATATGTTTTCAACAATAAAGTATTTCTACAATTATTAATAAATTTAAGAAAGTACTTAAGCAGATAATGAGAAATTAATTTTCAAGTTCCAATGTTCACCATGTCCCAGGGAAGAAAGTGATGGAAAGAAAGTGGAACTAGAACCCAAATCATAAAAGTTATATTAGCCCATAGTAAGTACCCACCTATTAGTTGTTGTTTTCAGTTGTAGGTCTACAGGAAGTTAATGTGCTACCTTTACCTACTTCAACACTAGGTTAGTACACTGGGAACCCTATCTCTAAGTGCGCACACTCTGTTACTGGGTAGTCTGTCCTTGGGGGATATGCCCTCCGTACCTCCATGAAATATACCGTCCAGTTTTCGAAGTGACTAAATTTGTTCAGGCTTTTCTGGACGCTTCAGGAAATTCAGTTTGCGGATTCGAAATAGCCTTTACTCAAAATAATTACTGAATCCCAATTTGGGATATAATGGAATGATTTCCCCCTTCTCTTTCCCGAGTCTGATGGAACTTGTTGTTTCACAGTCACGGCCAAACGGCTGAACTGGTCCGGATGCAGTTTTTTTTTCTATAAAAAATAGAAGAACCTCTGAACTTGAAAGGGCTATTTAAGATGTAGACTGAAGTATGGGGTAAATATAACAGCAAGCAAAGAAAGGATGTAGCTAGGACTAGAAGGAGGAAAGAAAGGATGCGAAGGTGAATGGACTAGATCGGTAAATATTTTACCCAGCCAAGAAGGGCTAGTGGCCGAATAGTGCCAGTTTACTTTGAATAATAGAACGTACTTTTGGTTTATTATTCTGTGAATAATACACCTATGTAATTTCTCAGCAAAACATTTTTATAATACGCCCTCAAAGTTTTTTCTTTTACGTTTCACGGCCGGCTTCAGAGAAGATCCAAAAATGCAATGTCCGTCCGCCGTATCACGCGCGCTTCAATTTCGGTCAAAAAAATTCGTTCTTTCGCACACAGGCTCCACTTGGGCCCTACTTGTGTCCCGAAACTTTGCAGCCCGATCGGAGTACACCCAGGGGAGTTATGGGTGTAAAATGGGTATAAAATAAGTATTTTTTGTGTCTTTTGTGTTTGGGCAGCTTTTGAGGTATCGCTTTCCATGTTTATTAGCATGAGAAGACCGAATCTGAAGCAGATTTTGACCAAAGAGTGGACAATTGAGGTTCTAACGAAGTTTCAGCCTTAAATTTACGTTAAACTTTGGTCTAAAATCGTCTTCCGCACACAGTTTGGGTCCCCATTTGGGGACACGTTTGCGTCCTAGCTGTGCTCCAAAGCTCGGCAGCCCAATCCAGGGGTGTCATGGGAGAAAAATGGGTGTAAAAATAGGGGTTTTCAAGGTTTTCTTGAGGTTTTGGTGAACTTGGGCTTGTGAGGTACCGTTTCCCACGTTTTTTAGGACGAGAAGACCGAATATGAAGTTTATTTTGACCAAAGAGTGATGAAGAGATGAGGTTGTACCGAAGGTTAAGCTCCCGAAATTAATTTTTTATGAGTGAAGACCTGGGAAATTGTCTGAAATCACCATGAATTTGTATAATAACTCTAGAAGTAATATCAACAGGTGAATCGAGACAATTAAATGGAACTATGAATGTTCAAAGATAATCTATGGAAAAAAAAGAGCCGAGGTGTTTTCGGGGCCCAAAATCGGTGGAAACCATCTAAACTAACTGTTTCAATTATTACGCATGAAATAAACAATAAATGAACAGCAACATTTCTGTAGGTACTTCCGAGAGAATAACAAACCCAAGTGACAAGGACTTTACAGCGTTTTATTTCAATAATTATAGAGTTATCAGAGAGCATTTTAGAACATTTAAGAAAATAAAGATCCTCGAGCAGTTGGTAGCAAGGACACAGTGAATAGTCACTGCTACGTACCTGCTCCCCTTTCACTCGAAAACGCCAGTACGTTCAATTATCAATACACCATTTAAGGTGATTATACCCTTCGCTGGCCGGACCTAAACGCATAATCATAGCGGCGGCACAAAAAAAAACCCCCAATGGCTCAATCATATATAGCAGTAGGGGCACCTAAAATAACCACGACATATTTTATCTGAGAGTTCAAAACTTGAACTCTCGCTTGTGCTCTTCGATTGTCCTATTGTCTGTTAGGGAGGTCCCTATCTTCATCTGAGCGCAATGAATCAATGTCGCAGTAGCTCCAATTAAAGACAGGAAGTTTCAGCGGCCAACATCCGACCGCATCCGGTTCCGTGCAATGAATACGTATATTGAATAATGCGGCCTCGTTGTTGACTTTTTTTCGCGCTACGCCCTTCCCTAGCGGAGTAAACGCCGGTTTCCCGAAAAGAAAATAGCGAACCAGTGATCGGTCAGTGGCCAACGACTGTGTCCGTCGATTCTATAAAACGATCTCTTCCCGTATATTGACAATGGTCGGAAAAGAGACTTTGTTATACGAAAACGCTCGTACAAAGCATTTGCATTCAGAAGTAGCCACTCAAGTGAACAGAGCTTATTAGGCACCCGGGTATATCATTTAATCTTAACCTCAACTATTTGAATGACCCGTGCGATGCACGATAAGTAGACGGCAGTTGAATTGGAGCGGTCTTTCACCTACCGGTTTTGGTTAAAAAAATCCAAAAAACGCTGCAAAGTCCATGTCACATGTGTTTACTATTCTACTGGATATACGTACAGAAAATTTGGCTCTTCATTTATTGTTTCTTTCATGTGCAATAATTGAAATGTCTATTTTTGAAGATTTCCACCAATTTTCGCCCCCAAAAACACGAATTACGCTCGGCTTTTTTTTAACAGATTATTTTTGATAATTGATAATGCCATTTAATTGTCTTGATTCACCTGTTGATACTACTTCTAGTGTTATACAAATTTATGGTGATTTAAGACAATTTCCCATGTTTTTGACTAATAAAAAATGAATTTCGGGAGCTTAACCTTCGTTACAACCTCAATTCTTCACTCTTCGGTCACCATCAACCTAATATTCGGTCTTCTCGCCCTAAAAAACATGGGAAACGATACCTCACAAGCTCGTGTTCATTAAAACCTCAAAAATCCCTCGAAAACCCCTATTTTTATACCCATTATTCCCATAACACCCCTGGGTGTATGCCGGTCGGGCTGCCGTGTTTTGGAGCACAGCTAGGACCCAAATGTATTCCCAAATGGGGGCCCAAACTTGTGCGGAAGAACGACGATCTTAGACCAAAATTTAACGTAAATTTAAGGCTGAAACTTCGTTAGAACCTAAATTTTTCCACTCTTCGGTCAACATCGACTTCATATTCGGTCTTCTCGTCCTAAAAACATGGAAAACGATACCTCAAAAGCTCATGTTACTAACATGTTACTGAAACACAAAAAGTAACTATTTTTATACCCATTTTTCGCCCATAACACCCCTGGGTATATTCCGATCTGGCTGCAAAGTTGTGGGACACAACTAGGGCCCAAATGGAGCCTGTGTGCGAAAGAACGCATTTTTAAACCGAAAATAAAGTAGGTTTGGATGATATGGCAGACGGCGGACGGACATTGCATTTTTGGAATCTACCACTTTGAAACGTAAAAGAAAAACTTTTGAGGGGAGGGACGGGGGTGTAAACAGTTTTTGCTGAACGATTACATCGGTGTATTATTCACAGAATAATAAACCAAAAACCTCCTAATCGAGTAGGTAGATTATGGTAGACTACCTTACATTTATTTGTACCTACCTCACAATCGAAATGCGAACGGTGCAAATGCCAGTGATTTTCTGATTTCTATGACAGTGAATATAGAGACGATCTACTTCCTACGTCGCGGAAGGATTATTTTCTATAACTAAGTAACTGTGGAATGGATCAAAACAATGCAATCGATGCACTTGTAACTGGTGCCTACACCCACGGGGTGCCATCACACGAAGAAAATGTAATAATATAACCTTGTGGATACAAGCGAATAAATGCTCAACGATATTTGTCCTGTTCTAATAACAAAATAACACAGGTACCTACCTAATTATCAAATAACCCCGTAAATTATTACAAAACGATTTATTATTTACCTGTACACCTGCCCCTTGTAGGTCACTGTTTTCTGTGGTCCAATCCTACCCTCGTGCTCCCCCAGAACAGCCCTAAATCGAGTACTGGAGCCAGCCGAGGAATTACAGTTTCATAAATATGCGGTGGATACAAAAATGCTATCATTATTTGTTGTCATTCGTGAAGCACAAAGATTGTTCAAGTTACGGAAGTACCTATCAACAAAATTCAAAACAGCCACCATTCTTCAAATCTTCTCATCTTTCTATCTTCAAATTTCTTGATGAAATGTGAATCTTCAATATTCTTCAAATTTATTTCTTCCTGTATTCTTCAAATGAAATAATAGCTTTCCAACTCGATGTCATACAGCCATAACAGGTGATCCCTAGCAATGATATCTGGGCTGGATGTATACCGTTTCATTCACTATCACTATCATGTTGACGAAGCTTTTCGGTGCGAGCATCATGGCCTTACTGTGAACTAAGGGCTGTACGTGCTCCGGGTGGTCTCAAAAAATGCCCAAGTTGGAGATCTATTTAAAAACGGTAAAAATTCAAGATAACGGCGTCCTAGAAATATCCTATGTGTTTCCACAAGCATTCTTTACGAGTATAAAGATTGAGACAACAAAGAACAAACTGTCCACAAGGACGAATAACAAAATGCGATGTAAAAATGTAAACGCGAGGAATTCGTGACCGTCACCCATCCAACTTGTTCCGACTAACCTTAACGTCGTTATGTATAACCCTTCAAAGAAGGTTAAATGAAGAAACCACGAGAAGGAAAGACCCAGCTCGGGTCAAGAGAATGATGTGACGCTTCGAGCGCAAGTAATTTGATTCTCTTCAAACCGGCAATTTTCAGATTTTTGCCAAGGTGTTTTTCTCGTTCATTGCTCTGCACCGGGATTTTCTCTCTTGACTTAACGATAAAGGAAAAAAAAAAAACTTTTTTTCCCCCCACTGTGACATCAAGGACAACCGGCAGGCACACGGAGGTCTGTTGTTCAAATCAAAATAAAAGAACCTTTCTACCTTGTCATAGCAGCCGATAATCAGCCGTAAAGAGTCGGAAATCGCCAATTAAAAACAGCTCCTGTCTTGGCAGCCTGACAACTCAATTGGTTGTGAAATCGGCACAACCTGGAGAGACTTGAAATTGAATTCAAAATATGTCAACATTTTGACAATTTTCCCAACAAACAGGTAACTACTGACATTTCTCAATCAACCTTGGAATTTTTCATACTGAGCACCTAAGCAGGCAATGAGTGCGCCAAATTTTCGAGTTCAAAATGCAAGATGCCGGAGTATACTGGCCCGCTCTTAGCATATAAAGCTATTCATAACAGTTACCTATAGGTACCTCATCAGAGTGGGTACGAAACAATACAAGGGAATAAACTGTAGGGGTTAATTAGGAATCTGGTGGAAAAGAATTCCGTAAGATGGATTAGAAATTTTATGGTATCATCATCTGAAAACCGAAAGTCTAATCCGATACCAAAGAAAATATATACCTATTAACTGACTTAATGTACTTTTCATTTAGTACGCTACCATGGCCTTGAAGGAAACGGATTAGAAATGATAAAAATTAAAAAATTAATCATGAATCATGAATGAGTACACAGAAAAACGAAGTTATAGAAAAGTTGTTTATTTCCACTAATACACGAAAAAAACGTGAAAAATACACTGTTATACCGGTTTCGGTGATCAAACCATCGTCAATAACTTTGTTGTTGTTTGTTACTGACGACCGTTTGATCACCGAAACCGGTATAACAGCGTGTTTTTCGCGTTTTGGTTTATTTTTCTGTGAATAATACAGCTATGTAACCGCTCAGCAAAAAATGTGTATAGCACCCCCTTAAAATTTTTCTTTTACGTTTCAAGCTGCGTAGATTCCAAAAATGCAGTGTCCGTCCGCCATATTATCCATATGTACTGTAACTTCGGTCTACCAAATTCGTTACTTCGCACACAGGCTCAATTTGGGCCCTAGTTGCTTCCCGAAATTTTGCAGCCCAATCGGAATACACCCAAGGGTGTTATGGGCGAAAAATTTGTGTAAAAATAGGGTTTTTTGGTGTTTTAGTAAAATGAGCTTGTGAGGTAGGTATTTTTTTTTTTTTTTTTTTTTTTTTTTTTTTTTAGGGCGAGAAGACGAGAAGACCGAATACAAAGTCGATTTTGACCAAAGGGTGGAAAACTGAGGTTCTACCAAAGGTTCAGCTCATTGATTGCTTATGAGTCAAAAACCACGGAAATCGTCTGAAATCAACATCAATTTGTATAAGAACACTAGAAAAAGTGTCAACACGTGAATCAAGGCGATTAAATGGCACTATTCGGTGAATTTATTCAGTGAATGATGTGCAACCTAAGGGCCACTGTGCCTAATTGTACAATAAACGTTTTTACTCACTTACTTACTTACTATCAATGATCAAAAAAATTTAAACAAAAAAGGAGCGTAATTCTTTTTTTTTTTGACCAAAATCGGTGGAAACCATCAGTTCGTAATGAGTACACAGTCAAGCATTCTTAGAAGCGCGACTTTCTTCTCTACCAGTCAATTTCATTCGGTTGAACCTGAAAACCTTCAAACGTTGTACATACATTAGTTATATAGGCATTTGTTGTGTCATACCTACACTATTGTTTATAGTTTATTTTTCCTGCCACTTTCATTCCCTCCAACGATCCCAGGCGAGGGAATAACGTTAGCCATCAGCTGTAATTATAATTTATGATCATTCCCGTAACGCGTTGGCGAGAGTGTTTAACAGTATCTTGTAAAACAGCCGTAATTGCAAACAGCTCCGTTGATAAGGGGGACATTTGGACGTTTCTGCGAGAAGGCGATTCCCCTTTCCTATGTACCTACTCGTACGTACCTACACTAGCATCTTCTTGAGGTCAACCCCTTTCCGTTTAGATGACGTAAGGCTGGATAGGTACCTATTCCACATAATAATATGTCTGGCAAGAATAACTGCGACTAATTGGTTGGAATACCTTTCCAAATAGGCGGGTAGGTAGACACCTCCAGGTACATGTTTAACGATCACATTTTTCCTATGTCGACACTTTTTGGTTTATTATTTTCAATAATGAACCATTGGAATCGAGCATGAAAAAAAAAATTCTTACCCCCCCTCAAAATTTGATGGTTTACGTTTCAAGGTATGTAGAATCCAAAACTGCAATAAAAATATTTCTGTCTGTCCGCCGTACGCCGTACGCCGTACGCCGTACACCGTACGCCGTACGCCGTACGCCGTACGCCGTACGGGCCACTTTTCTTAGTTACCATGAAAAAAAATTGATGAAATTCGGGTTATAGGTTCCGTTCGGCGTCTAGTTGGTCCTCGAAGCTCGACGTTACTGTGAGTCATCTCTAAGGGGTTCAAAATAGGGGTTGAAATTTTCAAAACGCCTATACCATTTTTTTACGTAAACATTTTTACGGTTTTAAATAATTCTTGAACTTGCGAGTTTTTTAAGACCATCCGGAGCATCGTACGTCCAGCCGTTCGTTCACAGTAAGGCCCCGAAGTTTGCACCGACAGGCATTTTCGACTCCAGTGTGAATGAAATTGTATACAATTCAAACCAAATCTCGTAACCAGAGACGCGCCCACAATAGGAATTTGTGAATACGGCCAATCATTGGTAGGGATCACCTGATTATATTGGCGGAGTATGAAGTCGAGTTGGTTGTTCTGTGATATTATTTAATTTGAAAAATGATGGCTCTTTTGGAGTTTGTTAGGTAGTGAAACTTGAACAAACGTTGAAGTATTATTGATGGGTAAATTATTACTACGGTAAATCATTACTCAACGGTAAATTATTACACAACGGTTCATTATACCATCTACGTAGAAGGGGCTGGAGTTTGTTGGTAGGTACTTTTGCAACTTTTTTCACTCCTCATCAACAATTTCTTTTCAGAACTTCATTATGTGTGTTTCTTTTTGTTAGGTACTGTTTGTCATCGGCAGAATTATTTTAGCAACATTTAACTCGTGATTTAGGTAGGTACCTAGTAACGAGTACGGGGTTAGGTACTAACCTACGGAGGGTCTGCGATCTACATAATTATGCATAGAATAGTACATATTATATTATATAGACGGGTTATCTATACATAGAGCTGTGATCTGTAACAGAAGGGAATTCTATACAAAATAATAAACCGTTGTGCAGGGATTTGCAGCGTTTTTCGTTTTTGGGTTAGGGGTTCTGATTACCAAATTATTAGTAGGTACCTACTAATCAATTTTTCAAAGAAAACAAGAGAAATCGTGTACATCGGTAGCTACCTAATGTAGGTCATGTTTTCCACTTCCTGAAAGTGACAATTTTTAATATTGACATGTTCATGTCTTCACTTTGGCACACAAACTCGAAAAACGTTACAAAAAGCGACATGAAAATGCGTTATGCACCATTTCTGATGATTTTAGCTTACAACCGATTCGTTTGTACGGAACTTCATTTTTGCCATTTTCATCGTACAAAAACAGTTCACCACTCGTTGGAATCGTGTGATTTTAGCGAATTTTCGAAGAAAAGGAAGCTATTATTGATTATTTTCTTGTACCCCCGTACCTTGCGCGGTAACTGAGCTGACCTTGAGGAAAAAAAGGTGGGTAAGCAAGGTAATCAGCAACATTGGTAATGAAGAAAGTCATTGTTTACTACTATCGATCGTGGTACCCTTCAAATGATTCCTTAAATTATCCCTAAATTGTTGTATTTCCTTTAAAGTCCAGACTCAAGATTAAGAAGGGGTTCCTTTGTTAATTACGATTACTCGCTTCGCTCGCTATCCGAGATTCGCTGTACGCAGTATCGTACTTAATTCCGACGTTGCACAACTTGGGAGCCCACTGGATTTTGGTGCCAAATTTGGTCGATATCCGTCGAGCCATTCAGGAGTTGACCATGGTCGACCATATTTCCGCTAGGGTGTAGGGGACCGAAAAATTCCGACGTTGCCCAACTTGGGAGCCTACTGGATATTCGTGCCAAATTTGGTCGATATCCGTCGAGCCATTCAGGAGTTGACCATGGTCGACCATATTTCCGCTATGATCAGGGAATTAAAAATGCGCCTACGTTCAACTTAGGAGGCTACCGGATATTGGTGCCAAATTTGGTGGATATCCGTTGAGCAATTCGGGATTCGACCATGGAGGGGCCCATGGATGCGCTATGGTCAACCGCGGGGGTAGTCCGAAGGGTCGATCGTAGATAGAATTTCACGTAGATTACGAATACGCGATAAAAAATAGGGGTTACCATTTCAATTAACGAAGTTGACCATGGTCGACCATAGTTCCGCTATGGTGAGGGAATTAAAAATGCGACGTTGCCCAACTTGGGAGCCTACTGGACATTCGTGCCAAATTTGGTCGATATCCGTCGAGCCATTCAGGAGTTGACCATGGTCGACCATAGTTCCGCTATGGTGAGGGAATTAAAAATGCGACGTTGCACAACTTGGGAGCCTACTGGATATTCGTGCCAAATTTGGTCGATATCCGTCCAGCCATTCAGGAGTTGACCATAGTTCCGCTATGGTGAAGGGGACCGAAAAATTCCGACGTTGCCCAACTTGGGAGCCTACTGGATATTCGTGCCGAATTTGGTCGATATCCGTTGAGCGATTCGGGATTCGACCATGGAGGGGCCCATGGATGCGCTATGGTCGACCGCGGGGGTAGTCCGAAGGGTCGATCGTAGATAGAATTTCACGTATATTACGAATACGCGATAAAAAATAGGGGTTACCATTTCAATTAACGAAGTTGACCATGGTCGACCATAGTTCCGCTATGGTCAGGGAATTAAAAATGCGACGTTGCACAACTTGGGAGCCTACTGGATATTCGTGCCAAATTTGGTCGATATCCGTCAAGCCATTCAGGAGTTGACCATGGTCGACCATAGTTCCGCTATGGTCAGGGAATTAAAAATGCGACGTTGCACAACTTGGGAGCCTACTGGATATTCGTGCCAAATTTGGTCGATATCCGTCGAGCCGTTAGGCCGTGGGAAGACGGACAGACAGACACCAGACTCACAGAGATTCGTTTTAGCGAATTTTCGAAGAAAAGGAAGCTATTGTTCTCGGTCCAAAATTTTTAAAACTCGAATTTCCGAAAGATTTTTATACCAAAATCCGTTTCAGACCATCCTGAATTCACTGCCGAAAGACACCAAAAATTATATGTATATATATATATATTTATATATATATTTATATATTTATATATTTATATATTTATATATTTATATATGTATGTGTCATTCCAGACGATAACTCTCGAAAGAATTGAGATAAAAAGTTCAAATTTGCACGAAAAATCTGTCTTGGCAATCGACAGGCTAAGTTCGAAGATGGGCAGAATCGGGTCACTCTAAGGGGGAGTTTTGGGGAATTTTAGGGGGGGGAAATTACCCATAAATTCCCAAAATGAAAAAGTCTGACAAGTGACACCTCATTTTAAAGGTTTTTGTACGCTGAACACGATGGTGAAATCAGAATTGCGATATCTCATTCCATTCTCAAACTGGAGCACTTTGAAGATGAAGGAACGTGGTTATTTCTTGAGATGTTCTTCCTGGTTCGTCTGCTCTAATCTGATAACGGAATGGGATATCGCAATTCTGACTTCACCATCGTGTTCAGCGTTGGAAAATCTACAAACCGAGGTGTTACTCGGCAAAAAATGGAACAAAAAATTTGTTACGTATCCAATACCTACTCTTCTGCTATTCAAAACATTTTTGATTTCCCCCTCCCCCTCCTTCCACCCCAAATTTTACTTTGCGTAAAACTACTCCTGTTTTAATTTTGTATGGTATCAAGTTGGGAAAACATTGGCCGAAAATTAATTTTCAGAAAATTTTAGGCGGAGGAGGAAGATGCCGAAAACTTCGAAAATTCGCTCTTATAGCCATGCTGCATGACTGTGGTTTTTTATAATATATAGAGATAGAGATAGAGATTCCTACAAACGCGATCGTCATCCTAGAGGAAAAGGAAATTGCAAGCCGAAAGACAACGAGAATATCGAAAATGATGACTGATATGGCCGCGATACAGCCCAAGAAATCGAATGTTTCTGATGATGAAGAAAGGTTGTGATACAACATGAAAATGTCTCTGTGTTGCGGACTTGTACGCAAGCGTTTCTTTGTTTCTTTGCCGGCGGTGTCTGGCGAGAAAGGAGTATCTATGATGAACTGAAGAAACTTCCGAATCCATCGCAACTACGTAATCGCAACGAACAAAGGAACCTCTTCTTAATATTGATACTTGATTCAGGACTTGAAAGGAAATAGGTACAACAATATTAAGGGATATTTTTTATCTGCATTAATTTTATTTTTGACAGGTACCTGCCTATTTCATTTTAAAATAAGCAGATACCGACATATTTTCTATCAGAATTCGATAGTTGCGTGTATACAAACCCCGCAAAGTCAGTTCCTTCATCCTAACGGATCCACCATAGTTGATCGGTGGTAACCTTTAGTTGTACTTGTTGACCCCGACGGCGAACAACCAATTGAGAGGTAGGTATAGGAGAACCTTCGTTTCCGAAGATTAAACCTCTTTTCAAAATGCGAGGAAAAAATAAAAAATAAAAAATAAAAATACGGAAAACAAGCGGATCCTGAGGTCAGCTGGATCACGGCGCAGAGGTGTTTACGTAGGTACCGAAAACACTCGGCTCTCCCAACCGATTTATCGTTATTTTCAGCGTCTCATCCGTTCGAATTGCTCTATTAAAAAAATAAAAAAATGAAATTGTAAAATAAATGGAGTTGTAGGAGGGACCGCATTTTGATTCTAATAAACTTTGATCGAATAACTACTCCCGTGCTTACTGCATGATCGACCTCCCAAATTTGAAAAAATATTCCACGACCAGAAGATCTAAGTATGTATGTACATGTGCATGCCTGTGCGTATCAATAACATTCTTCTATGTGTCACCTGCATAGTCTATCTGTTCAACATGCGTTAGGACTTTTGTACCAACGAAAGACTTACGCACGTTGGGTGATCTATTTTATTTATTTATTTATTTATTTATTATTTATTTATTTATTTGTGTAGTTGCTTACATGACAAGAAAAGAAATTTTCATTTAATATAAAAACGTACTCCTTACGTAACTGACTTATTCTTGTATGTAAAATAGAGAACGAAAAAAGAAAATCCCAGTGGCAACTTATTGTTGGGCTAAAGGCCACAGGCCCGAACATTAGGTACATACCTTTCTAGAAGGTAGGAGTTATTTAATCATTTTTTAATTAATTTTTTTCTTTTAACTTATATAGATACCTACTGATATTACACATAGCTACTCGTGATTATGTCCTCAGACATTACTGGGCTTAACGAAACCAACCAGGCAAAAATCGATGGTTAGCATCCGCTATTGCTAACTCTAACAGGGCCTTACTTTGAGATTCGTCCCTTTATTATATCCCGTCACATTAAATGTATCCATCAACTCTACATCGACATTTCAAGAGTCATCGCAACAGGACCAACCAGCAGTCGTGGAAGTAACAATACTAATTTCAAAGACGTGTTCCAGAAGAACATTAATTATATGCATGAAATATTTTTTAAGTGCCTACCTATGCTACGTGACGTAATATTATTTGATGTCTTTTAGAAGTAATGGGCAGGAGAGCAAGTCAATGCGACAGACAGTAAACGGGAGGAATGACAGGAACTAGACAAGACCAAAAGAAAACGAGGTTGCCCTTGTCGCCTCTGCTGTCGCGTCGTCTAAAAATAACTTCAAGATCAGCGAACTGTTAGGATGAACTTCGATGCGGGCTGGCCGCGTCCAGCCAACACCTGGTGACCTGACAGACTTTGCTTGGCTAATCAAACCATATTTATGTGAGCTGCTGAGTACTTACCCAAAGGTACACACACAAAGCACAAACTGTCACTGCTGGCGTCTAGAGGCAGGCAAAACCCAAATGACTCAGCAGCTCTGCAGGTTGTACGTTATTATCCTATCTGTTGTCGAGTTTTTATATAAGTACCATGTAATGTGAGATGAATTTAAAATTGGCTAAAATTCACCACGAGAGGCGAGGGGGGAATTTGCCAGTTCTGGTTAAGGGCGAAACCTCCACCATCGGCTGGATCTTTTTGGATGTGTGCGGTTATGGGCGGACCTCCACCGATCTTTTATGGAATTTGCCAGTTCTGGTTAAGGGCGTTACCCCCACCATCGGCTGGATCTTTTTGGAGTAGGAGAGAGACATGGTAAGGAGAGAGAGAGAGTAGCCAGCGGCTAGAGGAATCGTAGAATGAGTAAAAAGTCGAAGGAGGCGAGTATTTATGTTACTGGAAGTCGTCTACCTCCATCCCCTATTTGTTAGGGGATGGTGGGGACCCAGGTTGTGCTCTGACTCCTGCGGCTTGTTCCCCACTCGTATGGTTTATTTGGTAAGAACTAAAGTTGGCTTATGAAATATTTGTGAGAAATTAAATCTGCTAGGAGTAGTTCCGGGAGGGACTCACGACATGGGTCCCCCCCAGTTCGAGCAAAAAATTTCCAAGAGCTGAGGGCACAGGATTACAAGTGGTGAGGGCTATGGCAAACAGGAAGAGTGCTGATGGCGGTGGAAAGTGAGCAAGCGAACATTCGGATGTGGCTGAGGGCCCAAGTTTACAAAGCTGAGGGCTGAGGCAAACAATGTAGGCTGAAGGCGGTGATTGACAGTAGTTGAGATGGTGGTTTGCTTAATACTAGGTAGAAAGGTGGCGAAGATTGGCGTGAAGTAATAGTATGAACAAAAGTGGGTACTTAGAGCTAGTGAAAATGCTATGTACAAGAGAGAGTAATATTAACGAAGATGTAGAGGGTGAGTGACTTAGAGCTAGTATATACAGTTGCATGAGGAGAGTATGCACAAAGAGGAGTGACTTAGAGCTAGGATATATAGTTGCATGAGGAGAGTATGTACAAAGAGGAGTAACTTATGGCTAGTATACAGATAAAAACAGCATGTGACTTAGAGCTAGGGAATATACAGGTGAATGAGGAGAGATTATGTACAAAGAGAAGTGACTTACAGCTAGAGAATATTTACATTGACATATAAGGAAGCTCGATATTTACAAGTGTGTTTTAAAGATATTTACAGGAATCATATTTACAGGTGCGATATGTACAGGTGCTGGGTCCCCCCCAGTGAGTGGGGGGGGAGGGGTGAGGCGTGGGCCGTTGCAATTTAACCCTGGCTCGTAGGCGAGGGGCGGAAGCCTTCCGAAGGGGGGTGGTGAGGGGAAAAAGTTAACCCTGGCTCTGAGGCGAGGGGCGGAAGCCTTCCGAAGGGGGGTGGTGAGGGGAAAAAGTTAACCCTGGCTCGTAGGCGAGGGGTGGAAGCCTTCCGAAGGGGGGTGGTGAGGGGAAAAAGTTAACCCTGGCTCTGAGGCGAGGGGCTGAAGCCTTCCGAAGGGGGTTGGTGAGGGGAAAAAGTTAACCCTGGCTCTGCGGCGAGGGGCGGAAGCCTTCCGAAGGGGGTTGGTGAGGGGAAAAAGTTAACCCTGGCTCTGCGGCGAGGGGCGGAAGCCTTCCGAAGGGGGGTGGTGAGGGGAAAAAGTTAACCCTGGCTCTGAGGCGAGGGGCGGAAGCCTTCCAAAGGAGGGTTGGTGAAGGGGGCGAAGCGGTCAGACCCCAGCATCGTGGGGCGGGAAGAGAGGGCCCCCGAGTGAGTGGAGGGTTTGAGGGGTGGTGGTCGAGGGGGTTGGTGCGGCGGTGTTCGCCGAGGTCGCAGAGACGCCAAGGGGGTGAGGGTCGAGAGGGTTGAGGTGTGTGCGGCGGTGTTCGCCGTGGTTGCAGGGGCGTTGAGGGGTGGGAAGGGTTGGTCCCTCCCTGTGGGGGGGTAAGAATGCGCTGGCGGTTCTGAATATCTCGTGCGAGATGTCTTTGGCGAGCGAGGGAGGGTTGGGTCCTCCCTGAGGGGGGGTAAGAGTGCGCTGGCGGTTCTGAATATCTCCTGCGAGATGCCTTTGGCGAGCGAGGGAGGGTTGGGTCCTCCCTGAGGGGGGTAAGAAAATGCTTGCTTAATTGGCGAGCGGGGTGGAAGGGGGGGCTTTTGAGGCCTTCCATGAGTTTGGGTGCAGGGTCGGTCGTGGGGGAGGGGGATGGTTTGCTGACCGAGAAGGGGGCTGTGTGAAAAAACGCTGCAAAGTCCTTGTCACATGGGTTTATTATTCTATTGGACGTACCTACAGAAAGGTTGGCTGTTCATTAATTGTTTCTTTCATGCGTAATAATCGAAATAGCTACTTCTGATGGTTTCCATCAATTTTGGCCCCCAAAACACAAATTAGGTACTCTTTTTTTTCTTTTTTTTTAAACTATCTTTGATCATTGGTAGTGCCATTTAATCGTCCTGAACCACGTCTTGACACTTTTTCCAGTGTTATTATACAAACTGATGGTGATTTCAGACGATTTCCCAGGTTTTTCACTCATAAAAAATCAATTCTGGGAGCTGAACACTTGGTAGAACTCAATTTTCCACTCTTTGGTCAAAATCGACTTCATATTCGGTCTTCTCGTCCCCAAAAACATAGAAAACGATATCTCAGAAGCTCATGTTACCAATATGTTGCTAAAACGTAAAAAGTACCTATTTTTACACACATTTTCACTCATAACACCCCTGGGTATATTCCGATCGGGCTGAAAAGTTTCGGGACACAACTAGGGCCCAAATGGAGCATGTGTGCGAAAGAACGATTTTTTTAGACCGAAAATGAAGCCTGTACACGTGATACGGCGGACGGCGTACGGCGGACGGACATTGCATTTTTGGAATCTATGCACCTTGAAACGTAAAAGAAAACGCTGCAAATCCCTGCACAACGGTTTATTATTTTGTATAGAATACCCTCCTGTTACAGATCACATAGCTCTATGTATAGATAACCCTTCTATATAATATGATATGTACTATTCTATTATATACATATTATGTAGATCGCAGACCCTCCGTAGGTTAGTACCTAACCCCGTACTCGTTACTAGATACCTACCTAAATCACGAGGTAAATGTTGCTAAAATAATTCTGCCGATGACAAACAGTACCTAACAAAAAGAAACACACATAATGAAGTTCTGAAAAGAAATTGTTGATGAGGAGTGAAAAAAGTTGCAAAAGTACCTACCAACAAACTCCAGCCCCTTCTACGTAGATGGTATAATGAACCGTTGTGTAATAATTTACCGTTGAGTAATGATTTACCTTAGTAATAATTTACCCATCAATAATACTTCAACGTTTGTTCAAGTTTCACTACCTACCAACAAACTCCAAAAGAGCCATCATTTTTCAAGCGAAATAATATCACAGAACAACCAACTCGACTTCATACTCCGCCAATATAATCAGGTGATCCCTACCAATGATTGGCCGTATTCACAAATTCCTATTGTGGGCGCGTCTCTGGTTACGAGATTTGGTTTGAATTGTATACAATTTCATTCACACTGGAGTCGAAAATGCCTGTCGGTGCAAACTTCGGGGCCTTACTGTGAACGAACGGCTGGACGTACGATGCTCCGGATGGTCTTAAAAAACTTGCAAGTTCAAGAACTATTTAAAACCATAAAAATATTTACGTAAAAAAAATAGTATAGGCGTTTTGAAAATTTCAACCCCTATTTTGAACCCCTTAGAGATGACTCACAGTAACGTCGAGCTTCGAGGACCAACTAGACGCCGAACGGAACCTATAACCCGAATTTCATCAATTTTTTTTCATGGTAACTAAGAAAAGTGGCCCGTACGGCGTACGGCGTACGGCGTACGGCGGACAGACAGAAATATTTTCATTGCAGTTTTGGATTCTACATACCTTGAAACGTAAACCATCAAATTTTG
Source organism: Leptopterna dolabrata (assembly GCA_954871275.1). NCBI lineage: Eukaryota > Metazoa > Arthropoda > Insecta > Hemiptera > Miridae > Leptopterna > Leptopterna dolabrata. The sequence goes on along the minus strand of OX940988.1, from coordinate 3,384,220 downwards.
AGGGGGGGTAAGAATTTTTTTTTTCATGCTCGATTCCAATGGTTCATTATTGAAAATAATAAACCAAAAAGTTTGAGGGGGTGTTATAAAAATTTTTTGCTGAGCGAATACATAGGTGTATTATTCACAGAATAATAAACCAAAAGGGGTGGTGGGGTGATGATTCTACTTTCCTCCAGCGGCCGACTTATCTCCCCTCCTTGTTCATGCGAAAAAAGGTGGAAGGGTGAGTGGGGTTGCAGAGGGGGCAGTGGATGCGGATATTCCCATCGGCGTCGATGTGTTGTGACCAGCGAGAGGGGTCGGGCGAGGGGGTAGGGTTGACGCTGACGGGCGTGGACGAGAGGGTGACAGCTAAAAGATCGGGGAGCGAAAGAAAGTGGTGTGAGGTGGTGGTGTTCGAAAGGTGGAGGCGAATTCAAGAGGGGTTGCGATAAGTTCGAGGATGCGTGAACGTCGGAATTACCTGTGTGAACTGTTTAGATTTGGTGAGGTGAATGTTGATTTAAACATTGCGGGACTGTGGATTTGACATTTCAATTTGAATTTTGAAATTTCAATTTGAAATTTGAAATTTCAAAATTGGAAAATAGGAAAAATGGCCGACGTTGGTAAATGTTGATCGGGAGGGTTGGAGAAAGTGCGAGTTGACAAGTGGATTTGAAATTTCAAATTGAATGTTGAAATTTCAAATTCGAAAATAGCGAACATGGCCGATTCTGAATGTTAGCATGGGAGATGTGAATGTTATGCAGATGTGTGAGATCGTGACGAGTGAGAAAGGAAAGGTTGCGGGAACGTCGGAGGTTACCACTGTGATGAATTTAAAATTGGCTAAAATTCACCACGAGAGGCGAGGGGGGAATTTGCCAGTTCTGGTTAAGGGCGTTACCTCCACCATCGGCTGGGTCTTTTTGGAGTAGGAGTGAGACATGGTAAGGAGAGAGAGAGAGTAGCCAGCGGCTAGAGGAATCGTAGAATGAGTAAAAAGTCGAAGGAGGCGAGTATTTATGTTACTGGAAGTTCCCCACTCCTGCGGCTTGTTCCCCACTCGTATGGTTTATTTGGTAAGAACTAAAGTTGGCTTATGAAATATTTGTGAGAAATTAAATCTGCTAGGAGTAGTTCCGGGAGGGACTCACGACATAATGTATCCAATAATTATTTCCGAAAATTCGGGATTTAATATGCATAATTACCTATATAATATATGTATATCAGATTACCTACTCGACCTAAAGTGGAAAGTGGGCCTAAAAAAAAACTCTGCAAATTATTACACAAAGGTTTATTATTTACCTGTATAGATGCCCCTTCTGCGTAGATCACTGTTTTCTGTGGTCAATACCCTCGAGCTCCCCCCAGGAAAGCCGAGTAGGTGCCGGCCCCGGAATTAAAGTTTCCTACAAATGCGCGGGATTAAATAATTCGATCATTAATTAAGTACTTTGTAGTTATTCATGAAGCATAAGGCAAATAATAAACCGTTGTGTAATAATTTACCTGTATAGGTGCCCCTTCTACGTAGACAGTATAATTAACAGTTGTGCAATAATTTAACTTCGAGTAATAATTTCCGTTGTTCAAGTTGCAAAAGTACATACCAACAAACTTCAGCCCCTTCTTAGATGGTATAATGAACCTTTGTGTAATAATTTACCGTTATGTAATAATTTACCGTTGTGTAATAATTTACCGTTGTGTAATAATTTACCGTTGTGTAATAATTTACCGTTGTGTAATAATTTACCGTTGTGTAATAATTTACCTTTGTGTAATAATTTACCCATCAACGTTTGTTCAAGTTTCACTACCTATCAACAAACTCCAAAAGATCCATCATTTTTCAAATGAAATAATATCACAGAACAACCAACTCGACTTCAAACTCCGTGAATATAATCAGGTGCTCCCTAGCAATGATTATCTCGGGCCAATTTCCGATTGTTGCCGCGTCCATAGCGATGATATTTGGGCTGAATGAATACAATTTCATTCACCCTCCTGTTGAAAGAGCCTGTCGATGCAAAATTCTGGGTCTTACTGTGAACGAACGGCTGGCCGTACAGCAATGCTCCGGGTGGTCTTAAAAAACTCCCAAGTTCGAGAAGTACCTATTTAAAACCGAAGTATAAGTATTAAAATGAAAAAAATATTATTTCATTTGAAGAATGATGGCTGTTTTGGATTTTGTTGACAGGTACTTTTGCGACTTGAACAAACGTTGAAGTATCACTGGGTAAATTATTACAAAACGGTAACTTATTACACAATGGTAAATTATTACACAACAATCAATTATTACACAACGGTTCATTATACTATCTACACAGAGGGGGCATCTATACAGGTAAATTATTTCACAACGTTTTATTATTTACCTTAAATATGCTTCATGAATAACTACAAATAATTAAGGATTCAATTATCGAATCCCGCGCGACTGTATGAAACTTTGTCCCGAGCCGGCTCCAGTACTCCATTTAGATAGAGCTTTCCTGGAGGGAACTCGAGGGTACTGACCACAGATTTAAAGTTGATTCAACATCGGAGCAAACAGCTATTTACCTTCTCCCGATCCTTTCCAGGTTTCGGAAAAGCATTTGTTTATGTCGCACGAAAACTGGGTAAATGGGGGTTTCGCGTGTTGGAGACCGGCTGGGAGGACGGCTAATTAGTTTGCAGCCTCGGAGAGAATATATAGGAAAACGATAAATCTATCGGGTGGCGGATGCCGCCTCTGCGCGTCTGCTTGGCTTCCTGTGACGTCACTTAATCCCCCTTCACAAACCCTGCACCTCCTTTCACCTTACCGTGTTTGTATGGCAGCAACACTGCGCAAGACATCGAAAATATACGCAGTAGGTTCTCCATAAAATCCATTTTATATTTTGCATTTTATTTACCAAATCATATCTCATTTGGATATCATTTGGATATGAGATAATGATTTGGATACCAAATCATATCTCATTTGGATATCTCATTTGGATATTTGGATATTTGGATATCAGCATACAAGTGCAGCTGCACGTCTTCTAGTTACCTATTTAAACCAGTAAAAACTAAGAATAAATGTTGTGGTTTGTGATGGCAGATTGGGGGTGGAACAAATTATTAGAGCACTATAATAAAATCAAGTATTTGAAGACTGTTCATTCATCAACTCGTAATACCAAAGTATTTGTATACTGCTTCTTATCTTCGGCTTTTGTTTACCAACCTTACCTGCTTCGAGACATCCCGATGTTGGAACTGAGTGACACTTATTCGAATACCTGTCCCATGTTCTATCCGTGAATCTGTGAAAATTAGGACTCAACCCAATTCACAGCCAAATTTTGAAGAAAATCAACCTGCAATTCGATAATTTCCAATCAAAGAGGAAGCTGTCCGTGTCCGATCATGGGCGTTAATGATCATATCCCATGTTCCTAGTACCCCTAGAGAGATGTGCTTACAATACAATCCACTCTGGTGCCATAGAGTACGAGTAGGTACAACTTATTGTGTTGTCCCTTCTAATCGTAGATCCGACTTTAAGGACTTCTGGTACCAGCTACCGGATGCCAGATGCTACTTGAAGAAAATCCAGGGCACGTCGTTCAAAAGCCGCACCGCGATATTCGGGAGAAACCGAGTTAACATTTCATCCCATTAGGTACCTACTTCATAAGACTCTTACCATAACGGGGCTTCCATTAGGGGCGATAGTCTTAAGCCTCCGGTAGCCTCCTCCGCCGAGATTACACAACAACATTAGGCCTTCAAGGACCAATAGTTCGAAATAATACATTCCGGAAAGCTCGGTCTCATGTCGTTAAATCCACTGATTTTACTCAATTTAAACCTATACGTTGGGAGGACTGGAATTGGACGAAATATAAAGTCTCGTTCCGCACTATACAACCAAGAACACTAACTTTCAGGCCAATTTTCTCAAAATGAAACCCAGAATAGTTACAATGATTTATGATTCCTTCCCAGTTCATTATCTGTATTGTGAAATAGTGAAGGGTTGAGTTGAGAGAACTCCACCTTCTTCTAGCCACATACCTTTCATTATACTGGCACGGTATGGTATGGTGATTATGGTGGTATCGGTTCCCCAGTCAACACGTCTACGTCATTATAGGCAGCAAGAGAGGGCCAAAAGGCCAACATAATAATATTTGGCTGAAAGACGTTTTGGCTGAATTATCAATGGATAATACCTTCCCTCATGGATGGTACGTATGTCCTGTCACTTCTATGCTTGAAGAAAACTTTAAATTCTGTCTCATGTTTTTGGTTTATTATTTTCAATAATGAACGTTTGGAATCGAGCATGAAACAAAAATTTTTAATACCCCCTCAAAATTTGGTGGTTTCCGTTTCAAGGTATGTAGAATCCGAAAATGCAATAAAAAACTTTGAGCATTTTTCTTAGTTACCATGAACCAAAATTGACGAAATTCGGTTTATAGGTCCCATTTGGGGTCTAGTTGGTCCTCGAAGCTCGTCGTTAATGTCAGTCATCCCTAAGGGGTGAAAAATAGAGGTTGGAGTCTCCAGGACGCCGTTTTGTCTAATTTTTTTTACGGTTCTAAATAGTTGTCGAACTTGGGAGTTTTTTAAGACCATCCGGAGCCCGGTACGTCCAGCCGTTCGCTCACAGTAAGGCCGAGAAATTTGCACCGACAGGCTTTTTCAGCAGCAGGGTGAATGAAATTGTATACTTTCAGCCCAATATCATCACTAGGGACGCGCTAACAATCGGGAATTCGCCAGAGATAATCATTGCTAGGGAGCACCTGATTATATTCACGGAGTATGAAGTCGAGTTGGTTGTTCTGTGATATTATTTCGTTTGAAAAATGATGGCTCTTTTGGAGTTTGTTGATAGGTAGTGAAACTTGAACAAACGTTGAAATATTATTGATGGGTAAATTATTACACAATGGTAAATTATTACACAACCGTTCATTAAACCATCTACGTAGAAGGGGCTGGAGTTTGTTGGCAGGTACTTTTGCAACTTTTTTTCACTCCACGTCAACAATTTCCCTTCAGAACTTCATTATGTGCGTTTCTTTTTGCCATTTTAATTACTGCTTGTCATCGACAGAATTATTCTAGCAACATTTAACTCGTCATTCAGGTAGGTACTTAGTAACGAGTACGGGGTTAGGTACTAACCTACAGTGGATCTGCAATCTACATAATATGTACAGAATAGTATATATTATATTATATAGACGGGTAATCTATACGGAGAGCTGTGATCTGTAACAGAAGGGTTTTCTGTACAAAATAATAAACCGTTGTGCAGGGATTTGCAGCGTTTTACTGAGAAGTTCATTTACACACTTCATCATCTAAGCATTCCATAATAATAGCCTTATAAATAAATAAAATTATTGCCTCGTCAAAGTTCGAACGAACGAATCGATCGATCTTTCAGTTTGTGAGGTCAAACGGGAAGTGACCCCAACATTTCACAAACCGGTCAAATGACTATCAGTCGCCCGAATGCCAAAACAAGTGGCAATTGATGTGTTTTTAAGAAGTTTGTTTCAACAGTTACAACCCTCAATGACAGAGCGATGAGATTGTTGAGATCATAGAAGGAGGATAATTGGCACATCGGTTGGAATAAAAGACAGCTCATGATAACAAACGCAATATTCTACAAACAGGCAGGTGCAGTTCGAATAATACATAAATATGTAGGTTAAACATAAGTAAGGTTGAATTACGTTTCGTCATCTCAACATGACGAAAGCTGACACCGTAAGATCCCGGTATTTTTCTTCGTCACGGTTCGTCAATCTTTTCGGTGTCTGAAGTGCGCATGCGCAGCACTGTTTTCGTTTCGGCGTGAGAGTGCTGCAAAAACTCTCTACGTCGTTTCGGTCAGCCACGAAGACGGTGGTCCAAATTATGATACTATTTACATTGCAGTCCTGTTCTAATTATTATACATTTGCGTGCGAATTGTGAATTGAAGATGGGAGGGAAGTGACCAAAATCAAATCTGCCGCAATTATGACAGTATATATAATATTTTCATTTTCAATATGTTTTAGTGGGGGAGGGGGGGGGCCTTAAGTTTGCTTTTGGTTTATTATTCTGTGAACTATACACCTATCTATTCGCTCAGCAAAAAAATTCTCCCTCAAAAATTGTTTCTTTTACGTTTCAAGGTGCGTAGATTCCAAAAATTCAATGACCGTTCGCCTATCATGCATGTTATATACTACTTTAATTTCTAAAAAATTCGTTCTTTCGCACACAGGCTCCAGTTGGGCCCTACTAGTTGTGTCCCGAAACATTGTAGCCCGATCGGAATATACCCAAGAGTGCTATGGGTGACCAGCGAGCGAAGAATTGAGGTTATAACAAAGTGTCAGCCCTAAATTTATCTTAAAATTCTATGTAAAATGGTCTTTCTTTCGCGCACAAGCTACATTTGGGTCTTAGTTGTGCTCCGAAGCTCGGCAGCCCGATCGGAATATACCCGTAAAATAGTAAAAATAAAAAAAATATAGTAAAAATAGGGGTTTTTGGCGGTTTAGTAAATTGAGAGCTTTTGACGTCTCATTTTCCAAGTTTTTTAGGACGAGAAGACCGAATATGAAGTCGATTTAACCAAAAAGTGAAGAATTGAGGTTGTAACGAAGGTTCAGCTCCCAAAATTCATTTTTCATGAGTCAAAACCCTCGGAAAATGTCTGAAATCACCACAAACTTGTATTACTATCAACAGGTGAATCAAGACAATTTAAATGGCACTATTAATTGTCAGAAATAGGAGCCTAATTCGCGTTTTAGGGGGCTAAAATTGGTGGATACAATAAAAAATAGCTATTTCAATTATTGCACATGAACGAAACAATAAAAAATGTATTTCCAGCATTTCTTTGTATGCCCAATAGAATAATAAACCCATGTGACAAGGACTTCGCAGCGCTTTCGTTTTTAAAGGTATTTTTTATAGTACTAAGAATGAAAAGTGTTTAAAGACAAGTTTTTTTTCAAATCTGAATTGAACGTACGCTGGATACGTATCAGCAAGGGTGAAATTCACCATCGTACACCAACAAATATAAGTAACTGGGTTTCTCCTCTAGGAAACCTTGTGTCTTCGAAACTGCACATGATACCCATTACTCAACAGAGAACATTATAATTAATATTTTACGGGAAGAACCCTCGTGTGTGCAACATTCCACTCGTGCGTCCCGGATTAGAAACGGTGCGCCCGCCGCCCTGGCTACAAGGACCGTTTTCGAGCCGGTCGCGTCGGCAGAAATGTCGCGTGATTAATTGTACAACGTTACCTGAGGAAAGGAGAACTCCCGCTGAGAAAAACTATTAAACAGAGCCCGAAAAAAAACGATTAAACTTCCGTCGTGATGGGTTTGACTTCTTTGATTTGACTAATGGGCGAATTAGTCAGAAGGATCGTCACAGATTACCTTATCGAGCCGGCAACTTCTAATTTAGTCCTTGGTGACGGGGCACCTCAAAGAGCGGAACAGCGGTTCTGGTGGATCTCTGTGTTAGAGGTTGGCGATTTGAATGGGACAAATGAACCCGACCACGGGAAGCCAGGAAGCGGCTGATGTCAGGACTGCTCGACACTGATGTAGGAACCAATTCTATACTGGTTAAAAAATAAGTAGAAAACCAATATCAACACATAGTAGGGAGCCTATTAAAAATACAAGTGATGTGAACTGCAAAGTCAATGGAGAAAATTTTGTCAAAATACTGGATTTTTGGTTTATTATTTGGAATAATGAACCTTTGGAATCGAGCATGGAACCCCCCCCCCCCCTCTCAAAATTTGTTGGTTTACGTTTCAAGGTATGTAGAATTCGAAACTGCAATAAAAAAATTTCTGTCTGTCCGCCGTACGCAGAACTTAGCACTTTTCTTAGTTACCATGAACCAAAATTAATGAAATTTGGTTTGTAGGCCCCGCTTGAGGTCTAGTTGGTCCTCGAAGCTCGGCGTTACTGTCAGTCATCTCTAAGGGGTTCAAAATAGGGGATGACATTTTCAGAACGCCGTTGCTCGAAAACTTTAAATAGAAGGTTATGGTTTTTCGTTTTTTAATTGATCTTGAACTAAAGAATTTTTTGAGACCACCCGGAGCATTGTACGACCAGCCGTTCGTTTGCACCGAAAAGCTTCGTCAACATGATCGTGAATGAAACGGTATAAATCCGGCCCAGATTATATCATCGCGAAGTAGCACCTGATTATAATTACGGATGGCTGTATGAAGTCAAGTTGGTTGTTCTGTGATATTATTTCATTTGAAAAATGATGGATCTTTTGGATTTTGTTGATAGGTACTTTTGTAACTTGAACAAACGTTGAGGTATTATTGGGTAAATTATTGCACAACGGTTTATTATATTATCTACGTAGAAGGGGTACCTATGCAGGTGAATTATTACAAGCGGTTTACTATTTGCGTGAAGCTTTAATTCGCGGGGCGGCTCCACTCCAGTACTCGATTTTGGGCTTTCCTGGGGGGAGCTCGAGGGTCTTGACCACAGAAAACAGTGATCTACGCAGAAGGGGCATCTATACAGGTAATAAACCTTTGTGTAATAATTTGCAGCGTTTTCTCAAGATCGCAATTCAGGTAGTTTCTAAGTAACCGGATATTAAAATGAAACACAATTTTACATCAATCAATGAACCATCATGTTTTTATTTGAAGGCCTAGAATAGAAAACACAAACGTCATTACAAACGTACATGGCAATGCATATATTCCGACTTTTCATCAAGTTACCCGCACGTTTGACTCTGTTTCTGTAAACGCCATCTTCTGAAATCAGCGTTTGGTTGAGCTCACAAAATTGGTGGCTTATGGGGTGGTTTTAAATCGTGATGAAGCAGATCAACTATAACGCCCCAGGACTTGTTTCGAGTATGAAGCAGGAGAAGGCATCAAATTGCAGCGAGGTTTAGGTAATTCAACGTTAAACGAAGAACATTATCTCCTAGAGATGTAATTCATATTTTTCATGCCTCACACTAGATCTCAGAATACACTTTTCTAATAAAAATTTCCCCGAAGAAGGTACCTACCTCTATAACGTCAAATCTCGTAAAAACTCATAATTGGTCATTATGTTTGTGCCTCGTTGTAAATAACACTGCTACATCTTTTGAGAGGAGCAATGGAGGCTCTTTGTTTTCTCAATCGTCATTATACTACGTTTATGATGGAGCTGGAGCCATAAAAGATGCACTCAAACCTGTTTGAAAATATGATAGGTCGCACTGAACTTCTGACAGGAGGTCAATTTTTCGCAGGGGTCTCCTTCAAACAAACTACCTCACCACCTGTCGATAACGACATTTTAAGTGCCAGACTGACGGATAATCTTCTCAGACAATATTTCTACCTACCGTCCCTGAAATCCTCAGTTGCGAAATTTTTATTACCGAGCTTGTTTTTGGAGCGTGCAATTCGGTTGAGTTAGATGTGTTGAGATGTGTTTTGCAAACATTTGGTTTCACGGCATCTGTAGTACCTAATACCTCTACGAGGTGGATATTCAACTCAGAATGAAAACTTTGTTATAAAGGGGGGGGGGGGGGTCGTTTCTTGAAACCTAAACCGAATTAGACAGTTTGGTAAAATATCCAATATTACTGCATCAGTTGTGCTGCATTTCTCAACTAGAGCAAAACAAACAGGTAATTTACTTAATGTAACAAATAAGATACTTTGGGATGAAAACAAAGAAACATATTAAATTAAATTGATTTGATTGCGATGAAACGGATTTACTGTAACGAGTAGGGAGCAATAGACAACTCAAAACAGAGATGGAAACAGCGAGAGACCTCCAACATGCCTATCTCAGCAACACAACCTGATCCTAGAAGTGAGTAACCCTAGAGGTGATGGCCGAATGAAGCCATTGCCAACACCATCCAACATATTTACAATCCGCAGTTACTCCATAGCTTTACACCAAGAACAGTCAGTTTACCTTTTATCAGGAGGTCTCAAAGCGTACTCTAAAAGGTCCGTACCTGAAATGAACATAAAACAAACAATTAAAAACACAGCTCCAATACTGTCACACATGTTCAACAACGATAAGTTGGCACAATTCGCATTCTATTTTCTATACTATCCGTACAAACAAGATCTATGTAAGTATAGTTGATCCTTGAGGAAACTAAAATACATAGGTACTACTGCCAAAAACGTACAGTTTTATTATAATAATAAATTGACTATTAGTATTGCTATTTGGTTTCTTTCAAGTACCTATACTACTATATATATAATTGTCTTCCATTTATTAGGTAGCTGGTATATTTGATGAGAATGATACCTAATTACATGAGCATAATATGCTGTGCTGCCAGAAAAGTACTATGTTTTAGTATGTTTCAGTAAGTTAATCTGTCACATCAAGTAAAATATAGGTCATAGCATCCATTAGTTATTAGAAGACAAGATTCGAATTAGTATACGACGATAACACATTCGTGAAAAAAACGAACTAACAAGGATCTCCGAATAAATAGTTCAATCTTCACACCTACCAATCTAACTAAATAGATTCCTAAAATCCCCCAAGGGGTGCATATGAAACTACAATATATACGTCGCTCGATTCAAAGTCCATGCAAGAACCAGTTTACAGACTAAAATTAAACGCATGACCATTTTAGTACCTATGCGAGAGAGCTGGTGAATATTCAAATGAATTAAACCGAAAAATCTTCCATCAGAGATTTTAAGAAAACGGTCACGTCAAGTCGATTTATGACCGGTTTTCAGTTTCCAACAGCATTTTCGAATTTCAAAACATTCAGAAGGGGTTATCTATTTTTTTCTGGTAGGTATTTGAATTTTTAACTGGACAAACCGTAATTTCTGTAGCGACTCCAGTATTTTTAGGTTAATCGATAAAGAAAATTCGATTAACTTCTAACGGCGGTGTTGGTACTGACCTTGAAGGATTTGAGGATTTAGGAGGATTTGACCAAGTGGGGCAACAATAGTAACATCACCATTCAGTATTTCCTATTCGACCATTCAATATTTCCATTAGGTTTCCTATATCAGTGTGGGTTTTCCGAGATCGTTTATGTATATTTACTACAACAGGAAATTGGGGATAATTGATATTCCACGACGGTAGGTAGTTGAATACTGCAAGCGATAAATAATCGTAATTTATCGATGGTGTCTAAGCAGTACAGGAAGCTGAACAATCTTAGCATGAATATTCACTACATCGCGTAGGCAGGCTACGTAGGTTCGTTGCCTGTATGTTCGCTAAACTGTACAAATTGGCGAGGTAACGGTTGATCACACAGGTAGGTAATAATTAAGGATATTTTTTATTTGCCACGGATGGAGAAAGTAAGCGTTATTCAACTTTCTTTGCCGAATGTAGGTCGACAGGTTACACTGCATGTAATGACATATATAACACATACATACACATACGTATATGCATAATATGCATAATATGCATATACTTTGATACATATACATACCTATGAATAATTATTATTGTGAATATTACGTGTTGTTGAAGAAATATAATCACATAGACAGTGGGGGGAGGGGGGTATACCGCTCTGGTCTGCAATAAAAGAGACAACATGGTAGATTCTCTAAATGTTCTCATGTAATAGTAAGCTTGTACCTTGATTTCACAACCACTGGACTAGGAACAATTTATTAACGAATGAATGAAGCCACTGGAAACGGAGTATTATAATATACCGCGAGGATTGAGGAAGGCGCAAAAAACGAAGAATGTTGATACGGTCGGTAACGATATTATTACCGTCCTATCTATGAGTGGTTAACGTAATAAGAGCGTGTTCAAACAAGATGGTACTTGTCGTGAGTCCCTCCCGGGAACACTCCTATAATATTAAGTTCTCACCAATATCCAAACGCCAAACTAAAGCTCCGTAAATAAAGATATGAGTGGGGACAGGCGACAGAACCCAGGGTTACTCAACCTGGGGCCCCACTACCAGCTCCTTGCAAGGAGTTGGAGGGAGAGGCCCCCAAGTCCTATAAAACCCTGGATCCTGGAGCTCAAGCTTCATTCGACACTTCCTCTAACCAGCTCTCTCTTCTCTCTCTTACCTTCCTTCTCAGATGATCGGTTGACTACAGCCGCCTGAGAATTTCACCTCCTCTCCTCCTCCTTGTCTAGATGATCGGTTGAATACAGCCGCCTAGACAAGGGACCTCTCCTTTCCTCTCCTTTACCTAGATGAACGGTTGACTACAGCCGCCTAGGTAAAATTCCCTCATCCACCTCTCTCTCCTCCCAAGTCGTAGACGTTCGGTTGATTACAGCCGCCTGCGACTTTTCCTCCTTTCCTCTCCTTTACCTAGACGAACGGTTGACTACAGCCGCCTAGGTAAATTCACTCACTCACCTTCCTTCCACGCCACCGTGATGAGAATTCTAAATTCATCACAGTGGTGAACCCGACGTTCACTCAACCTTCTTCCTTCCCACCTTCCCACCTCATGTGTCGCCCCAGTCTAGTTCGGTGTCCCAAATTTTAAATTCAAATTTCAACAGTCAGTGTAAATTCGCAATTCTTGGCCCAACCTCACCGCTCAACTCTCAACTCAACGCACCTCCGCTTCCGCCGATTGCGAATTTCAAAATTCAAAACCACCTCAAATTTTTGAATTTTAGTTACAGACATGGACCCGAACTCACCGACGCCGCCGCTCCTCCGGCCGTCCCTGCTGCAGCCGCCGACCGCTGCGACGACTGACGCCGCCGACAACCCCTTCACCAGCCTCTCACCACCCGGCTCCTCCGCATCCGCAACGACCGCCGCAGCCACCACCGCCGCTGCGACCGCGGCCGCCACCGACGTCATGACGGCGTCCGCAGCTTTCCCTCTGTCGCTGCCCCCCTTCTACACGCACGACCCCGCACTATGGTTTTTCCAAGTGGACGCTGCATTTTCGGCCGCTAACATACGCAGCCAGAAAACTCGATATTCCCGGATCATTTCGTTACTACCATACGATATCCTGCTCCAGACTTCGGATATCTCCCCCGACGCCGCCGCTGCGTACGACGACCTCCGCAGCCGCCTCATCAACACCTACCAGCCGTCGAAGATCGCCCGAGTCGCCGCCCTCTCCCAACCTCAACACCTCGGCGACCTCAAGCCCTCCCACCTCTACCGACGGCTGCGACACCAGCTGCAGGGTATTATGACCGCTGACATCGCACGTACATTCTGGTTACGTGCCCTCCCCCACCCCATACAGATGTCCCTGGCCAGCCACCTCGACGGTCCCGACGAGCCCCTCCTGCGACTCGCGGACACCGTTCACGACTTGGCCGCAGCGGCCGCCGTCGGCGAAGTACGTACGCCACGTCACCCCCCGCCTCTACGGGACCGCACCAAGTCCCGAGACCGCAACCGGCCCCCCTCCCTCGACAGCCGTCGCACCACTTCGACGGATCGCCGACGCGAACCCTCCGCCGACCGCCGCCGCCAGCGCTCACCCGAGCGCCGCAACGCATCCCCTCCTCGCCAACACGGGGGGGACCATGAACAACCCCCCCCCCCCCCCGCCCGCATTCATACCACCACCACGGAGCCCCGTTACCCCTCCTACGCCGCCGCCACGGCCGCCAACCTCCCGGCCGCGCCTGCCAGCGCCGCCAAAACCCTCACCCCACCATCAACCGTTCCCCCACCCCGGAACGACCCCTCCACGCCCGCCTCCAGGGCAGCCACCCCTCCGGCCACCACTCACGCCGCCACTACCGTTCCCCCTCCCCGGAACGGGACCAACCCACCTCCTACCAAGAGGACCGGCCTCCCTACCGACACCACCGTTCCCCCCCTCCGGAACGGCATGAAACCGCCCCACGTCTCATTCGAAGAGGACCGACCACCGCCAGCACAGATACCCACCTCCGCAATCCTGCAAAACGCCCTGCCTACCCACCAGCGACTTTTCTTGCGATGCAAGAAAACTAACGTACCTTTCCTGGTGGACACGGGGGCGGCGCTATCCATATTCCCCAATAATATCCTCCGTCGTCAGGCGCGCTGCCACCGGCAACTTCTCTACGCCGCCAACGGTACCACCATCCCCTCGTACGGGACGTACCGCTCATCCGTTTACATGAGCGGACTCGCGTACGAGTGGGACTTTACCGTGGCGGATGTGGAGAAGGCGATCCTGGGGGCCGATTTCCTAGCGTATTTCGGTCTCCAGGTCGACGTCCGGAATGCGCGCCTGATAGACCCCGCCACAAATAAACCCATACCTGGGTTTATACATGCCATCAACCACCCCCCCCACACAATTTGAACGCCTCCTCCTCAACTACCGCCCCCAGCGCCGCCCCTCTGCCCACATCTCCACCATCCAACATCACATCGAGACTTCCGGCCCCCCCATCACAGCGAAGGCCCGACGACTCCACCCCCTTCAACTATCAAAAACTCGACAACACTTCAACAAACTAATAGCCGACGGTATCATCCGCCCCTCAAAATCCCCTTGGGCTTCTCCACTCCACATCGTGCAGAAGCCCAATGGGGATATCCGCCCCTGCGGAGACTACCGGCGCCTAAACGCCAAAACCACACCGGATCTCTATAACGTTCCCCACCTACGAGATTTCTCGTCACATCTACATGGTACTACTATCTTCTCTACCCTCGACATTTCAAGAGCGTTCCATCACATTAACATCCACCCCCCCGACGTCCAAAAAACCGCCATCATTACCCCATTCGGTTTATTCGAATACGTGAAAATGGGCTTCGGGTTGAGGAACGCAGCACAGACATGGCAGCGCTATATGGACAGCATCCTGCGAGGCCTACCGTTCGTCTTTTGCTTCCTCGACGACGTCCTTGTAGCCTCCAGAACGCCAGAAGAACACCTCAACCATCTCCAACAGATCCTCGACATCTTCTCCGCCGAGGGCCTCCTCGTTAACACTGAAAAATGCGTTCTCGGCCAACCCTCCGTCCGCTGCCTCGGCCACCAAGTCTCGTCCGAAGGCATCAAGCCCCTCTCGGACAAGGTCCACGCCATCAGTGATTTTCCTCAACCCCGCACTGTGACGGAACTCCGCCGCTTCCTGGGTATGTTAAATTTTTACCGAAGACACATAAAACACGCAGCACAACATCAACAGCCACTCATACACGCCATCCCCCAACCCTCGAAAAAAAATGACAACCGCCCCATCACCTGGACCCCCCAACTCACCTCCTCCTTCAAAATTTGCAAACAGGACCTAGTAGACGCCGCTCTATTAGCCCATCCCGATCCCCATGCTCCCCTTTCCATCACTACCGATGCGTCCGACTGGGCCATCGGGGCAGTGCTCCACCAGCACACCGGCGCCACCCCCCAACCCCTAGGTTTCTTCTCGAAAACATTGTCCCCCACCCAGAAAAATTACTCCACGTTCGACAGAGAACTCCTCGCCATCCACGAAGCCATCAAGCACTTTCGTGACTTCGTGGAGGGCAGGCAGTTCTCTGTCATCACCGATCACAAGCCCCTGACCCACGCCCTCCTCCAAAACCGCAAATCCGCCTCCCCGCGTCGCCTCCGGCAACTCGAGTTTATCGGACAATTCACGTCCGATATCCGATACTTGCCGGGGGCTGACAACTGCGTGGCGGACGCACTCTCCCGACCCACCCCTACCCCCGCGCCGGTGGCGGAGCTACTGCCATTCCCCTCCCCCCAATCCCTCAGAAACAAACAAAACCCTTCCACTGACCCAGCCCTCTCCAACCTCATTTCCGCCTCCAAGTTGGAACAACTGCCGCCCCTCAACCTCTGGTGCGACGTGACGGCCGATTCGCCGCGCCCTTACGTCCCACCGGAACAGAGGCGGCAGTTGTTCCTCCATTACCATTCCCTCCACCATCCTGGCATTCGGGCTAGCCGAGACCTTATCAAAACGCGGTACTTCTGGCCCCACATGAACACAGATATTCGTAACTGGGTTCTGGGGTGCCAGAAGTGCCAGCGATTCAAGGTCTCGGCCCACCCCCATGTTCCCCCTCAAACCATCCCCGACTCCCTCCCGTGGGAACATGTACATCTGGACTTAGTGGGCCCCCTTCCCCCATCCGAGGGGAAGAAATACTGCCTCACGATGATCGATCGTGCCACCAACTGGGTGGAGTGCATCCCGCTCGCCCACATCACCGCGGACGCCGTCGCGACGGCTTTCCTCACTCAATGGGTTAGCCGTTACGGTTGTCCGCGAACAGTCACGGTCGATCAAGGGAGGCAGTTCGAGTCCGCCCACTTTTCCGATTTACTACGTTCCCTCGGAATCCAAAAAATCCACACTACCCCGTACCATCCCCAATCCAACGGGAAAATAGAGCGGTGGCACTCGGTCCTCAAGCAGGCCATTTCTACATCAGCCAATTCCCCTTCCTGGACAAAATCCCTTCCCTACATTTTGCTCAGCCTGCGCACATCAGCCCGACCATCAGTCCAAACCAGCCCCGCACAAAATGCCTTTAAAGACCCACTACGTTTACCAGCCGACATTTTCACCCCAAATCACACACCGTCAATTAACAGGGAGCCGCTACACTCAACAACACCGACAAACGACACCACTTATCCCAAACGCTTTTTCACCACCACACACATGTACCTGAAAGAGCCCGACATCCATAAAACTTTCCAACCACTTTATGCCGGGCCCTTTCAAGTCATCCGCACAACACACACCACCGCAACCCTGTTAATTGACGGCAAACCACATACAGTCCCGTTAGCCAGGTGTAAACCCGCACCTGTGGTAGCCCAACCCCCTAACACTATCAGTCTCCCGCCGTCCGTTCGCGATGCACCATCCTCTGTTCCCACAGCACCCGTCACCTCCGTCGTTTCCGGATTTCGATTCGGATCCGGAAATGGCGGAGATTCTCCGGGACGTTTTTGTCCCGGACCCGCTCTCACCCCTACCCCCTTCGCCCGGGCCCCCATCACCGCTTTATTTTTCTCCGCCACGGATCACCGGACTACCTCCCCGGCCCCGACGATGGAAGTACCCCCAGTGGCGAATTCTGCGCGAATTTCGCGCAGCGCAAGCCACGGGGGTACACCCCCCTTACACCCCCACAGACCCCTTGATGTCCGCCATCCTCCACGAGTTCCGCCTCGCGGAACTCATGCCCCCCCCACCCCCCGTTCAAATCGCGACCCCCCCCGTAAAATACAGACCCCCTCCTCCCGCCCTTCAACCGGAAATTTTGAATCCCCCAATTTTAACTCCCCCACCAGTTTTTTCGATTTTCGACCCCCCACTTTCGACTTCTCCCCCTCCAACGTTCCAAACCCCCCAACCCACAACACCCCCCTCCCCACCTCCATCGTCGGGGATATCCCAAATAGTTTCCGCCGGGACGAAACGGCCCGGGCGGCGAAACGGACGGAGGGAGCGCCCCACATCCCCCGCGTCCCGGCGGCCAAGTCCCCCGCCCCGCTCTGAGCAATCACGGCGGGGCCTTGAGATTCCGGGACGGTGCTGGTGTCTTATTAACCCGCTCGCACTGTACCGGAACTCGAGGCCCCACCGTGGCCGCCTCACCACATCGGCCGCCGGCCGCTACCCCCCGCACACTTCACCCACACACTCACTACCACTCGCCACACACTCACCACACCCAGGAAACGGCGGATTCCAACACCCCGTTCCCTTCGGTTAACCAAATTTGTACATACCCTTCTACTATTGTAAATACTCATTCATCTTTTGTAAATACTCATTCATCTCTCATCACTACTCCTTCATCTTTTGCCCATACTCCCTGTAAATACTCATCTTTTGTAAATACTCATTCATCCATTCTGATCACTTTTATAAACGCCCAATGTTTATAACTGCTGACCACTGCTGTAAATATCATCCTGTAACTCATCACCTCACACTTACCATGTTAACCATCCTACTTACTTACTATATTTACCATGTTAATGCTCCCTATGCTAATACTCTCTACTTACCATATTAATCCTCTCTATACTCTAATACTCTATACTTACCATGTTCATCCTCTCTATACTCTACCTTCTTAATGATCTCTACCTACCATGTTACTCCTAGACTTAAGATTCGCCTTCAGCTCAACCACTTGTTTGCATCGGCCCTCAGCTCCTGTCACCTTGCGCCTTCAGCACCACCTTTTGTTTGCCGTAGCCCTCAGCTCCTGTCACCTTGCGCCTTCAGCTCCACCAATATTGGTTCAAACTGGGGGGACCTCTGTCGTGAGTCCCTCCCGGGAACACTCCTATAATATTAAGTTCTCACCAATATCCAAACGCCAAACTAAAGCTCCGTAAATAAAGATATGAGTGGGGACAGGCGACAGAACCCAGGGTTACTCAACCTGGGGCCCCACTACCAGCTCCTTGCAAGGAGTTGGAGGGAGAGGCCCCCAAGTCCTATAAAACCCTGGATCCTGGAGCTCAAGCTTCATTCGACACTTCCTCTAACCAGCTCTCTCTTCTCTCTCTTACCTTCCTTCTCAGATGATCGGTTGACTACAGCCGCCTGAGAATTTCACCTCCTCTCCTCCTCCTTGTCTAGATGAGCGGTTGAATACAGCCGCCTAGACAAGGGACCTCTCCTTTCCTCTCCTTTACCTAGATGAACGGTTGACTACAGCCGCCTAGGTAAAATTCCCTCATCCACCTCTCTCTCCTCCCAAGTCGTAGACGTTCGGTTGATTACAGCCGCCTGCGACTTTTCCTCCTTTCCTCTCCTTTACCTAGACGAACGGTTGACTACAGCCGCCTAGGTAAATTCACTCACTCACCTTCCTTCCACGCCACCGTGATGAGAATTCTAAATTCATCACAGTACTTATTTGCGATTGCGCCGGAATTTACAAAAAAAATGCCATTCATAACAACGAACCGAGTTTCAATCAGTTGTAATCGAGATAATTTATTTGTTCAGTTACGGCAGATATTTCCAACTATAAATTCGCATCCCATCAAATCGTGAGTTAAATAATTTCATAATGAAAAAAAAACACACACAAAAAAAACGCTGCAAAGTCCTTGTCACATGGGGTTTATTATTCTACAGAAATGTTGGCTGTACATTTATTGTTTGTTTCATGTGAAATAATTGAAATAGCTATTTCTGATGGTTTCCACCAATTTTGGCCCCCAAAACACAAATTAGGTAGGTACGATTTTTTTTTTTTTCAAATTAACTTTGATCATTGGTAGTGCCATTTAATCGTCTTGATCCACGTGTTGACACTTTTTCTAGTGTTATTCTACAAACTGATGGTGATTTCAGACGATTTCGCAGGTTTTTGACTCATACAAAATCAATTTTGGGAGCTGAACATCTGGTACAACCTCAATTTTCCACTCCTTGGCCAAAATCGACCTCATATTCGATCTTCTCGTCCCCAAAAACATGGAAAACGATACCTCAAAAGCTCATGTTACCAACATGTTGCTAAAACGCAAAAAGTACCTATTTTCACTCATAACACCCCTGGGTATATTCCGATCGGGCTGAAAAGTTTCGGGACACAACTAGGGCCCAAATGGAGCATGTGTGCGAAAGAACGACTTTTTTAGACCGAAAATGAAGCCTGTACACGTGATACGGCGTACGGCGGACGGCGGACGGACATTGCATTTTTTGAATCTACGCACCTTGAGATGGAAAAGGAAAAAGTTTGAGGGGGGGTTATAAAAATTTTTTGCTGAGCGATTACATAGGTGTATTATTCAGAGAATAATAAACCAAAAACGCTGCAAAGTCCTTGTCACATGGGTTTATTATTCTATTGGACATACTACAGAAATTTTGGCTGTTCATTCATTGTTTCTTTCATGTGAAATAATTGAAATAGCTATTTCTGATGGTTTTCACCAATTTTGGCCCCCAAAACACAAATTAGGTAGTACGATCTTTTTTTTTTTTTTAAATCATCTTTGATCATTGGTAGAGCCATTTAATCGTCTTGATCCACGTCTTGACACTTTTTCTAGTGTTATTATACAAATTGATGGCGATTTCAGACGATTTTCCAGATTTTTGCCTCATAAAAAATAAATTTTGGCACCTGAATCTTTGGTAGAACCTCAATTTTCCACTCTTCGGTCAAAATCGACTTCATAATTCGGTCTTCTCGTCCACAAAAACATGGAAAAGGGGACCTCAAAAAATCATGTTACTAACATGTTACTAAAGCACAAAAAGTACCTATTTTTACACACATTTTCACTCATAACACCCCTGGGTATATTCCGATCAGGCTGAAAAGTTCCGGGACACAACTAGGGCCCAAATGGAGCATGTGTGCGAAAGAACGACTTTTTTAGACCGAAAATGAAGCCGGTACACGTGATACGGCGGACGGCGTACGGCGTACGATGTACGGCGTACGGCGGACGGCGGACGGACATTGCATTTGGTTTATTATTCTCTGAATAATACACCTATGTATTCGCTCAGCAAAAAATTTTTATAACCCCCCCTCAAACTTTTTTCTTTTCCGTTTCAAGGTGCGTAGATTCAAAAAACGCTGCAAAGTCCTTGTCACATGGGTTTATTATTCTATTGGACATACCTACAGAAATGTTGGCTGTTTATTTATTGTTTCTTTCATATAAAATAATTGAAATAGCTATTTCTGGTGGTTTCCACCAATTTTGGCCCCCAAAACACGGATAAGGTACGCTCCTTTTTGGTTTATTATTCTGTGAATAATACACCTATGTATTCGGTCAGCAAAAATTTTTTATAACACCCCCTCAAAATTTTTTCTTTTCCGTTTCAAGGTGCGTAGATTCCAAAAACGCTGCAAAGTCCTTGTCACATGGGTTTATTATTCTATTGGAGTTCTAGAGATTCTTGTTGGCAGTTAAATTTATTGTTTCTTTCATGTGGAATGATTGAATTAGCTATTCCTGATGATTTCCACCAATTTTGGCCCCCAAAACATGAAATAGGTACCTACACTTTTTTTCCCCCCCAGATCATATTTGATCATTGGTAGTGCGATTTAATGGTCTTGATTCAGCTGTTTACACTTTTTCTAATGTTAGTATACACATTGATGGTGATTTCAGACAGTTTTCCTGGTTTTTGACTAAAAAAAAACCATTTTGGGAGCTGAGCCAATGGTAAAACCTCAATTTCCGCGTCTTTCGTCAAAATCGACTTCATATTCGGTCTTCTCGTCCCAAAAAACATGAAAAACGATACCTCAAAAGCTCATGTTACCAAAATGTTGCTAAAACGCAAAAAGTACCTATTTTCACACACATTTTAACTCATAACACCCCTGGGTATATTCCGATCGGGCTGAAAAGTTTCGGGACACAACTAGGGCCCAAATGGAGCATGTGTGCGAAAGAACGACTTTATTAGATCGAAAATGAAGCCTGTACACGTGATACGGCGGACGGCGTACGGCGGACGGCGGACGGCGGACGGCGTACGGCGGACGGCGTACGGCGGACGGACATTGCATTTTTTGAATCTACGCACCTTGAAACGGAAAAGAAAAAATTTTGAGGGGGTGTTATAAAAATTTTTTGCTGAGCGAATACATAGGTGTATTATTCACAGAATAATAAACCAAAATGCAATGTCCGTCCGCCGTACGCCGTCCGCCGTATCACGTCTACAGGCTTCATTTTCGGTCTAAAAAAGTCGTTCTTTCGCACACATGCTCTATTTGGGCCCTAGTTGTGTCCCGAAACTTTTCAGCCCGATCGGAATATACCCAGGGATGTTGTGAGTGAAAATGTGTGTAAAAATAGGTACTTTTTGCGTTTTAGCAACATGTTGGTAACATGAGCTTTTGAGGTATCGTTTTCCATGTTTTTGGGGACGAGAAGATCGAATATGAGGTCGATTTTGGCCAAGGAGTGGAAAATTGAGGTTGTACCAGATGTTCAGCTCCCAAAATTGATTTTGTATGAGTCAAAAACCTGCGAAATCGTCTGAAATCACCATCAGTTTGTAGAATAACACTAGAAAAAGTGTCAACACGTGGATCAAGACGATTAAATGGCACTACCAATGATCAAAGTTAATTTGAAAAAAAAAAAAATCGTACCTACCTAATTTGTGTTTTGGGGGCCAAAATTGGTGGAAACCATCAGAAATAGCTATTTCAATTATTTCACATGAAACAAACAATAAATGTACAGCCAACATTTCTGTAGAATAATAAACCCCATGTGACAAGGACTTTGCAGCGTTTTTGAATCTAGGCACCTTGAAACGGAAAAGAAAAAATTTTGAGGGGGTGTTATAAAAATTTTTTGCTGACCGAATACATAGGTGTATTATTCACAGAATAATAAACCAAAACGCTGCAAATTATTACACAACGGTTTATTATTTCACTGCATAGATGCCCCTTCTGCGTAGATAACTGTTTTCTGTGGTCAATACCTACAATCGAGCTCCCCCCAGGAAAGCCCTAAATCGTATATTGGAGCCGGCCCGAAATTTACAGTTTCATAACAATGCGCGGGAACAATAATTCAGTCATTCAATTATATTTGCTGTTATTCATGAAGCATAAGGAAAACAATAAACCGTTGTGTAATAATTTACCTGTATAGATGCCCCTTCTGCGTAGATCACTGTTTTCTGTGGTCAATACCTACCCTCTTGCTCCCCCCAGGAAAGCGGAGCCGGCCCGGGAATTACAGTTTCATACAAATGCCCGGGATTCAGTAATTCAATAATTAATAATTATTTGAACCTACTCACGTAGCTTAATGTTTCTTCAAGTTGCAAAAATACCTATCAACACAATAAAAAAGCCATCATTTTTCAAACGAAATAATATCACAGAACAACCAACTCGACGTCATACAGCATTCCGTGATTATAATCAGGCGATCCCTAGCAATGATAACTGGGCCGGATTCATACAGTATCATTCACGATCATGTTGACGAAGCTTTTCGGTACAAACGAACGGCAGGCCGTACAATGCTCCGGGTGGTCTCAAAAGATTCTTTAGTTCAAGATCACTTTAAAAACGCTGCAAAGTCCTTGTCACATGGGGTTTATTATTCTACAGAAATGTTGGCTGTACATTTATTGTTTGTTTCATGTGAAATAATTGAAATAGCTATTTCTGATGGTTTCCACCAATTTTGGCCCCCAAAACACAAATTAGGTAGGTACGATCTTTTTTTTTTTTCAAATTATCTTTGATCATTGGTAGTGCCATCATTTAATCGTCTTGATCCACGTGTTGACACTTTTTCTAGTGTTATTCTACAAATTGATGGTGATTTCGCAGGTATTTGACTCATAAAAAATCAATTTTGGGAGCTGAACATCTGGTACAACCTCAATTTTCCACTCCTTGGCCAAAATCGACTTCATATTCGATCTTCTCGTCCCCAAAAACATGGAAAACGATACCTCAAAAGCTCATGTTACCAAAATGTTGCTAAAACGCAAAAAGTACCTATTTTCACACACATTTTCACTCATAACACCCCTGGGTATATTCCGATCGGGCTGAAAAGTTTCGGGACACAACTAGGGCCCAAATGGAGCATGTGTGCGAAAGAACGACTTTTTTAGACCGAAAATGAAGCCTGTACACGTGATACGGCGGACGGCGTACGGCGGACGGACATTGCATTTTTTGAATCTACACACCTTGAAACGGAAAAGAAAAAAGTTTGAGGGGGTGTTATACAAATTTTTTGCTGAGCGATTACATAGGTGTATTATTCAGAGAATAATAAACCAAAATGGGTATAAAAATAGGTATTTTTTGTGTTTTAGTAACATGAGCCTGTGTTTTCCATGTTTTTTTAGGACGAGAAGACCGAATAAGTCGATTTTGACGAAAGAGTCGAAAATTGAGGTTCTAACGAAGTTTCTGCCTTAAATTTACGTTAAAATTTGGTATAAAATCGTCTTTCTTCCGAGCAAAGTTTGGTTCCCCGTTTGGGAACACATTTGGGTCGCAGTTGTGCTCCAAAGCTCGGCAGCCCGATCGGAATACACCCAGTGGTGTTGTGGAGGAAAAACTGGGAGTAAAAATAGGGGTTTTCGAGGTATTTTTGAGGTTTTAGAAAACTTGGGCTTGTGAGATGTCGTTTTCCTTGTTTTTTAGGACGAGAAGACAGAATGTGGAGTCGATTTTGACCAAAGAGTGAAGAACTGAGGTTGCAACGAAGGTCAAGCTCCCAAAATTCATTTTTTGTTAGTCAAAAACTTGGGAAATCGTCTCAAATCACCATCAATTTGTAGAATAACACTGGATGTAGTATGAAAAGGTTAATCAAGACAATTCGATGACAATTTCTGTGATCGAAAATATTGTTTTCAGAAATAGCAACCAAGTATTCGTCTTTAAAACCCTCAAATATAATTATCTTTGTGGGTCTCTTCAGTGAGTATTCATTCGAGAATAATAAACCCATGTGACAAGGACTTTGCAGCGTTTTTTGTTTTTATTTAATTTTGAGTTCTTTATTTGACGACAAGAGTAAAACCGTTCAGGCTGTCTTCTTTTGCCCTGACATGGGTGCAGGAATACACATAGGTGCAAATATTCAAAAACTAAATGGGTGCAGATATACATTTTTTTCCGGAGTCCGGGTGGAGATCTACAACTGCCCGTTCGCGCGGGCAGTCAACGAAAGGAAAGGTGAGGTGTGAAACGGTGGTGTTTTTATAAATCCGTAGACACAAGAGAACCAGTCAGCACACGGTGCACAGCGAGTGGAGATGGGAAGAAGAAGATAATGTAACAGGGGAGTTTGTTGCGGTTGCATCAAGAGGCCGAGGGTTCGAGTGAGTCAAGCTCAGCGTGTCCCACTTTACAGAGGCGGGCTACCGTATGGGCGCCAGAAGCGATGTTCTCAGCCCATATACGGAACCCACGTGGTTCAAGTACCGGTCATTTGGTGAGCACAGGTTGAAAACGCGGTTTGAGTCAGATTTCGGACTTTTTGGCTCGGGGTGACGAGTGGCGAACAACTTTTTCCCGAAGACGGCCTGTGGAGTTTTGGATGACAACAAAAACAAACCACCTGTTGGGAGTCGAAGAGAGGCCTTGAGCGCGGTCTGCCGATGGTGACAGCTACTGACTGACCGTCACATTGAACTGGACAGCAGAATGACACACGAGGTGCAGGAATTCCTCTTCGACTCAACACTGTCTTCAATTAACGCACGAACCCATTTACGTACTACGTATTGTAATATAAACACATAATAATTCGTATGTAAAGGCACTCTGAATACAACACAGTCGGATCCTTCAGTATTTCCGCGGTATTCACCTATACATATTGGTTTGATTCAGATTCAATCAACGTTTTCGGCACCGCTCCGTGTCAGTACAAAATCGTAAGCTGTTTCTGATATAGACTGGTTTTAGTTTTACCCTGTGTAATATACACAGGGATAGATTTATGATATTTATGATTTAAAAAGATTTTTATGTATTTACAAATGCTAAACATGAAACTAAAATATGTATTTATTTGTTTGAAATATGCATAAAATACGTGAAATGTATAAAATATATATTTTATGAAGTATGTAAAAATGGGTAAATATTTTGAAGTAAAAATAAATTGGAAATCACTTAGTAATACTAATATTTAATATGGATCCCTAGGATTCAATGGACTGTTCGCCCGGAAGTGGGCGTAGGCACTCGGCGATGCTCTTAGCTCAGCCCCACAAAGAATACCCTCCCCTCCCCAAGTGGAAATGAAATAAATTGATTTGAATACTGATAATACTAATACTAATTATAGTAGTAATATTAATATTTATTTATTATAGAAAAATGAAATTTTAAACAACTTGAAACATCACCCAGAGAACTCACGTAGTTACTTAGCAATCAGTTCGAGTCAATTCGTACCTATATTCGAGTGTGAATTTTGCGGCAAATCTCACCAGAAAACAGAGTGTCCAAGCCGAAGTGAGTTTTCGACAATGAACAATGTATTGCAAAATACTGTTTACACAGCTCCGCAAAATGGCGATGTTCTTCAAAACTTTGAATAACAATTGAAATTGAAAAATATGTGTCTCATTTAATGAAATATTCAAAAATATGCGTTTAAATCAATAAAATATTTGAGAATATGTATTATTAGCCAAATATGTGGAAATATGTGAAATTAAAGTGAACATAAGAATCCTATCCCTAACATACGAAACCTATCCCTAATTATATTGTTATAGATTAAAACTGAATCACTGGTTGTTCATATTGGTAGGTACGCTGAAATTTTACAGTCACTGAATTGTAAAATATGTATTATTAGCGAAATATGTACTATTAGGGAAATATGTTTGATTAAAGAAATATGTATTACTAGCAAAATATGTAGGTATATTACCGAATTATGATGAAATTTTACAGTCATTCAATTGAAAAATATGTGGTTTTTTTTTTTTTTTTTTTTAAATTGACCTTGCGTTTATTCACACATATTGTCAGCACAATTGCGTCATTACATAATGAATTAATGTATATAATAAATAGCGGTTATATACAGTGTATGTACATATTTAGTATTTCAATCATAATTTTATGCCAGAATGTTTCATGAAGTTCAAAATGTCTTTAATTGTCCCCGCGTTCGCCGTCTTCACCATTGTACACAACTCTTGTCCCTCCAACACTTGACCCCATTCAGCTCGTTCCTCTTCGTAGAATCCGCAATCCATAATCTTGTGGACCATATCCTCCTCTACATCGCAATGGACGCAATTGGGCGATCCTGAGACTCCCATCAGGTGTAGACTTCGGTTTATGTTACCATGGTTTGTCCGTAGTCTCACCATTTATTAGCAAATTATTTATTATTAGCGAAATATGCTGAAATTTATTAGTCACTGAATTATTTTAAAATATTTATTATTAGCAAAATATGTATTATTAACGCGATATGCTGAAATTTAATAGTCACTGAATTATTGTAAAATATATATTATTATCGAAATATGCTGAAAGTTTACGGTTACTGAATTGTAAAATTATTATTAGCAAAATATGCTGAAATTTATTAGTCACGGAATTGTAAAATATGTATTATTAGCGAAATATGCTGAAATTTTACGGCAATTGAATAGTAAAATATGCATTATTAGCATAATATTTATTATTAGCGAAATATATTATGCTGAAATTTTGCAGTCACTGAATTGTAAAATATGTATTATTAGCGAAATATGCTGAAATTTCACAGTGACTGAATTGTAAAGTACCTATTATTAGCGAAATATGCTGAAATTTCAGTCACTGAACTGTAAGATAATTATGTATTATTAGCAAAATATGCTGAAATTTCACAGTCACTGAACTGTAAAATATGTATTATTAGCAAAATATGCTGAAATTTCACAGTCATTGCATTGTAAAATATGTATTATTAGCGAAATACGCTGGAATTTTTCAGTCATTGAATTGTAAAATATGTATTATTAGCGAAATATGCTGAAATTTTACAGTAATATAATTGTAAACTATGTATTATTAGCGTGAAAATATGTGAAATTAAAGTGCACATACGAATGCTATCCCTAATATTATACTGTTATAGATCAGAACTGAATCACTGGTTGTTCAGATTGGTAGGTACGCTGAAATTTAACAGTCAGTGAATTGTAAAACATGTATTATTAGCGAAATATGCGTGATAAAAGTGCACATATCCCTAATTATACTGTTATAGATTAAAACTGAATCACTGGTCGTTCAGATCGGTAGGTATGCTGACATTTTACAGTCACTGAATTGTAAAATATGTATTATTAGCGAAATATGCTGAAATTTCACAGTGACTGAATTGTAAAGTACCTATTATTAGCGAAATATGCTGAAATTTCAGTCACTGAACTGTAGGATAATTATGTATTATTAGCAAAAATATGCTGAAATTTCACAGTCACTGAACTGTAAAATATGTATTATTAGCAAAATATGCTGAAATTTCACAGTCATTGCATTGTAAAATATGTATTATTAGCGAAATACGCTGGAATTTTTCAGTCATTGAATTGTAAAATATGTATTATTAGCGAAATATGCTGAAATTTTACAGTAATATAATTGTAAAATATGTATTATTAGCGTGAAAATATGTGAAATTAAAGTGCACATACGAATGCTATCCCTAATATTATACTGTTATAGATCAGAACTGAATCACTGGTTGTTCAGATTGGTAGGTACGCTGAAATTTAACAGTCAGTGAATTGTAAAACGTGTATTATTAGCGAAATATGCGTAATTAAAGTGCACATATCCCTAATTATACTGTTATAGATTAAAACTGAATCACTGGTCGTTCAGATCGGTAGGTATGCTGACATTTTACAGTCACTGAATTGTAAAATATGTATTATTAGCGAAATATGCTGAAATTTCACAGTGACTGAATTGTAAAGTACCTATTATTAGCGAAATATGCTGAAATTTCAGTCACTGAACTGTAAGATAATTATGTATTATTAGCAAAATATGCTGAAATTTCACAGTCACTGAACTGTAAAATATGTATTATTAGCAAAATATGCTGAAATTTCACAGTCATTGCATTGTAAAATATGTATTATTAGCGAAATACGCTGGAATTTTTCAGTCATTGAATTGTAAAATATGTATTATTAGCGAAATATGCTGAAATTTTACAGTAATATAATTGTAAAATATGTATTATTAGCGTGAAAATATGTGAAATTAAAGTGCACATACGAATGCTATCCCTAATATTATACTGTTATAGATCAGAACTGAATCACTGGTTGTTCAGATTGGTAGGTACGCTGAAATCTAACAGTCACTGAATTGTAAAACGTGTATTATTAGCGAAATATGCGTAATTAAAGTGAACATATCCCTAATTATACTGTTATAGATTAAAACTGAATCACTGGTCGTTCAGATCGGTAGGTATGCTGACATTTTACAGTCACGGAGCTGTTTTGAAGGCAGCAATTCTGATGGATTTCTGTTATAGTTGTCATTAGGTTCTGATTCATCCTCAGAATTCGAGGCCTTGACATCAGATTCTCGGATCTTCCATATAATGACATCAACGTAGTTCATCCTGAGCGATGGCGCGGGTCGGAGAGGAGAGCAGAATGCCGGTAGGGAGCTTGGAAAGGGTTCTTTTTTTTCTCCTTGTGCCCCCCCGACGTCCCATGAAGTTCAATTGGTGGCGTTCCCACGAGGTTAGTCCCCAGGACAACATCTGGTCCCTTTCGTAGGGAAGTTTTTAAAGGGCATGAGCCTCCTCCGTCTTGATGGGGTCATCAGGGTGGCGTGCTGCGCATAGGCAACGAGCCACAAGGTGTCGAGTTCCACGGACCCCGCAGGAGACTTTTTTGTTATCAAGCTCAACCAAGATGTGTTATCGGAGCACCATCGAACCTTGAACGTCGCATCTGATTAGTCAGCTGCTTTTATTAGACAACACTCGGTAACTGCTGCACAAATCTCTAGCATCTACAACGTACACCTAACCGTAGGAAACAAGTTACCTTATAACATGCCTCCCCTCACTCTACATAAAATATCTAGGTACTGCTACACTCGTTTTATAATTTTACCTACTTTAATTCCAAAGCAGCACAATTTCTGTGAACTTCCACTTGTTTTGGTGATTTCCAGCTACAACTACGATTTATTCAATTTATGAACCAAACAACTCAAACTTTACCCGACTGTTTCGAGATAAAATATTTTTTACGATTGAAATTGTCTTTTAGAATCTCCATTCCTCGTTCCGCACCACTTTTAATGATTTTCTTAACAATTTTTGAAATTTTTATCCATTTTCAATTATTTTTGACCCACACAAACTCAAGTTTGACGCACTGTGTTCGAGAAACTCTCATCTACTCATTCTTTCGTTTGCCAAACATTTTGGAGATATTTTAATTTTCTTATAATCAAAATTAATGTCGTCTGGACTCTGGAAGTACACACACATATAGTTTATTTTGTACGTTTTTACATAGGTACATCTAGGAACTGATTTAGAATGCACTAAAACATATATGGATCGAAACATTTTTCAAAACACAGCAAACTATACGACGGTTTACTATTTGCCTGTACAGATGCCCCTTCAGCGTAGATCATCACTGTTTTCTATGGTGAATTACAGTTTTCAAGGATTCTATAATAAATAATTACTATTTATCGTTATTCATGAAGCATAAAAATTATCTTGTTCAAGTTATAAAAGTAGGTACCTGTCAACAAAATCCGAGAGCCATCATTTTGGTTTATTATTTTCAATAATGAACCATTGGAATCGAGCATGAAAAAAAATGCTAACCCCCTCAAAACTTGATGGTTTACGTTTCAAGGTATGTAGAATCCAAAACTGCAATAAAAAAATTTTCTGTCTGCCCGCCGTACGCCGTACTGGCCACTTTCCTTAGTGACCATGAAACAAAATTGATGAAATTCGGGTTATAGGTTCCGTTCGGGGTTCTAGTTGGTCCTCGAAGCTCGACGTTACTGACAGTCATCTCTAAGGGGTTCAAAATAGGGGTTGAAATTTTAAGAACGCCATAGCTCGAAAACTTTCGATGGAAGGGAATGGTTTTTTTTACGTTACTAAATTTTTCTTGAGCTAAACAATTTTTTGAGACCTCCCGGAGCATTGTACGTCCAGCCGTTCGTGTGCCCCAAAAAGCTTCGTCAACATGATCGTGAATCGAACGGTATAATCCGGCCGGGATATCATCACTAAGGAGCACCTGATCATAATCAAGGATGGCTGTATGAAGTCGAGTTGGTTGTTCTGCGATATTATTTCATTTGACAAGTGATGGACTATTGTATTTTGTTGGTAGGTACTTCTGAAACTTGAACAAACGTTGAAGTATTATTGATGGGTAAATTATTACACAATGGTAAATTATTACACGATGGCAAATTATTACACAACGGTAAATTATTACAAAACGGTAAATTATTTCATAACGGTAAATTATTACACAACGGTAAATTATTGCGCAACGGTTCATCTACCAAGAAGGGGCTGGATTTTGTTGATCGGTACTTTTGCATGCAACTTGAACAAACGTTGAAGTATTGTTGATGGGTAAATTATTACACAACGGTAAATTATTACACAACGGTTCATCTACCAAGAATGGGCTGGATTTTGTTGGTAGGTACTTGTGAAACTTGAACAAATTATTAAGTATTATTGATGGGTAAATTATTACACAACGGTAAATTATTACAGAACGTTCAATTATTACACAACGGTTCATCAACGAAGAAGGGGCTGGATTTTGTTGATCGGTACTTTTGCAACTTGAACAACCGTTGAAGTATTATTGATGGGCACAACGGTTCAGTATAATTGACCACGAAGGAAGGTAGGTACTGACCTCAAAAAACAGTGATCTACGCAGAAGGGGCATCTATTTTACTCCAAATCATCAATTTTCCTTCAAAAATTCATTATTTGCGTTTCTTTTCGCCATTTTAGTTACTGTTTGTCATCGAAAGAATTATTTTAGCAACATTTAACTCGTGATTTAGGTAGTTACCTACGAGTATGGGGTCAGGTACTAACCTACGGAGGGTCTGCGATCTACATAATTAGTACATATTATGTTATATATAGAAGGGTTATCTATCAGAGAGCTGTGATCTGTAACAGAAGGGTATTCTGTACAAAATAATAAACCGTTGTGCAGGGATTTGCAGCGTTTTTTTTCCGTGGTCAATAATCAGCCAAACCGGCCTGAACTACCGAACAATGAGATGTAATAAAAATAACAGACAACTGCTGCCTTGTCGGCGCATCGTTCTCGCCGCCCCCGCACCTCTGAACGGTCTGTGGGACGCCCGGGTGACTCAGTGCGGATAGGAGGACCTCGCCAAAGATCACGATCAAGTTTCCATACGGGGCCAGCTGAGTGAAAGTAGGTGCATGTCCGCACTACCACGCCAGACTCGAGCCCGCTGATCACGAGGACACACACAGCTGCGGATCCGCGGTCCCCAGGCGGCCTCCTGTCTTTATTCAGCGGTGTTTTAAAGGTTTTTTTTTTCGGGAAGCGTTTCGCGTCGCGGAGCGACTGGTTTGCGGTGGCGCCAGGATCGCCCTCGTTCGTTCTACTCGGCCGAATAAGACGGTACCTAACGACCTGCCCATGCAAAATTCTTATTTTTATATTCCACTTTCCTACATCAGTCGTCGGGGATGGAAACAGTGCCAAAGAAATTGAAAAAGTTGGGTAGGTATACAGAATAAAGGAAATCATTTCGTATGGATAAAATTTAAAGGGATTCTGTGGCATTTTGCATTTTCCATTGGCCAGGGGCGGCTGATTGCCAAAATCTTAGTTTATAATGATAGGTAATTAATTTCATCGGAATTTTCTGAGAGTGTGGAAAAAAGTATGAAGAACAGTATCATAGTTCTTCAGGTCGGCTCAGCATCGATTAAGTTAGTACGAGAACTTTTCGTTTTCCGGAAAAGAAGCATAAAAAAACCACAGTCATGCAGCATGGCTATAAGAGCGAATTTTCGAAGACATAACCACGTTCCTTAATCTTCAAAGTGCTCCAGTTTGAGAACGGAATGAGATATCGCAATTCTGATTTCACCATCGTGTTCAGCGTACAAAAACCTTTAAAATGAGGGGTCACTTGTTAGAAAATAACATTTTGGGGATTTTTGGGTAATTTTTGCGCACTTTAAATGCTCTAATTTGAGAACGGATCAAGATATCTAAAATCCGATTCCACCATCGTGTTCAGCGTGCAAAAACCTTTAAAATGAGGGGTCACTTGTTGGAAAATAACATTTTGGGGATTTTTGGGTAATTTTTGCGCACTTTAAATGCGCCAAAACCCTCCTTAGAGTAGGCCAATTTCGCCCATCTTCGAACTTAGCCTTTCGATTGCCAAGATAGATTTTTTGTGCAAATTTGAGCTGTTTATCTCAATTCTATCGAGAGTTATCGTCTGGAGTGACACATATATATATAAATATACATATAAAAAAGTGTTAAATTTCAGGAATCGTTTTAGAATGGTCTGAAACGGATTTCTATGAAGAAAATTTCCAAAAATTTATGTTATTTAAATTTCGAAGCCATTGCAATAGCTTCATTTTCTTTGAAAATTCGCTAAAACGCTGGAAATCCCTCCACAACAATTTAGCTGGGGGTTAGAATTTTTTTTTTTTTCATGCTTGATTCCAAAGGTTCATACTGAAAATAACAATCCAAAAAAAAACGCTGAATGCCAAAATTACTGGTACCTCTTGAAATCACTACAAGCCAAGACGAAATAATGTCGGAAAACGCTGCAAAGTCCTTGTCACATGGGTTTATTATTCTATTGGACACACCTACAGAAATGCTGCCTGATCATTTATTGTTTATTTCATATGAAATAATTGAAATAGCGATTTCTGA
This sequence comes from Leptopterna dolabrata, assembly GCA_954871275.1. NCBI lineage: Eukaryota > Metazoa > Arthropoda > Insecta > Hemiptera > Miridae > Leptopterna > Leptopterna dolabrata. The sequence continues at coordinate 3,350,733 of OX940988.1, read as the reverse complement.
TGGTTTCCACCAATTTTGGCCCCCAAAACACAAATTAGGTGCTCTCCTTTTTTCTTTTTCTTTTTCAAATTATCTTTGATCATTGATAGTACCATTTAAATCGTCTTTATCCACGTGCTGACACTTTTTCTAGTGTTATTCTACAAATTGGTGGTGATTTCAGACGATTTCGCAGGTTTTTGACTCATAAAAAATCAATTTTGGGAGCTGAACATCTGGTACAACCCAAATTTTCCACTCCATATCTGGACTTCATATTCGGTCTTCTCGTCCCCAAAAACATGGAAAACGATACCTCAAAAGCTCATTTTACTACTATGTTACTAAAACACACAAAGTACCTATTTTTATACACATTTCCACTCATAACACCCCTGGATATATTCCGATCGGGCTGAAATGTTTCGGGACACAACTAGGGCCCAAATGGAGCACGTGTGCGAATGAACGAATTTTGTAGATGGAAAATGAAGCCGGTACACGTGATACGGCGGACGGCGTACGGACGTTGCATCTTTGGAATATACGCACCTTGAACGGAAAAGAAAAAATTTTGAGGGGGTGTTATAAAAATTGTTTGCTGAGCGATTACATAGGTGTATTATTCACAGAACAATAAACCAAAACGTACGTAGTTACTTCTAATTTTACAAATCGCAGTACCTAATTTAAATACTACAGCGGTCAAATTCAGTGGCGTAACTAATAGACAAGCTGAAACACGTTTTTGGAGTGTTAAGTTCCTTAGGATGAATTATAGGTATGGTGGATGGGTTATAGGTGGTATGATACGAATCAAAAACCAGCACAAGCATCAAGCTTTTTAGAAAAGCATCGAGGAATAGGTAGGTAACTCAACCTCGATGACCTGCTACGGTCGGCTGGATTAGGCCTTGAAGATGATACATCGCTGGCGGCACATTATGGACTGATAAGTCACATCGAACGGAAAACAATCGCTGAAAAAGGCAAAAACGCTTTGTAATATCTCTACGAACTGTTACGGATTGACTTCTCCCATCAACTTTCAACGAACAGTAAATTAAATCATCATAAATATGATCTAATTTATTGGTCGTTGAAGGTTCGTTGAAATATACCCAATATATTATACTAGGTATATTTTAATGTCTTAATCTTATCGGTTGGGAGGGGAGTGGGGCTTAAATTCGGAATCGCCCATCACTAACGTGCTGTCTGTATGGCCAGAATCTCCTCTTGACGATAAGAACACGTCGACGATCCGATGAGTTTTCTGAGAAACTAAGTCAAATAGTAAGTAGGTACGAGTAGTCCGAAAGCCAGGCTACATAACTACACACAGAAGTAGGTGTACATGACGGAAAGCCCAATCTAAACCAATTTGGCTCTATTCCTCAACCATGGAAAATGAGTGACAGAGGAAATTTGAGTAGATAAGTTCAATCGAAAGTTCGTTCATTATTATTATGGTCATGCTGCATGAATGGAAACTTCTGAAGAGTTCTTTGGCTTGATTTACGGTATAAAACAAGTTAACGATATTTTGAAATGAGTACCATTTCACAAAATAATGCAACAAATTGTATAATTTATCATTATACAGAATTACCTACATAGTACTGTCATTCCCACGCACATTCAGGACTTTGTTTATCAATATTAGAGTAACGTTATGAGGAGGTGGATAGGTAAAACCTAAGCAGGATTTTGAGTGGTTCGATGAACGGGACGAGACAGTAATGTTACTGACAGAAGTACCTACTTGAGACTCAACACTTGAGTCAGGAATTCTTCCTTGTGAGGTCGGTTCCCAAGTTTATTTTCCAACCCAAGTTGGTTTTCATTATGTAAATAAAAATGAAGAGCGTTACGCCTCATAAACTCCTTATCCATGAAGATATTTTTGATTGAGGGGGGAGAGAGTCAAATACTAAAAACTACATAAATTGTTTGAAATGAAAATATATAGAAGTAAAGTAAAAAGCCATTTCAGCCTGGGGCTTTTCGTCCGACTGCCCTGCCAGCAAATAAAAATATATAGGGTATTTAGTGGCACCAGTATTCGACAATGAGTACATAACTGTTTTTCAGTTTTTTAACAAGAAATTCCTTATTTTTCAACCTGTTGAAAAGTTACACCATTTTTTCTACTGACCAACATTCTGATATGTAAATACAGTTCTCATTTTCACAAATAGACCAAAATATTGAAGTTTTTGAGACAATAAAACGTGAGGCGAGGAAGGACAAGAAGGAAAAACCTGGAACCTGGAATATTTAAAATAGAATATTGTTATGCAGAATATTAATTTACATGTACAAGAGTGGGAAAATAAATACAACATAGGAAAACTAGAGTCTCCTCGTTGCTATCGTATGCTGCTCGACATTAAGCGTTGCCCGTGTCGTAGAGCTTCGAGCCGCTAAATTTCTTCTAGTTCTTGTGGTATAATGATTATTCCTACGTTAAAAAATTATAACTTATAAACTAACACATTTCAATAATACAAGTATACGCTACTTATCAAGTTATCAATACTGTCCATTCATTTTTGCACTATCCACGACAAAATTCCAATTTTATATTTCGTTTTCAGGTAGTTTTTGGGCATTTTCATTTTTTAATTCAGATTTCAATGGATTGTATACAGAATGTACGATGGACTGTGTGTCGTCAGAACCAGCCGAGGCCTGGAAGGAACAATGTTTCCATGTGTCACAAAACGAGTTTGATAGAGCGGTACTGTTGTGCTACTCATCATGTGTGGGTGTTTATTATGGAACAGGAGCAAAACCTTCACATATAGCTGACTAATACTGAAGACATTTGCAAGATCAAATACCTCCTGCGCCGGGTTCCTACGAGGCAGGGACAGCATAATTTTAGCACAGCATCAAAAACAGTTTATTGATATGTGTGTTAAAGGTACCTACCGCCTCAGACTAAAATTCCATACTGAATAACAAGCTGACACGTCCTGTCGTAGACAAGTTTCAGTTTGTCTTTCGGAAGAATTTTCCTAATTTTGTAAAAAATTTAAGTGAACTTTTTAATTTTCAAAACTACATTGTTCAACTACATCAATTTTATCCCGAGAGTCCACCCCCGAAATGCTTTCTTTTTGTACCTCCACCGCTAGATTTCTATCAACAACATTTGACTTATTAGTATCATATAGCACCATCTTCGTTTTTTTAAAGTCAAGATTTAGGTAATTATCAGAAAACCAGTTATTCGGATGTTTCATTGAGCAAGTTGCTCGGGAGAAGGTTTCATGCCACGAGTTTCCTTCCACAAGAAAAGCTGTATCGTCAGCAAAAAAATAAGCCTGTTTTATACATTTCTAGTTGTACAGTATCATTTGTAGAAATTGAAAACAACATTGGACCTAATGTACTTCCTTGAATTACGCCGAAATCATTTTTCATTTCATTGCTTGAAAAGTCGCCAATTGAGAAATAGCTCTTGAACCACTGTAAGATTTCGCCGGTAATGCCTACGGCCTGCATCGGCTTGCAGCTTCTCTCTATGAATTGCCTCGAACGCTTTGGTGATTTTAAGCACATCAGCTCCTTTCTTGCTTTGTTCACGCTTCTGCTACCCCTGTACTTTTTCTGAAGCTGAATCACCGGGAATTTAAGATTTTGTTGCCCTCTGAGAATCAATACAAGTGGTCTTTAACATATTTCTCTAGTATTTTTGATAGTGAGTGAGTGACATATAAAGATAGTTAGTTGCCTGGGTCACTTTTACCGCCGTCTTTGTAGAGAGGAATAACCTTCGCGATTTTGAAACATTCCGGAAAGGCTGAGAGTGAGATTACTTTAAAGACATGTAGCAGTATTTTTTTTATTATAATGAGCAGTATGTCATCTAAGCCAGGGGCAGAGTTACCTTGCTTTCCTTTCAAAATATTTTCGAGATCCGATTCAGGCATTTCTGGAACTACAAACTTGGAATTAATTAAATCCTAAATTTGGTAGGCTAATTGTGGATCAGTGGAACTGGAGCACCCCAACTCTACGTAAATGTATAAATAACATATATTATATGTACATAGTAAGTAAGTACATCGCAGTACGTACATATACTATGAGTTCGTTGTTATCTTTCTAGTTAGAAGTAGTAGGGCAAAGGTGCATTCCTTTCCCAATCAGGTTCAGCATTCCTAGCGTTCCCCCACGATGCCTCGAACGTGCCCAGAAATCGAGCGAGTTGCCCTGGTTCCTCATCCTAGAACTTACATCCGCCTCCTAGAAAAAAATAATGTCGGGCCATTCATTACTGGGAAATTATTAGAAAAACCTGTTCCACACGAAATACCACGAGGTTGAAAACCGAACGTAATAATCACGATAAACGAAACTATTAGAAGTGTACTTACTTCTTTTAAGGATTCTCTTTCGGTTCGTTCACTCACAACAATCAGTGGCATAGATAAGTTAATAGGGATAATGCCTCCTTGAAGTCGGCTTCAGTAGTAACAAAACAAGTAGGTAGGTATCGCATTTCATGAAGCAGTCATTAGACGAACATCCGTCACCGCACTCATTCACATGGAGGTAATTTCAATGATTATAGGCACGGAAAAGTGATTATTAGAAAGTTGAACTATAGGTAATATTGGTTAATAAATTAGTGTTCAAAATTTTGTACTTTTTCGTTTTCTTTTCATTTTGGGGAAGCGGGATTCGAACTATTCGTTAATGGAGTTTTTCCAATTTCAGTTGTTGTACATTGGAAAACTCAGCCCGTTATTACACAACGGTTTATTTATTTTCCTGTACAGATGCGCCTTTTGCGTAGGCCAGTGTTTTCTGTGGTCGATGTACTCTCGTGCTTCCACCCGAAGAAGACCTAAAAATCGAGTACCGGAGCCGGCCGGTAGTCACTTGTATACCTATGCATTTTTCCACGCCTCCAGCACCCACACGAAATTTTCCCAAATTTTTAATTCTATTTCGGATTCTACGTTCCTTGAAACGCAAACCATCAAATATTGTTGAAGGGGGGGGTCTTCTTCCCATGATCGATTCCAAAGGTTCATTATTGAAAATAATAACGACCCTACTAAAACGGGGTCTTACGCTAATAACAATTAGTGGCCTTCGCAGAAGGGATATCAATACAGGAATATATAATAAACCCTTATGTAATAATTTGCAGCGATTCAACTACATTTTCGGATTCTACGACTGAACACAAATTGAGGGGGGTTAGCAATGTTTTCCATGCTCGATTCCGACGGTTTTCTATTGAAAATAATAAACGAAAAACTGATTCATTACTCGGATGACGAACATTGCTTCTATTAATATTGCTATTTACAACCCCTGGAAATGAAATAAAATGCAATGCCGAGCGTTTCAAAATGTCACGTGAGAGTTTGAAATATAAGGCTTGAGAGTTGGGCTCTATTCGGTCGTTTTATCATCAGGACAAGTTTCCAACTTCAAAAAATGTTATAAGTAATCTAAAAAACAGTTCTCGGAAAATGTAGCAACTTGAACAAAACAAAACAATATTTTGATATAAACATGTCATCTTGGAAATTTCACAGTATGAAATCATGTAGGTAAGTAGTTATGTTAATGGTTACATACCTACTTATGTAGTTTATGTATACTCATGAACATCTTGGTAACTACGTCTGAAGAAAGAAAACGGATTCAGAAATTCAGCAGCAGAATAATTCCACCCCATGAGTCCTCCAAACATAACACCTAGCTCCTTTTTGGGACACCCTCATAATAACCACTGTTGAAGGTATAGGCACTAGGAATACAAAGCATAGTGGATTAATAAATTTACCGAAATTCTCATCACATCTGTGCTTTGAATAAGTCGTACGGAATGAGCGACTCGATGAATAATAATTAATCAACAGAAGTTAGGCGCCTCGAGTGCCCCGCGTTTTACACACAATACATTGGTACCTACCTTACCCTGTCGGGGAGATTTGCATAGAAACGATGGGGCGGGCGCTATCAATTTTTGAGCTAATCAATTAAGAATCCGTCCTTCTGTTGTGGGCGATGTTTAATCGGTCAAGGCTTAAACTGTATATTAACTTCTTCATTATATCATTTACGAGGCCCTATAACATATTTTCGTTTTAAACATAGTTACGTTGTACATACCGTCGATGAGGGAGTTGTAATGAAAATGCCAGGCAATCGTGAAGGTAAAATAACAGGTATCGTTCCCGGGAGTTTATTTACAAAACTATTCGGGGACTCGACATACTACAATATTCATGGAACGTAAGATAATGTCGTAAAATATTCATTTCTAATTTATTTTAATAATATTTAAATGGTTTGGAATATACTTGCTTCACATTTTCCGCATTTTTCAAGTGAGAAATCTCTCATGATTGTCAGTGTTCATAAATATTATTTTACTCTTGACTAGGTACAACAACATGCAACAATAAATAAAAATTAATGATCGAATTCTTGAATCCCCCGCACATTTATTAAACAGTAGTTGCCCGGCTGGCTCCAGCAATCGATTTAGAAATTTCTTGCGGGGAGGACGAAGGTAGGCATTGACCACGGAAAACAGTGACGTACACAGAAGGGGAATCTTACACTGGTAAATAATAAACCCTTTTTGTAATAATTTGCAGCGTTTTTGATACTGTAGCTGAAGTCAGACTACCCTTGCCTTATACGTATTATGATGGCGTAGGCTTCATGGTTGCTTGAATGTGCCAGCCAACCCGACATGGGCTGTAGTACCGAGGGTTGTATTTTCAACAGATGGCTGCACCGTCGGGGCAATCCAATATTCGGTTTATCTCTTGAATGGTTTAACCGATTTCCAATCTGTAAAATGTTCTGTGACTGATTTGAGCAACCTCAGGAGGCGACATTCAGTTTTGAATTTTAAAATTTTTTTCATGGAGTTCCCGAAATTAGTTTACTCAATTTCAATTTAAAAAAAAAAAGCAACTAGTACTTCTGTAGCACAGAAAATCGAAGAATCCAAATCCGTTTTCAAATTCAAAAGCGGATCATTAGATCGAACGGTATTTGGGAAAATCACTATAACAACAGGGGCCTATTGGTAGCCCTCTAATCCTCTGAGGGGCTCCAACCCCTAGGCTGGTGCGCTTTGCACTTCTGCTTCCGCCTGACGCCTACGTTGGTTTATGAGCCTAAGCTCTTAGCACATTAGTGACGAACTTGAACATTTATATTTCTTCAAGTTGTACCACTACACTCACTTTATTTGTCTCATGTTCTTTAAAATTTAATAAGGAACAAGAATAATATGAAAAGATGAGAAAAGTCGATTTTTGAAAATAATTTCTCACAATAAAGGAAGTAATATTCGACATCGTATGAATGAACGGTATTTTCTGGTGAATTAACCCCAATATTCCAGTTTATGAACACTCCATTCCTAGGCACTTTTCCGGCACATTGCTACCAAAGTAGTTTCTATTGGGTCGTTGATAAGTATCTATCATTACTCAAGCAATACAAAACCTAAATTCGATCTAAAACTACGAAATAACCTTCCAACCAGCGAATGGACGGTCGTTCATTCACTGGTTGGCTATCTGTATATAAGCTCCCAGCTCATAAACACCCCAAAACTCTCATCAAATTCGGAAATATTTTCTTCCACTCAATCATTTTGCTCAATAAAAACAAATCAGCAACAAAAATAGCGCGCAATATTGACTAATTTGGCATTTTTCTCATCTCCATGCACTTATCCACCCCCCCCCCCCCCCCCACAACAAAGCGGGGAAGTAGCGATCTGCATCAACAGGTGGTCTAGAGAAACTGAGCTGTAAGTAATGGCGAACACGAAGGCCTTCAGGATGAGCAGAATTAACCCGCCATCTATGAGATGTTCGTGGAACTAAAGAGAAAAGTACCGTTTCTGCTGGAGTTCACCATAACCCTTATGATCCCCAAATAATATGTTACTGTTCATTTTCGGGGGGGGTTTGCTCATTCACTGGACAAGTCACCCTTGGTAAGTAGGATTGGTAAGTATAGGCTTCATGACCGGTTTGCTTGAAAAATCGTGCAATCAATATTATGGACTTACTTAATTAGTGGATTTTGTTCAGAAATTTGAAAAATAAAGACGAAATTGCCCAACAAGAAAACTTAGCCCATTAGGAATGTCGGAAGTGGTTTTCGACATTTTGAAACTATTTTTGGACATTCAATTCTAGAGTCTGGTGCATACGTACTCGTATAACCTGAAAAATCAGGTTCAATAAACATGAAATGCCGAAAAATGGGTATCTGTAGGGAATAATTTATTATCAGAACGCAGGGTTTGGTTAGAAATATAGAAATAGATTGTGCACGGTGTACTCCCCACAACTGTTTATTTTAAAACACCTATTTTGGTGGTCTCGATTTCACAGAAATTTGCTGCCTGATTGATTACTTTTGGATAATAAGAATTTTTTGGATTCATGGATGATGTCAATTACTGAGACCATCCAACGAAATCAGCCTTCTAATTCATTTTAGTAATTTATTTATCAGCGTTATCGCCAAGTGCAGAAGCCATTCATGAGAAGCACGTCATGACTCATCGCCCACTACGTGGCGACGAGGGAGTAGCACGACGCACAAACTGAAAAGGGTTGGACGCCCTATCAGGACGCCCTACTAAGTGGTCTGAAGGGATGGGATCCCAAACAATGGCCGATGCTGAGGGGCGAGGGCTTAGAAACAGTAAATGGAATAATTATAAATCCCCGAGTAAAGTGGGGACTTGTTTGAATATCAAAAGCGATGACAGAATCTGTGACCTTGGACTAACAATATTCTTAAGGCTAAATGCAACGAGTTTAGTTGCAAAATCCAACACCGCGTGGCAGCACCAAAATAAATCAGTTTTATTCTACTGCTCATTCTGAAAACGGATTTGTATTCTCTAGAGTCCAACGCAAGTGCCTATTAAGCCACTTTTTGAAAATGTTCAAAGTTTGAACAAATTTTTTTGGAACAGTGAGTAAAAACATTTGTCACACTTTTTGAACCAATTACCCGGAATTTCACGTGAATATTGATGAGAAATCCGTTTTCCGAATTGAAATATCACGCTCCGTTCTCAAAAATGAGAAGTAGACGAAATTTGGCCACGATGGTGCTGCCATCTCTTATCACAGATTCTCACCAAAACGTCGTGACATTTAGCCTTAACGTGCTCTGCCTAAAGCCTAGCGTGAGGTTTTGTTTAACGTACATAGATACACAAAATTGATTCCAGCTGGGTTGGTGTAGTTTGAATGTTGAAATACAACTTTTCGGATTAGAGAGTGGGGATTGGAAAATTTGTAATAAACATTTCAACCCAAAAATCGGATAAAGGTAGACGAATTTTACAGCAAATGGTTCCCTAAATCCCTCGATTTTGGTACAAATGGACGCATTATTCGGTTACGTTGTCCCAAAACTATTACATCTGTCATCGTGTGTCTAAACCTAGAAACCTGAAACCAGGGAAAACTGTGAGGAATTTGGTAGGAAAGTTACCAGTTACCAGGAAAAATGTGAGGAATGTGGTAGGAAAGTTACTAGTTACCAGAAAAAATGGGAGGAATGCGGTAGGAAAGGTACCAGTGGCCAGGAAAAATGTGAGGTATGTGGTAGGAAAGTTACCGGTTACCAGGAAAAATGTGAGGAATGTGGTAGGAAAGTTACCGGTTACCAGGAAAATTTTGAGAAATGTGGTATGAAAGTTACCAGTTACCAGGAAAAATGTGAGGAATGTGGTAGGAAAGTTACCAGTTACCAGGAAAAATGTGAGGAATATGGTAGGAAGGTTACCAGTTACCAGGAAAAATGTGCGGAATGTGGTAGGAAAGTTACCAGTGAAACCTGGAACATCTTCACTGGTATTTTGTTCTGGAGGAATTGGTTTCGATATGGAAAAAGCCGCGTCGAACGATCTGAATTCGAAAGGACTCACCTGCTCCGAGCTTCGGCCAAAAGTTGTCCTCCACATCGCCCACATCGGCGTCATCTTGATGTCCTGATGGCATCTTTAGTTGGATTTAGTTCGACGTTATCCACCTGTTGAAAATGTTAGTTAATGACAGGATTTAATTTTTCCCCCTAGACATCAGCCTTCTCGGTTCACCTTTTAACTTGATTATCCCAGCCGCAGTTGTTGGCGTTGGAAACTCGAAATGCTGGAGTACCCCACACATTACATAGGTAACGTAACTACGCTGCCGTAAAAAGGAAGAACGCCTCATCTCGAAAATTGCCGAAAGTGGGGTTTTCACATACTTAAACCCCTTAATTTTTGAAAGCTCTTTCCAATGGGGAAGTCAAAAATTAGAAATTTAATTCGGAAAATGGTCGAATTTCAATTCAAAGATTTGAAAAAATGTGGCAGTAAAAGGTAAAAGGACTTTTTTGAACTACTTCAAGGTTAAACGCCTCAAATCGGCATAAAAACGCCTCAACTCGTCAATTCGTACTTTAGATTCAAAGGTAAAACGCCTCATCTCAACGAAAATCAACACAAGGTGTTTTACATCTTACTCGCTGGCTTCCTTTCCGATGTTGAGACGTTGTTGATCTGATGTGCAAGGCGTTCTTCCTTAGATTTTTATAACAGCTGAGCACACATGAGGCGTTTTTAAACAACTGTTCGAGTGTTCGTGCCATTTACATTTCATCATCACCACGTGCCAACGCCAAGGTAGACTTCCGAATTTGCCTGGGAATGTGTTAAAACGTTGAACGCCTTGAGGCGTTTTTGCTTAAACCTGAGGCGTTTTAACTCAATTAGTCTTGCTACTTTTTTGGATTTGTTCAAAGGAAAAACACCACAAGGCGTTCTAACTTTAACTTCTGAACAGAAAACTCGATGGAAATAAAATTTTTTTTAACCACCCTCAAAATTTGATGGTTTCCGTTTCAAGGTATGTAGAATCCAAAAATGCAATAAAAAAATTTCTGTTTGTACGCCTTACTAAGCACTTTTCTTAGATACCATGAATCAAAATTGACGAAATTCGGTTTATGGGTCCCATTTGGGGTCTAGCTGGCCCTCGAAGCTCGGCGTTAATGTCAGTTATCCCTAAGGGGTGACAAATAGGGGCTGAAATCTCCAGGATGCCGTTATCTCGAATTTTTTAAAAAGTTTCAAATAGTTCTCGAAGTTGGGAGTTTTTTAAGACCACTCGGAGCATTGTACGTCCAGCCGTTCGTCCACAGTAAGGCCCACAAGTTTGCGCCGACAGGCTTCTTCAACAGGAGGGTGAATGAAATTGTATACATTCAGCCCAGATATCATCACTAGGGACGCGGCAACAATCGGGAATAGGCCCGAGATAATCATTGCTAGGGAGCACCTGAATATAACCACGGATGGCCGTATGAAGTCGAGTTGGTTGTTCTGTGATATTATTTCATTTGATAAGTGATGGTTCTTTTGGACTTAGTTGATAGGTAGTGAAACTTGAACAAATGTTGAAGTATCATTGATGGGTAAACTATTACACAATGGTAAATTATTACACAACGGTAAATTATTACACAATGGTTCATTATACCATCTACGTAGAAGGGGCTGGAGTTTGTTAATAGGTACTTTTGGAACTTGAACAACCGTTGAAGTATTATTGATGGGCAAATTATTGCACAACGGGTTCATTAAACTATCTACGTACAAGGGGCACCTATACAGGTAAATTATTACACAACGGTTTATAATTTGCCGTATGCTTCATGAATAACTACAAAATAATTAATGATTGAATTATTGAATCCCGCGCATTTGTTGGAAACTGTAATTCCGGAGCCCCGGCTCCATACTCGATTTAGGGCTTTCCTGGCTTTCGAGGGTAGGTATTGACCACAGAAAACAGTGATCTACGCAGAAGGGGCATCTATACAGGTAAATAATACACCGCTGTGTACTAATTTGCAGCGTTTTTTAAAATTGTCATTTGGATGCATAATCATGGCAACAGCATTCGGTGTTACAAACTAAATAAACCAAAATGTTGCCGTACGTTTTAAACTAAGCAATCTTTCAAACAGTTATACAAAACGCTGCAAATCCCTGCACAACGGTTTATTATTTTGTATAGAATACCCTTCTGTTACAGATCACAGCTCTATGTATAGATAACCCTTCTATATAATATGATATGTACTATTCTATTATATGCATATTATGTAGATCGCAGACCCTCCGTAGGTTAGTACCTAACCCCGTACTCGTTACTAGGTACCTACCTAAATCACGAGTTAAATGTTGCTAAAATAATTCTGCCGATGACAAACAGTACCTAACAAAAAGAAACACACATAATGAAGTTCTGAAAAGAAATTGTTGATGAGGAGTGAAAAAAGTTGCAAAAGTACCTACCAACAAACTCCAGCCCCTTCTACGTAGATGGTATAATGAACCATTGTGTAATAATTTACCGTTGAGTAATGATTTACCGTAATAATAATTTACCCATCAATAATACTTCAACGTTTGTTCAAGTTTCACTACCTACCAACAAACTCCAATAGAGCCATCATTTTTCAAATTAAATAATATCACAGAACAACCAACTCGACTTCATACTCCGCCAATATAATCAGGTGATCCCTACCAATGATTGGCCGTATTCACAAATTCCTATTGTGGGCGCGTCTCTGGTTACGAGATTTGTTTGAATTGTATACAATTTCATTCACACTGGAGTCGAAAATGCCTGTCGGTGCAAACTTCGGGGCCTTACTGTGAACGAACGGCTGGACGTACGACGCTCCGGATGGTCTTAAAAAACTCGCAAGTTCAAGAACTATTTAAAACCGTAAAAATATTTACGTAAAAAAATGGTATAGGCGTTTTGAAAATTTCAACCCCTATTTTGAACCCCTTAGAGATGACTCACAGTAACGTCGAGCTTCGAGGACCAACTAGACGCCGAACGGAACCTATAACCCGAATTTCATCAATTTTTTTTCATGGTAACTAAGAAAAGTGGCCCGTACGGCGTACGGCGTACGGCGGACAGACAGAAATATCTTTATTGCAGTTTTGGATTCTACATACCTTGAAACGTAAACCATCAAATTTTGAGGGGGGGTAAGAATTTTTTTTTTCATGCTCGATTCCAATGGTTCATTATTGAAAATAATAAACCAAAATATGGTTCCGACAAAAATGTGTTTATTTACGTTTCCACACTTGTTCCCGGTCGTTACACTCTCCTCCTGACTATTCTCTCTCAAACAGCCTGGTTAAATTTTTCGGACGTTACGGATTTTTACGATGTCCAGACCCGGTGGGTGGCCCCAGCCGCCAAACAGCTCTTCCGCCTCTCTTCAGACCCCCTTGAACGATTTTTTACTCTTCTTTTTCTTCTTTTTTCCCCCTCAAATCCGGTCAGCCATGCTACCTGTGGGCTGCGGCAGTTGGTCACCTAATTCATGGGCAAAATTAATTTACTATAAAATTAAGAAAATTCTTTCAACTTCTGTTTAATTTTCCGATTCTGTTATAATATGAATGCATATGTACCTACTAAAACTATTGCGGTGGGATGTTTGTGTAGATAGGTACCATGTCCTATCAGCTTACTACACTTGTTTTTGTTCTTTCCTCCATAGGTGCTATTATATATGTATATACGTCCCCTTTAATCTCCTTAATTAGGTGGAGTGTACCAACAAAATGGCTTTGATTATCGATGAGACGAACATCAAGATATTAAATTGAATGATAATCAAGATGGAAAAATTGACTAAAATAATAAGTTATTTATTTTACGTATAATAGTATGTTTCCATTTGACTGTTCGCGTTCATGCGGCGAACAACCATTACGTCACTACCTACAGATACGTCTACTTTTCTTAGAGCAACAAAAATAACCCATCAACCAAGAAAACTCAGACATTCCATGAGAGCTTGACCTGACCCCACTACCATTCTACCATTCTATCTCTATCATTTAATCGCTATCATTTTAATCTCCGATACTTTACATCAATAAAATCGTAATTCTAATTCTACCTGATGTTCATTAGGCTAGGATTGTTAAGTATACAAAGCTCACCCCATTATAAGGTTTGTGTATCTTATCAATATTTTATGCTTCGTACCTAAGGCACAGGTATAATGAGTAGATCATGTAACACTCACTCGAGAGCGTACCTGCCTACCTGACCATCAAAAGAAAATTCATACCCACGCAAACGCCACAGCGAGCGATTAATTATCACCTTATTCGCACCAGGTGGTCGGATCTCGGGAATTAATTCGTGAATAAAATTGAATCCCGAATGAGCTTGAAAACCTTGCGATGTCCGACTGCAGATAAACGTGTCCGTTAAATCGCGAGTTTCCCCGCCGGCTAAAAATCTCAGTTACCGTAATATGAAATCACAGTCTCATCTGAGCGTAATAGCCATGGCAGAGGCCGAAAGGAAAAATAGCACAAGGTTTTTCGTAGTGTTTTTCCCTTTCTAGATGAGATATTTACCAAGTCCGGTCTTAGGCGTTTGAGCGGTCGATTTCGATTATCCCGTTGTAAAACGTTCGAAGGGCAATACAAAAATAGCAAGCGAGTTGATGTTCGGCTGTGCAACTGCTTGAAAACGGACTATGACGATTATGTATATTGATGAGCTCTCCTTGATTCAATCTCAACTCCTACTTGTATAAAATGGCGACGTAATATTTGTAATTAATCTTACCTACCTACTTGTGTCTCCCTAGATTTCAAATCTATGAATTAAGCGTAGGGTTTAGAAGACATTCTAATATTCATGTACTGCAATCCAGATCAGCTCATTTAAACGTTCTATTAGCATGAATTTAGCAGACGAACTAAAAGGGACGCGAAAACAAAGTCACATAACTGTTGGCGGCTAAAAATAGAATCGGTGATAAATAATTGATATTTAATAGTTATTTAATAGTTGTTCCATGTAATTATAATGATTATCAAAATCAAAATGTAAGAGAATCTTCCTTCTGAAAAAACAAAACATCTTCGTATATCATTTTTACCAATCCACTAAGACTCAGCAAGGAATAATCAGATATGGAAAGTTTCTTATAAAATGTAAAAAAAAAAAATTAAATTTTTGAATAAGTGTTTTGTCTACGAGTGTGTTCATCCAATGTAATTAAGTGGTTGTAGAAGTCTACAAATCTGTGCCAACACGTTACGTGCAGTGGCTACACAGTTATTACGCACGGTGAACTCGAAAGCTAATCATCTTAGATTATGAACAAAATAAGCCTACGCCTCAATCCGAAACCGGCTGCAAAGTGATTGGCTGCAGCTGCTATTTCGAGAGTAATGAATGAAGGATTGGGAAATGTTGATAGGTCACAAGTCTGCGTCAGGCTGCCGGTGTTGACCCAAATTGAACGAGGTGCTCAAAACGAACGTCAAGAATGATGGGCCGCTGATGAGTCGGCAGACCTCTCGTTTAGATGATTAAATGCGGGAGTGTTATGAAAAAGCTGACGAGCAGATGACGCACCTAGGGTTTTGGGAAATGCAACTTTTGAGAGCATACCTAGGTAGGTAGGTACATATTATACCTTTACACAACATATTTTGGGGAGAAAATTCCATCATCAACGGTAATAGCATAGAATTATCAGTAAACTTCAAGATATACAAAAATACATTTTGGGACAGTTTCGAATAATTTTACAAAATAAACAACGTACCGACCTGAAGGATTTTAGAGGCTATGCGAACTTTCAGTAAGGACCCTATTTGCCATTTGGGTTCAGGAAAAAAACGTTAGTCACTGTCATTCGATCTACACATGGAATAACTTTTTATAGTCGACATTTTATAACGAATAAATTACATTATAGTATTTTTCATCGTAAGTTAAATTAGCGCCATGTGAACTGCCCTTAGTTGTGGCACTGCAATGGAAATTTCAATATTCAAGTCCCAGTCTCTATACATGAAGAAGACTTACTGCACTTACTTTTTTGTGTAAATCATTCCCCATTATACTATCTTACTAGGTAGCTGCACAGTATGAATTATCTACATTTTAGCCTAATCTACACGAACAGAAAAAATATTTATTAGAAGACATAATTATATCCTTTCAAATCGGAAACCCTCCCTACCACTTAATGCCCCCATATTATAAATGTCAACTAGAATTTTAGATGGGTTTTCCGTGCGAGAACGTTTGTTTCTATACCTTTTTCCCCACAATTTATGATCCACTTCATTTTATGTTGTAAAATTTGCTGGTAGAAAATACCACCGGACCTATTATAATGCTGAAGGATGAATTTGTCAAACTTACTAACAATATTCCAACCCTAACCCACTTTTTTCACCCCGAAATTGCCAAATTTCACTCGAAGTACACAATAATTGTTGGCACACACATAAATATTTAAAAAACGCTGCAAATTAGTACACAACGGTGTATTATTTACCTGTATAGATGCCCCTTCTGCGCAGATCACTGTTTTCTGTGGTCAATACCCTCGAGCTCCCCCTAGGAAGCCCTAAATGGAGCACTGAGAAGCGGGAATTAAAGTTTCATAAAAATGCCCGGGATTCAATAATTCAATCATTGATTATTTGTAGTTATTCATGAAGCATATAAGGTGAATAATAAACCGCTATGTAATAATTTACCTGTATATATGCCCATTCGCGTAGATAGTATAATAAACTGTTGTGTAATAATTTACCGTTGGTAATAATTTACCGTTGTGTAATAATATACCGTTGTGTAATAATATACTATTGTGAAATAATTTACCGTTGCGCAAAATTTACCGTTGGGTAATAATTTACCGTTGTGTAATAATCTACTGTTGTGTAAAAATTTCCCGTTGTGTAATAATTTACCCAATAATACTTCAACGTTTGCTCAAGTTGCAAAAGTACCTATCAACAAAATCTAAAAGATCCATCATTTTTCAAATGAAATAATATCGCAGAACAACCAAATGACTTCATACAGCCATCCGTGATTTGATTAAAATCAGGTGACCCTAGCAATGATATCTGGGCCGAATTCATACCGTTTCATTCACGGTCATGTTGACGAAGCATTTCGGGGCAAACGAACGGCTGGTCGTACATTGCTCCGGGTGGTCTCAAAAAATTCTTTGGTTCAAGATCAATTCAAAAACGTTAAAAAAAACCATACCCTTCCATTGAAAGTTTCGAGCTACGGCGTTCTGAAAATTTCAACCCCTATTTTTCACCCCTTAGAGACGACTGACAGTAACGCCGAGCTTCGATGACCAACTAGACCTCAAACGGGACCTAAAAACCAAATTTCATTAATTTTGGTTCATGGTAACTAAGAAAAGTGCGAAGTACGGCGGACGGACAGACATTTTGGTTTATTATTTTCAATAATGAACCATTGGAATCGAGCATGAAAAAAAAAATTCTTACCCCCCCTCAAAATTTGATGGTTTACGTTTCAAGGTATGTAGAATCCAAAACTGCAATAAAAATATTTCTGTCTGTCCGCCGTACGCCGTACGCCGTACGGGCCACTTTTCTTAGTTACCATGAAAAAAAATTGATGAAATTCGGGTTATAGGTTCCGTTCGGCGTCTAGTTGGTCCTCGAAGCTCGACGTTACTGTGAGTCATCTCTAAGGGGTTCAAAATAGGGGTTGAAATTTTCAAAACGCCTATACCATTTTTTTACGTAAATATTTTTACGGTTTTAAATAGTTCTTGAACTTGCGAGTTTTTTAAGCCCATCCGGAGCATCGTACGTCCAGCCGTTCGTTCACAGTAAGGCCCCGAAGTTTGCACCGACTGGCATTTTCGACTCCAGTGTGAATGAAATTGTATACAATTCAAACCAAATCTCGTAACCAGAGACGCGCCCACAATAGGAATTTGTGAATACGGCCAATCATTGGTAGGGATCACCTGATTATATTGGCGGAGTATGAAGTCGAGTTGGTTGTTCTGTGATATTATTTAATTTGAAAAATGATGGCTCTTTTGGAGTTTGTTGGTAGGTAGTGAAACTTGAAGAAACGTTGAATTATTATTGATGGGTAAATTATTACTACGGTAAATCATTACTCAACGGTAAATTATTACACAGCGGTTCATTATACCATCTACGTAGAAGGGGCTGGAGTTTGTTGGTAGGTACTTTTGCAACTTTTTTCACTCCTCATCAACAATTTCTTTTCAGAACTTCATTATGTGTGTTTCTTTTTGTTAGGTACTGTTTGTCATCGACCGAATTATTTTAGCAACATTTAACTCGTGATTTAGGTAGGTACCTAGTAACGAGTACGGGGTTAGGTACTAACCTACGGAGGGTCTGCGATCTACATAATATGTATAGAATAGTACATAAATATCATATTATATAGACGGGTTATCTATACATAGAGCTGTGATCTGTAACAGGAGGGTATTCTATACAAAATAATAAACCGTTGTGCAGGGATTTGCAGCGTTTTTTTATTGCATTTTCGGATTCTAAATACCTTGAAACGGAAACCATCAAAATTTGAAGGGGGGGGGGGGAGTTGATTTTTTTTTTTTTTTTTTTCATGCTCGATTCCAATGGTTCATTATTGAAAATAATAAACCAAAACTCAGCCCGTTCCTATTGCAGCAACTGCTTCCATTGGCTTTGCGAAATTCGGGCATGACAAGACGCTCAAAAAAAAAGTGAAAAGTATCACCAAGCAGAAATTTGAAGCATAGCTGAAAGGGAAAAACATTCAACATTCAAATAGTTCAATGACAAACACACTGAAGACATACACGGAACCACACACATCTCTGATCTGAAGCTATTTTTGCACACCTAAAGTAGGCAGTTGACACAAATGTCACGAAAAAATGAACTAATTTAAGACTCCATCTACAAAATTCCAACGAATGCCATTATGCATACCTCCCCTGATGGACCTAGACAATGCTAAGTCGGAATATTGGTATTCACTGGCCGAGCACTGCAGTTTCCAGTTCAGGAAACCACTAAGAATACAAAAGACCAATAAAGTTCCAGAAGGAGAATCAGCGATGCATGTCAGCTTCTGAAGAGCTGTTATTGCCGATCCAACTTCGGATGCTCAAGAAAGGGGAGTTTTCATGCTGGACATGTTATCCGCAAGCTGTCTATTTCCAAAAGCGATGGGCTCTAAATCATAATGTCACGGAAGACTGTTTCCAGCTGTCACTGGTATTTTCAATTGCCATCGTCAACGGTTCAATGGACGGTATGAAATTCTACAGTTTTCATCATAAAAAGACGTGTGCATGGACTCTGATGTTGTGTAAATGAATGGCCTTTGGTACAGAGGGTATAGGAAGATTGCTTTGGTTAGTGCTGAAATGTAAATGAAATGAAAATGAGATGAAAATAATTTCATCGAAGGGTCACAAACGGTTAATATCAGTTTTATTCTTTGCCTTGAGGGGCTAGAATACTGGTGGTAAAGCCCTGAAACGACAAACGAGAACACAAACGATGAAGAAATAGGAACACAGTTCACTGATTTAGGTGTAGGTACCAAAGCAAAACGAACATAAACTCAAATTGGGTTAAACAAAGTTGAACAACTACTTTTGGGGATTACGTGCATAAGGAATTCATTTGTTGCTACGAACCTACATCATGCTCACGTGCGAACCATCAATGGTACTACAAAACATTGTTCCAACTAAACTTAAACAAAACCTTATAGGCGCAAGGCTAAAAGCAACAGGCTTTAACAAAGTTTTCAGGGAAGATTTACTCGTCAGGTTCCAGTACCTCTCTACTTCAGCATGTTTGCATGCGTCCCCAAATTAATCGGAACTTGGTCCGCTCATTTCGCTCATGGCTGCATATTATCCTCAACGCCACTGGTTTGGACGAAGGGCGTTGGGATGCGAACCAACGGACCGCAGCCGCCATCACAATCCGAATCCAGTGACAGAGCGTTTTTAACGTGGATATGTTTTTGGGCTGGGGGGCATACAGAAATTACCGATACCAAAAACGCTGCAAAGTCTTAATCACATGTGTTTATTATTATACTGGACATAACTACAGAAATTTCGGCTGTTCATTTATTGTTTCTTTCATGTGCAATTATTGAAATGGCTATTTTTATGGTTTCCACCAATTTTGGACCCCAAAAACACGAATTATGGTCGGGTTTTTTTTTAAATAGATTATTTTTGATAATTTATAGTGCCATTTATTTGTCTTGATTCGCCTCTTGGTACTACTTCTAGTGTTATTATACAAATTGATCGTGATTTCAGACAATTTCCCATGTTTTGACTAATAAAAAATGAATTTCGGGAGCTTAACCATCGTTGCAACCTCAATTCTTCACTCTTCGGGCAAAATCAACCTAATATTCGGCTTCTTGCCCTAAAAAACATGGAAAACAATACCTCACAAGCTCGTGATCACTAAAACCTCAAAAATCTCGAAAACCCCTATTTTTACCCCCATTTTTCACCTACAACACCCCAGGGTGTATGCCGATCGGGCTGCAGTGTTTCGGAGCACAAATAGGGCCTAAATCTGTTCCCAAATGGGGACCCAAACTGTGTGCGGAAGAATGACGATTTTAGACTAAAATTTAACTAAATTTAAGGCTGAAACTTCGTTAGAACTTCAATTTTCCAATGTTTGGTCAAAATCGACATCATATTCGGTCTTCTCGTCCCAAAAACATGGAAAACGGTACCTCAAAAGCTCATGTTAATAACATGTTACTAAAACATAAAAAGTACCTATTTTTGTGCACATTTTCATTCATAACATCCTTGGGTATATTCCGATCGGGCTGAAAAGTTTCGGGACCCAACTAGGGCCCAAATGGAGCATGTGTGCGAAAGAACGAATTTTTTAGACTGAAAATGAAGTAGTTATGCGTGATACGGCGGACGGACATGGCATTTTTGGAATCTACGCACCTTGAAACATAAAATAAAAAAGTTTGAGGAGGTGCTACATAACGCGGTACCGATAAAAAAAAATTAGCTAGGTAGGTAGGTTACCAAAACAATAAGTTGCTAGTGAGCCCAGAAGGTGATTTCATTCCTGCTTTGACCTATAAGGATGAAATTAGAAATTCAGCCTCTGTAGGACTGGTGAGTAAGAATGAAGAGTTGAGGGATCGTCCCAAATCAACTGAGGGAGCCTTTCTTCAATCCCAAAAATTCTCCGTTTAACGCCACAAAAAAAATTAAACCACATTTTCTCAGTTTTCACGGGAAAACATTGCATGTGGCTGTGCAATACTGTAGATACTGCCAATTCGTGCGTCCAAAACATGTCCATGATATTTTTTTTTTTTTTTTTTACCACTGACATCCTACTATAAATAATGTAGTCCAATCCCGCTCAGTAATTTCGTCCGCACAGGAGAAAAGGGTTTTCCTTAAAGAATGTTTCTGTGGAGAATATGACGCTCGAACCGTCCCAAATTTGGAGGGTAGCGAGAATCTGCCGCACCGCTGCCGATGGACCGATAAACAAATTTATACTGCACCACTGTGTTTTGGACCAAAAATTTGTTTCTCAATACGCACACTCATTATGGGTTATCTACTCGAAGTTGAAATAAGCAGTTGCAGGGAAACTGAAATGAGATTGTGGAAACAACTCTGCAACGGAGATCTTTTCAAGACCCTCTCAAGCCTCGCTGTTTGCCATTCATCTTCGTACCAACAGAGAGCTTTCGTGTCCCCGCATTTTTACGATTATTCCTACGTGCAATTCATGTCATTGGAGCAGAACTCATCTAACGCCAGGTTAAAAGCTTTCTTCTTTCCCGTGATACAACGAAGGCTGATAACCTGGGCCTCGTTAAGCGATAGCGTCCGTCGAGCTCGTTAACTCCATTTGTTTATTGCCCTCAATTAGCCTGTCAGTTTGCTCATCTTCCAGTGGTACTGGGGCTTTTTTATTCTATAATGCGTTCTAGAAGTCATTTTTCGTCGCTTGTAACGTCAACAATCATTCGGATGAATGGTCAAGTCAGTTGAATTCTAAAAGAAACGAAGGCACAATAGGGTGGGCCGTGTAGCTTCCTCCCATCGCTATTCAGAATCACTTGAATGTGTCTCAGCATGAAGGTACGTTAGGTACAACATTTTCGAAGATGGTTGCTGGCTGTTTGTTAAAAAATGGCATACGTGGGATGAAAAATGGCAAACGAGTGTGCTTTTCCCAAACTCTTCCCTTCGACATGAGTCAAAAATGTGAAATGTTTCAAAGGTTTGCTTAATCGTTTCCTTTATGTTACCTATCTACCGCTCGGTTAAATACTGTAAAAAATATGCACTAGGTAGATAAAACTCATATTTCGAGAAAAAATTCCTGTGTTGATGCTGAGGGTGAAGACTAAAATACGTGTAGAAGATAAGTTGTTTTTGTTCATCCAGGTAGGTATGATTAAAACATGCATGAGCGGAACATGATATTTCGAGTTATCCACATGAGACCTTCATCTGCAGACCAGTTCTCACATGCTCGTACTTACACTCAAAATTTTAGATGGCTTGGTTTGGTATATAGTTTTTCTTTGACGTATGGAGGTCAAACACGCTGCAAATTATTACACAAAGGTTACTTATTTACCTATATAGATACCCCTACTACGTAGGCCACTGTTTTCTAGGGTCAATACCCTCGAGCTCCCCTCAGGAAAGCCCTTAATCGTGTACTGGAGCCGGCTCCGGAATTAAGTTTTATATAAATGCGCCGGGATTCAATAATTCAATCATTAATTATTTTTAGTTATTCATGAAGCATAAGGCAAATAATAAACCTTTGTGTAATAATTTACCTGTACAGCGCCCCTTCTACGTAGATATGTAGTATGATCAACCGTTATGTAAAAATTTATCGTTGTCTAATAATTTGCCCATCAATAATACTTCAACGTTTGTTCAAGTTTCAGAAGTACCAACAAAATCCAGCCCCTTCTACGTAGATGGTATAACTAACCGTTGGGTAATAATTTACCGTTGTGTAATAATTTACCGTCGTGTAATAATTTACCCATCAATAATCCTTCAACGTTTTTTCAAGTTTCGAAAGTACCTACCAACAAAATCTAAAAGAGCCGTCTTTTTCAGCTGAAATAATAACGAAATAATGGAATCTCTAAACCAAATTTCGTCAATTTTGGTTCAGGGTAACTAAGAAAAGTGCTAAGTACGGCGTACGGCGGACAGACAAAATTTTTTTTAATCGCATATTCGGATTCTACATACCTTGAAACGTAAACCATCAAATTTTGAGGAGGGGTTAAAAATTTTTTTCATGCTCGATTCCAAAGGTTCATTATTGAAAATAATAAACCAAAAGAATCGCTTATAGACCAACATACCTACACAGACCTTCAATGTCTAAAACGCAGAATACGCATATTTTCAGTTTTAAAGGTTAACATGATGGGGAAAAGAAAATGTAAATTTTGTGTCTTACATATTTATAGAGCGGCAGATTTTTAATGTTATTAGGCACATACATAACCGCAAAACAAAACAATGTGATCGTAGTATAGTCATCGATAATTGGGCGAACAACTATAAGGGTTCGTTATTGCACTATACCACGATTTCTCTGAAATCTGCGGTATAATAAGGCGAAAGTGAGAGGTTCTCCCTTTGAGATGCAATCGAAACAAAAGCTGAGGTATTATGCAGTTGAATGCAGTCTTGAGAAGCGTATCCTTCCCTCACTGTATTCTCAATTAAATCGGTCCACTTTCACAACTGACTGCTTCCTTATTCATTGAATCTCTGATGTATTCATTGGCGAGGCTCCAGGTAACTCTCACGCAAAAAGGTGTATTACATGAATATTATGCCTTATAATTATAACAGATAGTTATTGCATACTTAGCGTTAGAGTTAAAGAGTTAGAGAAGATAATGAAGGTTGACAATCTCAAATTTCATTTCTGTGTAGTATAAAATTAGGTACGATATTATGCTCCCACCAATGACGTTGAATCAAATGTATCACTTTATAGGAATATTTCTCATTAAAACGACTGTTATTTTTTGCCAACATCTGACTTATATGTGATAGTTTTGGTTTATTATTCTGTGAATAACACACCTGTGTAACCGCTCAGAAAAAAATTTTTGTAACACCCCTTCAAATTTGTTCTTTTACGTTTCAAGGTGAGTAGATTCCAAAAATGAAATGTCCGTCCGCCGCACACCGTCCGCCGTCCGCCGTATCACGTGTACAGGCTTCATTTTCGGTCTAAAAAATTCGTTCTTTCGCACGCAAGCTCCATTTGGGCTCTAGTTTTGTCCCGAAACTTTGCAGCCCGATCGGAATATGCCCAGGGGTGTTATGAGTGATAATGGATATAAAATTGGTATTTTTTGTGTTTTAGTAACATGTTAGTAACATGAGCGTTTGAGGTATCGTTTTCCATGTTTTTTGGGACGAGAAGACCGAATATGAAGTAAATTTTGACCAACGATGGAAAATTGAGGTTCTACCAATGGTTCTGCTCTCAAAATCGATTTTTTTATGAGTCAAAAACCTGGGAAATTGCCTGAAATCACATCAATTTGTATAATAACACTAGAAAAAGTGTCAACAGGTGAATCAAGACAATTAAATGGCACTACCAGTGATCAAAGATAATTTGAGAAAAAAAAAGAAAAAAAAGGCGAACCTAATTCGTGTTTTGGCTCCAAAATTGGTGGAAACAATCAGAAATATCTATTTAAATTATTTCAGACGAAAGAAACAATAAATGATCAGTCAACATTTCTGTAGATGTGTCCAGTAGAATAATAAACCCATGTGACAAGGACTTAGCATCGTTTTAGCGAATTTTCGAAGAAAAGGAAGCTATTGTTCTCGGTCCAAAATTTTTAAAACTCGAATTTCCGAAAGATTTTTATACCAAAATCCGTTTCAGACCATCCTGAATTCCCTGCCGAAAGACACCAAAAATTATATGTATATATATATATATATATATATATATATATATATATTTATATATTTATATATTTATATATTTATATATTTATATATTTATATATTTATATATTTATATATTTATATATATATTTATATATTTATATATGTATGTGTCATTCCAGACGATAACTCTCGAAAGAATTGAGATAAAAAGTTCAAATTTGCACGAAAAATCTGTCTTGGCAATCGACAGGCTAAGTTCGAAGATGGGCAGAATCGGGTCACCCTAAGGGGGAGTTTTGGGGAGTTTTAGGGGGGGAAAATTACCCATAAATTCCCAAAATGAAAAAGTCTGACAAGTGACACCTCATTTTAAAGGTTTTTGTACGCTGAACACGATGGTGAAATCAGAATTGCGATATCTCATTCCGTTCTCAAACTGGAGCACTTTGAAGATGAAGGAACGTGGTTATTTCTTGAGATGTTCTTCCTGGTTCGTCTGCTCTAATCTGATAACGGAATGGGATATCGCAATTCTGACTTCACCATCGTGTTCAGCGTTGGAAAATCTACAAACCGAGGTGTTACTCGGCAAAAAATGGAACAAAAAATTTGTTACGTACCCAATACCTACTCTTCTGGTATTCAAAACATTTTTGATTTCCCCCTCCCCCTCCTTCCACCCCAAATTTTACTTTGCGTAAAACTACTCCTGTTTTAATTTTGTATGGTATCAAGTTGGGAAAACATTGGCCGAAAATTAATTTTCAGAAAATTTTAGGCGGAGGAGGAAGATGCCGAAAACTTCGAAAATTCGCTCTTATAGCCATGCTGCATGACTGTGGTTTTTTTTACGTTGTACTGTGGGTAGCGCATGAGGGTTGACAGGCATCGTCGTGTTTTTATATATGGATATAAAGTTGACTGCTCTGCTAGATACCATCATATGCCCAAATTTCATGCCATTTGGGTTATCGTCAATATCAAAAACTATCGCATCATTCAACATTTAGAGTTCATGAGGTTTGTCAGCCAGTGGTGGATTCATATCATCATCTTTGGAAGAAAGCCTTGCGTAAGTTCGATAATCGATTCAGATCGGATGTCAGCTCTTAGTTCGCATACGGTGGAATGGGTTTTTTTTCTTCGAACTTACATAATTATCTGTCGTACCTACATCATCCAGAAGGTAAAACTGCTTTAACTGTTCACCATTCGGAATATAACTAGGTCGCGAGCTATCATCAGCTAAGGTCAACATCTACTGGATGGGTCTATCAGGACCGGTATTTATTTTAATAGCCTCGCAGGTTTGGAATGGTTAAAAATTAGCTCGAAAATTGTGGCAACAGGAAGCGAAAAAGAAATAAAGCAACACACGCAATCGTCAGAGACGAATTTAGCTGAGGAAATGATTATATAAGTTTTGCTAACTTTATAAGGAACGATTTATTCTATTTCCGATCTTCACTTGAGAGGAAAGGCATCACGTCGCCCAAATTATATTGTAGGTAGCTACTAATTTTGGCCAGCAAAAGCTTCTATCCTCAAGATAGGACACCTGTCAACTGATGCACAACTGAACGTAGATATTAACGTTTTGGTAAGAACCTATTCTTATTATATAGGCACTTACTACCTATTCCCATAAGCAATTACAAGGAGGATCATACTTCTGCTTTCTACCTTTGGAATTGCAGCTCCGAAAACAACACAAATATAGGTACTTGGTAGAAAACAGCAAACTAAAATACACCTTTATTTTTGTTATGAGCAACCTTGGTAAGAAGTTAGGCCTTCAGTCAGTTGGCTGAATAAATTAATAGCGCCGTGATTATTTCAAGCTTCCAAATTGACTTCCACCAGCGAAATCTGGATTACGTACCGTACAGTACTTTTACTTGTAACACTCAGTATCATTTAGAGGATTTTACGTAAACTCTGTTAACAATCAATATTAATTTCATATTATAATAGGTCTTCTATCAAGGAATAGGTAATTATTTTCGTACACACTAGTACCTTTATTTGGCTTCAACATTGAGGGCTTCTGAACGATTAAAACTGTTCTGATAAGATTTTCAAACAAAAAATTCGAAAACTTGCTTGAAACTCACAGAATCATTATTACTGAATGGCCTTTGTTAGCATTCTCTCGAAAATGGATGGTTCGTTCTGAAGATTATAATTGTTCTCAGTTACCGTAATATGAAATCACAGTCTCATCTGAGCGTAATAGCCATGGCAGAGGCCGAAAGGAAAAATAGCACAAGGTTTTTCGTAGTGTTTTTCCCTTTCTAGATGAGATATTTACCAAGTCCGGTCTTAGGCGTTTGAGCGGTCGATTTCGATTATCCCGTTGTAAAACGTTCGAAGGGCAATACAAAAATAGCAAGCGAGTTGATGTTCGGCTGTGCAACTGCTTGAAAACGGACTATGACGATTATGTATATTGATGAGCTCTCCTTGATTCAATCTCAACACCTACTCGTATAAAATGGCGACGTAATATTTGTAATTAATCTTACCTACCTACTTGTGTCTCCCTAGATTTCAAATCTATGAATTAAGCGTAGGGTTTAGAAGACATTCTAATATTCATGTACTGCAATCCAGATCAGCTCATTTTAAACGTTCTATTAGCATGAATTTAGCAGACGAACTAAAAGGGACGCGAAAACAAAGTCACATAACTGTTGGCGGCTAAAAATAGAATCGGTGATAAATAATTGATATTTAATAGTTATTTAATAGTTGTTCCATGTAATTATAAAGATTATCAAAATCAAAATGTAAGAGAATCTTCCTTCTGAAAAAACAAAACATCTTTGTATATCATTTTTACCAATCCACTAAGACTGAGCAAGGAATAATCAGATATGGAAAGTTTCTTATAAAATGTAAAAAAAAAAAAAAAAATTAAATTTTTAATAAGTGTTTCGCCTACGAGTATGTTCATCCAATGTAATATAAGTGGTTGTAGAAGTCTACAAATCTGTGCCAACACGTTACGTGCAGTGGCTACACAGTTATTACGCACGGTGAACTCGAAAGCTAATCATCTCAGATTATGAACAAAATAAGCCTACGCCTCAATCCGAAACCGGCCGCAAAGTGATTGGCTGCTGCTGCTATTTCGAGAGTAATGAATGAAGGATTGGGAAATGTTGATAGGTCACAAGTCTGCGTCAGGCTGCCGGTGTTGACCCAAATTGAACGAGGTGCTCAAAACGAACGTCAAGAATGATGGGCCGCTGATGAGTCGGCAGACCTCTCGTTTAGATGATTAAATGCGGGAGTGTTATGAAAAAGCTGACGAGCAGATGACGCACCTAGGGTTTTGGGAAATGCAACTTTTGAAAGCATACCTAGGCAGGTAGGTACATATTATACCTTTACACATATTTTGGGGAGAAAATTCTAACATCAACGGCAATAGCATAGAATTATCAGTAAACTTCAAGATACACAAAAATACGTTTTCGGACAGTTTCGAATAATTTTACAAAATAAACAACGTACCGACCTGAAGGATTTTAGAGGCTATGCGAACTTTCAGTAAGGACCCTATTTGCCATTTGGGTTCAGGAAGAAAGCGTTAGTCACTGTCATTCGATCTACACATGGAATAACTTTTTATAGTCGACATTTTATAACGAATAAAATTACATTATAGTATTTTTCATCGTAAGTTAAATTAGCGCCATGTGAACTGCCCTTAGTTGTGGCACTGCAATGGAAATTTCAATATTCAAGTCCCAGTCTCTATACATGAAGAAGACTTACTGCACTTACTTTTTTGTGTAAATCATTCCCCATTATACTATCTTACTAGGTAGCTGCACAGTATGAATTATCTACATTTTAGCCTAATCTACACGAACAGAAAAAATATTTATTAGAAGACATAATTATATCCTTTTATTTGTGGCACTGCAATGGAAATTTCAATATTCAAGTCCCAGTCTCTATACATGAAGAAGACTTACTGCACTTACTTTTTTGTGTAAATCATTCCCCATTATACTATCTTACTAGGTAGCTGCACAGTATGAATTATCTACATTTTAGCCTAATCTACACGAACAGAAAAAATATTTATTAGAAGACATAATTATATCCTTTCAAATCGGAAACCCTCCCTACCACTTAATGCCCCCATATTATAAATGTCAACTAGAATTTTAGATGGGTTTTCCATGCGAGAACGTTTGTTTCTATACCTTTTTCCCCACAATTTATGATCCACTTCATTTTATGTTGTAAAATTTGCTGGTAGAAAATACCACCGGACCTATTATAATGCTGAAGGATGAATTTGTCAAACTTACTAACAATATTCCAACCCTAACCCACTTTTTTCACCCCGAAATTGCCAAATTTCACTCGACGTACACAATAATTGTTGGCACACACATAAATATTTAAAAACGCTGCAAATTAGTACACAGCGGTGTATTATTTACCTGTATAGATGCCCCTTCTGCGCAGATCACTGTTTTCTGTGGTCAATACCCTCGAGCTCCCCCCAGGAAGCCCTAAATGGAGCACTGAGAAGCGGGAATTAAAGTTTCATAAAAACGCCCGGGATTCAATAATTCAATCATTGATTATTTGTAGTTATTCATGAAGCATATAAGGTGAATAATAAACCGCTATGTAATAATTTACCTGTATATATATGCCCATTTGCGTAGATAGTATAATAAACTGTTGTGTAATAATATACCGTTGTGTAATAATATACTATTGTGAAATAATTTACCGTTGCGCAAAATTTACCGTTGGGTAATAATTTACCGTTGTGTAATAATCTACTGTTGTGTAAAAATTTCCCGTTGTGTAATAATTTACCCAATAATACTTCAACGTTTGCTAGGGTTGCAAAAGTACCTATCAACAAAATCTAAAAGATCCATCATTTTTCAAATGAAATAATATCGCAGAACAACCAACTCGACTTCATACAGCCATCCGTGATTTGATTGAAATCAGGTGACCCTAGCAATGATATCTGGGCCGAATTCATACCGTTTCATTCACGATCATGTTGACGAAGCATTTCGGGGCAAACGAACGGCTGGTCGTACATTGCTCCGGGTGGTCTCAAAAAATTCTTTGGTTCAAGATCAATTCAAAAACGTTAAAAAAAACCATACCCTTCCATTGAAAGTTTCGAGCTACGGCGTTCTGAAAATTTCAACCCCTATTTTTCACCCCTTAGAGACGACTGACAGTAACGCCGAGCTTCGATGACCAACTAGACCCCAAACGGGACCTAAAAACCAAATTTCATTAATTTTGGTTCATGGTAACTAAGGAAAGTGCGAAGTACGGCGGACGGACAGACATTTTTTTATTGCATTTTCGGATTCTAAATACCTTGAAACGGAAACCATCAAAATTTGAGGGGGGGGAGAGTTGATTTTTTTTTTTTTTTTTTTTTTTTTTTTTTTCATGCTCGATTCCAATGGTTCATTATTGAAAATAATAAACCAAAACTCAGCCCGTTCCTATTGCAGCAACTGCTTCCATTGGCTTTGCGAAATTCAGGCATGACAAGACGCTCAAAAAACCGAAGAAGCGTGATAATAGATTCACACTAATATCAGTAAGAAAAGTATCACCAAGCAGAAATTTGAAGCATAGCTGAAAGGGAAAAACATTCAACATTCAAATAGTTCAATGACAAACACACTGAAGACATACACGGAACCACACACATCTCTGATCTGAAGCTATTTTTGCACACCTAAAGTAGGCAGTTGACACAAATGTCACGAAAAAATGAACTAATTTAAGACTCCATCTACAAAATTCCAACGAATGCCATTATGCATACCTCCCCTGATGGACCTAGACAATGCTAAGTCGGAATATTGGTATTCACTGGCCGAGCACTGCAGTTTCCAGTTCAGGAAACCACTAAGAATACAAAAGACCAATAAAGTTCCAGAAGGAGAATCAGCGATGCATGTCAGCTTCTGAAGAGCTGTTATTGCCGATCCAACTTCGGATGCTCAAGAAAGGGGAGTTTTCATGCTGGACATGTTATCCGCAAGCCGTCTATTTCCAAAAGCGATGGGCTCTAAATCATAATGTCACGGAAGACTGTTTCCAGCTGTCACTGGTATTTTCAATTGCCATCGTCAACGGTTCAATGGTATGAAATTTTACAGTTTTCATCACAAAAAGACGTGTGCATGGACTCTGATGGGTATAGGAAGATTGCTTTGGTTAGAGCTTGGGTCAAATAATGGCAAACCGTCATGAAAATAATTTCATCGAAGGGTCACAAACGGTTAATATCAGTTTTATTCTTTGCCTTGAGGGGCTAGAATACTGGTGGTAGAGCCCTGAAACGACAAACGAGAACACAAACGATGAAGAAATAGGAACACAGTTCACTGATTTAGGTGTAGGTACCAAAGCAAAACGAACATAAACTCAAATTGGGTTAAACAAAGTTGAACAACTACTTTCGGGGATTTTTGCAGAAGGAATTCATTTGTTGCTACGAACCTACATCATGCTCACGTGCGAACCATCAATGGTACTACAAAACATTGTTCCAACTAAACTTAAGCAAAACCTTATAGGCGCAAGGCTAAAAGCAACAGGCTTTAACAAAGTTTTCAGGGAAGATTTACTCGTCAGGTTCCAGTACCTCTCTACTTCAGCATGTTTGCATGTGTCACCAAATTAATCGGAACTTGGTCCGCTCATTTCGCTCATGGCTGCATATTATCCTCAACGCCACTGGTTTGGACGAAGGGCGTTGGGATGCGAACCAACGGACCGCAGCCGCCATCACAGTCCGAATCCAGTGACAGAGCGTTTTTAACGTGGATATTATGTTTTTGGGCTGGGGGGCATACAGAAATGTCCGATACCAAAAACGCTGAAAAGTCTTAATCACATGTGTTTATTATTATACTGGACATAACTACAGAAATGTCGGCTGTTCATTTATTGTTTCTTTCATGTGCAATTATTGAAATGGCTATTTTTTATGGTTTCCACCAATTTTGGACCCCAAAAACAAGAATTATGGTCGGGTTTTTTTTAATAGATTATTTTTGATCATTTATAGTGCCATTTATTTGTCTTGATTCGCCTGTTGGTACTACTTCTAGTGTTATTATACAAATTGATCGTGATTTCAGAAATTTTCCCATGTTTTGACTAATAAAAAACGCTGCAAAGTCCTTGTCACATGGGTTTATTATTCTACTGGACATGCCTACAGAAATATTGGCTGTTCATTTATTGTTTATTTCAGGTGAAATAATTTAAATAGCTATTTCTGATAGTTTCCACCATTTTTGGCCTCTAAAACACGAATTAGGTACGCTCCTTTTTTTTTTTCAATTTATCTTTGATAATTGCTTGTGCCATTTAATCGTCTTGATCCACGTGATGATACTTTTTTTAGTGTTATTCTGCAAATTGATGGTGATTTCAGACGATTTCCCTGGTTTTTGACTCATAAAAAATCAATTTTGGGAGCTGAACATCTGGTACAACCTCGATTTTCCACTCTTTGGTCAAAATCGACTTCATATTCGGTCTTCTCGTCCCCAAAAACATGAAAAACGATACCTCAAAAGCTCATTTTACTAACATGTTGCTAAAACGCAAAAAGTACCTATTTTTACACACATTTTCACTCATAACACCCCTGGGTATATTCCGATCGGGCTGAAAAGTTTCGGGACACAACTAGGGCCCAAATGGAGCATGTGTGCGAAAGAACGAATTTTTTAGGCCAAAAATGAAGCCTGTACACGTGATACGGCGGACGGCGTACGGCGTACGGCGGACGGACATTGCATTTTTTGAATCTACGCACCTTGAAACGGAAAAGAAAAAATTTTGAGGGGGTGTTATAAAAATTTTTTGCTGAGCGAATACATAGGTGTATTATTCACAGAATAATAAACCAAAATGAATTTCGGGAGCTTAACCTTCGTTGCAACCTCAATTCTTCACTCTTCGGGCAAAATCAACCTAATATTCGGCTTCTTGCCCTAAAAAACATGGAAAACAATACCTCACAAGCTCGTGATCACTGAAACCTCAGAAATCTCGAAAACCCCTATTTTTACCCCCATTTTTCACCTACAACACCCCAGGGTGTATGCCGATCGGGCTGCCGTGTTTCGGAGCACAAATAGGGCCTAAATCTGTTCCCAAATAGGGACCCAAACTGTGTGCGGAAGAATGACGATTTTAGACTAAAATTTAACTAAATTTAAGGCTGAAACTTCGTTAGAACTTCAATTTTCCAATGTTTGGTCAAAATCGACATCATATTCGGTCTTCTCGTCCCAAAAACATGGAAAACGGTACCTCAAAAGCTCATGTTAATAACATGTTACTAAAACATAAAAAGTACCTATTTTTGTGCACATTTTCATTCATAACATCCTTGGGTATATTCCGATCGGGCTGAAAAGTTTCGGGACACAACTAGGGCCCAAATGGAGCATGTGTGCGAAAGAACGAATTTTTTAGACTGAAAATGAAGTAGTTATGCGTGATACGGCGGACGGACATGGCATTTTTGGAATCTACGCACCTTGAAACATAAAATAAAAAACGCTGCAAAGTCCTTGTCACATGGGTTTATTATTCTATTGGAGTTCTAGAGATTCTTGTTGGCAGTTAAATTTATTGTCTCTTTCATGTGGAATGATTGAATTAGCTATTCCTGATGATTTCCACCAATTTTGGCCCCCAAAACATGAAATGGGTACACTTTTTTTTCCCCCCCAGATCATCTTTGATCATTGGTAGTGCGATTTAATGGTCTTGATTCAGCTGTTTACACTTTTTCTAATGTTAGTATACAGATTGATGGTGATTTCAGACAGTTTTCCAGGGTTTTGACTAAAAAAGCCAATTTTGGGAGCTGAGCCAATGGTAAAACCTCAATTTCCGCGTCTTTGGTCAAAATCGACTTCATATTCGGTATTCTCGTCCCCAAAAACATGGAGAACGACACCTCAAAAGCTCATTTTACTAATATGTTGCTAAAACGCAAAAAGTACCTATTTTAGCGAATTTTCAAAGAAAATGAAGCTATTGCAATGGCTTCGAAATTTAAATAATATAAATTTTTGGAAATTTTCTTCATAGAAATCCGTTTCAGACCATTCTAAAACGATTCCTGAAATTTAACACTTTTTTATATGTATATATATATATATTTATTTATATATGTGTCACTCCAGACGATAACTCTCGATAGAATTGAGATAAACAGCTCAAATTTGCACAAAAAATCTATCTTGGCAATCGAAAGGCTAAGTTCGAAGATGGGCGAAATTGGCCTACTCTAAGGAGGGTTTTGGCGCATTTAAAGTGCGCAAAAATTACCCAAAAATCCCCAAAATGTTATTTTCCAACAAGTGACCCCTCATTTTAAAGGTTTTTGCACGCTGAACACGATGGTGGAATCGGATTTTAGATATCTTGATCCGTTCTCAAATTAGAGCATTTAAAGTGCGCAATAATTACCCAAAAATCCCCAAAATGTTATTTTCTAACAAGTGACCCCTCATTTTAAAGGTTTTTGCACGCTGAACACGATGGTGGAATCGGATTTTAGATATCTTGATCCATTCTCAAATTAGAGCATTTAAAGTGCGCAAAAATTACCCAAAAATCCCCAAAATGTTATTTTCCAACAAGTGACCCCTCATTTTAAAGGTTTTTGCACGCTGAACACGATGGTGGAATCGGATTTTAGATATCTTGATCCGTTCTCAAATTAGAGCATTTAAAGTGCGCAAAAATTACCCAAAAATCCCCAAAATGTTATTTTCTAACAAGTGACCCCTCATTTTAAAGGTTTTTGCACGCTGAACACGATAGTGAAATCGGATTTTAGATATCTAAATCCGTTCTTAAATTAGAGCATTTAAAGTGCGCAAAAATTACCCAAAACTAGGATAATCTTTAAACTCTTACCCCCCCCCCCCCACCCCCTTAGAGTGGTCAGATGGAAATATGTGAGAAGTATTAATTGAAGACGAGAGTTCGAAGCAAAAAAGGGGGAGGCAAACGATTAGTACAACTCCTTGAATTTACCCACAGCGATCAAATAAATAAGCACTTAGTACAATTACGTAATAAACAAACGGTAGAATCAGGATGGACAAAACGTACAAATTAAAATAAATACGAAGAGAATATACATAGAAAACCAAATTTTAGACCGAAGTTTTCCTTTATTCAAAACCATAGCCATTAATTCGAATATTTCTTTGAAAATTCGCTCATTAAGTCATGCTGCATGACTGGTTTTTTATACACATTTTCACTCATAACACCCCTGGGTATATTCCGATCGGGCTGAAAAGTTTCGGGACACAACTAGGGCCCAAATGGAGCCTGTGTGCGAAAGAACGACTTTTTTAGATCTAAAATGAAGCCTGTACACGTGATACGGCGGACGGCGGACGGACATTGCATTTTTGGAATCTACGCACCTTGAAACGGAAAAGAAAAAAGTTTGAGGGGGTGTTATAAAAATTTTTTGCTGAGCGAATACATAGGTGTATTATTCACAGAATAATAAACCAAAAGTTTGAGGAGGTGCTACATAACGCGGTACCGATAAAAAAAATTAGCTAGGTAGGTAGGTTACCAAAACAATAAGTTGCTAGTGAGCCCAGAAGGTGATTTCATTCCTGCTTTGACCTATAAGGATGAAATTAGAAATTCAGCCTCTGTAGGACTGGTGAGTAAGAACGAAGAGTTGAGGGATCGTCCCAAATCAACTGAGGGAGCCTTTCTTCAATCCCAAAAATTCTCCGTTTAACGCCACAAAAAAAATTAAACCACATTTTCTCAGTTTTCACGGGAAAACATTGCATGTGGCTGTGCAATACTGTAGATACTGCCAATTCGTGCGTCCAAAACATGTCCATGATATTTTTATTTTTTTTATTTTTTTTACCACTGATATCCTACTATAAATTTAGTCCAATCCCGCTCAGTAATTTCGTCCGCACAGGAGAAAAGGGTTTTCCTTAAAGAATGTTTCTGTGGAGAATATGACGCTCGAACCGTCCCAAATTTGTAGGGTAGCGAGAATTTGCCGCACCGCTGCCGATGGACCGATAAACAAATTTATACTGCACCACTGTGTTTTGGACCAAAAATTTGTTTCTCAATACGCACACTCATTATGGGTTATCTACTCGAAGTTGAAATAAGCAGTTGCAGGGAAACTGAAATGAGATTGTGGAAACAACTCTGCAACGGAGATCTTTTCAAGACCCTCTCAAGCCTTATTTTTTTCCCCCGATTTTCCGGTGCATAATGTCCGCGAACTGTTTCAAGTGCAACAAGGGATTTCCCTACAACGCGTACAAAATGAAATGCAACGCGTGTAAAGGTGTTTTCCACCTGATTTGCGTAAACTTCACACGTGAAGATTATAAGTTCCACAAGGACTCAAAAAAATCATGGCTGTGCGAAGGTTGTCTCAAGGTCAAGCGCATTTCTGTGGCGGACGGATCCGCGCCTTTTAGCCCGGCGTCGTCGGTGAAAGGTGATACACCCACTAACTCACATAAAGATGACAGCCCTGCTGTTTCCCAAAGAGCTGTTTCCCCTACACCTTCAAACGACGGGGATAGTGACGGGGGATCTCAGGAGGAGGGAGAGGACGAACAGAACATTGATGATGTTGATTTGAAGACACTGATTGTTGCGTTTAGAGCGGAAGTTCGTAATCAACACAATAACCTAAAAACTAAATTGGCCAAAAGCGACAAGGATCTAAAGGCGTTAAGAGGAAGTATTGATACTTACTCCGATCTCATTGCGGAAAACACCTCGGCTATATCCGGTCTACGAGCTGAATTGGAAGCCGCGCGTGCCGAAAATGAGTCACTTAAAACCCGTAACGTCGCTCTTGAAGGGGAAATTAAGTCACTCAAAACTAAGATCGGCGATTTCGAGCAAGTTTTTCTCGACAAAACTGTTGAAATTGCAGGCGTACCGATCAACAACAATGAATCAGTCGTGGAGGTTATAAAAACAGTCGGACGAGCTGTCAAGTGCGATATATCGGACTCAATGATCGACACCTGTTATCGAAGGCGCCCTCCCGTCGCGTCCAACCAACCAGGAGTTATCTCCGTGACCTTCACCCGTCGGATTGACAAGGAGAATTTCATATCATTAGCCAGGAAGAAGAGAGATTTATCGATTCGTGACATCGGTATAATCACTGGTGAAGGTAATCGAGTCTACGTCAATCAGAGTTTGACGTTCGCGAGGCGCCAACTTTTGAAACTTGCCAAAGAGTTCAAGAAGAAAAATAACTACGACTATGTCTGGATGAGAAATGGTAGAGTTATGTTACGCAAAGACAGTAACTCTGACTCGGTGGAAATAAAAGAGGCCGGAGATCTCCTGACACTGGCTTCAAAAAACCGGGCAGCTTCCAGCTCCCCCAGCGGCACGTAATCAATGTGGACTATTCAACCGACTTCCTTGGCGATAGAAATGGACTGAATATGGCGAGATCATCTGGTTTTCATACTTTATTGGTAAAATCTGTGGATTCCTACTCATATCATCAGGCAGTTCTTTTTCAATTCATTTTTATTTTATATCATTTCATTTCATCTTTGTTGTTTGTGAACGATGACTTTTCTTTCTGTAGCAGATCTATTCTGGAATTATTTGCATCATGTTATTCAGTATCGATTTATGCGAACTATATTTTCGTTGGGCAATTTTTGAGTTTAATTAATCATCAACTAAATAGCACTTCGAGTTGTCTCAGATGGTGTCATGACAGCTAGATTACAACTAAAAGCACAGTTAGCGCCCTTTAAGAAAAGCCTCAAAGTTGCCCATATGAACATTCAATCTGTTCTTGCACACTTAGATGAACTACGAGAGATAGCCAACGAGGGAACGTTCGACATAATTGCGCTATCCGAAACATTTTTGAAACCCAGTATTAATAATAATTCTGTAAATGTAGGAAATTACACATGGGTCCGTAATGACCGCACGGGTAAGGGAGGAGGAGGGGTAGCCTTGCTAATAAGTAATGACTTGAAATTTAAAGAGTTAGCACGGTCTCAGTCCGTGTATTCCAAAAGCCCCGAGTTTATTTTTCTGGATGTAGAATGCCGCGCGAGCCATGTTGTCGTTGGAGTCATTTACCGCCCCCCGAAAATTGGTAGAATTCATGAGGTTTTTGAAATCTGTGGTAACATTTTAGCATATTGCGACAACTTGGTTATGCTAGGTGATTTTAACTCGGATATGATGAGTAATTCTCAATATAAAAGGCAACTGATGTCTCTAATTGGAGATCATGACATGCAATTGATACCCCTAAATCCCACGCATTGCACCCCCACCTCTAGCTCCTTCATCGACTTAATCATAGTGAAAAATATGAATTTGATAACTACTTATGGGCAGTGCTCAGTTCCTGGCATTTCTTACCACGATTTAATTTTCTGCGCAATGAACCTTAGACTTCCAAAGCAGCAAGAAAATTTCAAATTTGTACGTGACAAGCGTAAATTTGACGAACAAATTTTCATCAAAGCCGCAAGTGAGCTAGATTGGAATCTAATTTACATAGAACCTGATCTAGACAAGAAAATTGATATTTTTACCGATCTAATCGTAGATCTGTACAACAAACATTGTCCCTTACATAAAATCAAGCCCAAGCATTTACCTGCGCCATGGATTTCTAACGAAATTCGGAAAATGATGGCAGCTCGTGACACGGCGTATAGGGTGTACCGTAAGAATAAAACCCCGATAAATAGTAGCAAGTATAAAAAACTACGAAATCAGGTCAAGCAGGTAATGCGGAACGCAAAAACTCGTCACTTTAAGGTGTTGTTTCGAATGAAAACATCCCCCAAGGATTTATGGAACATCGTGAACGGCCTCGGCATAACTTCTAAAAATAAGTCATGCGAATCTTCTTCACTTCCTATTTCTATTGAAGAATTAAATGAGCATTTTGCTGGGACCGCGCCGGCTCTTGACACGTCAGCAGTGATCATGATGTACCATTCTCGGGCTGTTACGAGGAAGGAGTTTAATTTGAGCGGGCTTACCGAGAAACAAGTTCGCGAAGCCCTTTTCTCTATTAAATCGACGTCATTAGGACCCGATGGTATTTCGATCCAAATTCTCCAGATCTTAGCTGACGTGATAGTCCCTGTCCTATGCCACATTTTTAACAAATCTCTCGAATGCGGTCTCTACCCGTCTCAATGGAAGCAAGCTCTAGTAATGCCGTTAAAAAAGGTAGACAACCCCAGAAGAGCCTGTGAGTTTCGAGGAATCAACATCTTATGCGCGCCTGGGAAGGTCTTTGATAAGATAGTGTACATCGAATTTAACCGCTATGTACATGAACACAAATTGATTAATTGTAAACAATCAGCCTATAGAACGTTTTATAGTACCGAAACAGCTTTGATTGGTGTGCTTGATTCAGTGAGGAGGGCAATGGATAACAGACAAATTACAATATTCATTGGAGTCGATTTCAGTCGAGCGTTTGACTTGATAAGACATGACCTTCTCTTGGCAATTCTCAACTCTATCGGATTGTCCAGAACCATGCTTGCATGGTTCTCCTCATACCTTTCTGGACGTAATCAACGCACCGTGGCGCCAGATGGTACACTGTCATCATCGAAATGTGTCACAGTTGGAACTCCTCAGGGTTCTGTACTTTCTGGTCTGCTTTTTTCACTATTCGTGAATTCACTGCCTGAGGTATTCGAACACTGTTCTCATATGACTTACGCCGATGACTTACAGATGCACATTTCCTGTAAAATTGATGAGGTTCATGAAACTATTCATAAAGTGAACGCAGATCTCGCTCAGCTGAATCGCTGGTGTAATGAACACGGAATGGCGTTAAATGCTCTTAAAAGTAAGGCGATGTTCATTGGAAATTCCAAAATTCTTGCGAAAATCAACCGTGCCAACGTACCTCCCGTGATAGTGGGGGAACATCCACTTGAAATTGTGAGAGAGTTCAAGAACTTAGGGGTTACCATGACGGAGACGTTGAGCTGGGAAGTGCAAGTGGCTGAGACTTGCAGGAAAGTATATAGGAGTCTGTACCAGCTCCGCCGCTTGGCGATTGATTTTCCACAGCACGTCAGGACAATGCTAGCACAGGCTCTGCTGGTGCCATTTTTTGATTATGCGTTCGCTGCTTACTGTGACCTCACTGCTGAACAAATGGGGAGGCTCCAAAAAGCATTGAATTCTGTTGTCCGATTTGTTTTCCGTTTGAAACTGGACACTCATGTCACGCCCTATTATGTAAAACTAGAATGGTTAAAGATTTCTGAAAGGAAAAAATTAGCGATAGCGACCATGCTTTTCAAGATTTTAAAATTCCACGAACCACAGTACCTATTTGAACAATTCAGATTTTTAAATGATGTTCATTCTGTTCCTACTCGTAATGCTGTCTCTACTCTCGTAATACCACAACATAATACTATACTGTTCAGTAAAAGTTTTGCACTACAAGCTATCAATATATATAACAATAATGTAGATCTGTTTGAATTATCTAAATCAGTAATTAGTTTCCGGAACGATTATAAAAAGATTCTGCTACAAACCTACTGCACGTAAATTTTTTATCACTTTTGTATTACTACTTTGTTCACTTCTTAGAAGGTTGAATTTATTTTCATTAATTTCATTTTGTTTGATTTATATAATGTCATAGGTATGTATAAGGTTTAAACTTGAGCGATTGTACGAAGTTATAAATGATTTATTTGTACAGGGAAGATGTAAGAGAGGACCTATATGGTCCTAATCTTACCCTGTTTTTATAAATAAAAGCCGTCAATCAATCAATCAATCAAGCCTCGCTGTTTGCCATTCATCTTCGTACCAACAGAGAGCTTTCGTGTCCCCGCATTTTTACGATTATTCCTACGTGCAATTCATGTCATTGGAGCAGAACTCATCTAACGCCAGGTTAAAAGCTTTCTTCTTTCCCGTGATACAACGAAGGCTGATAACCTGGGCCTCGTTAAGCGATAGCGTCCGTCGAGCTCGTTAACTCCATTTGTTTATTGCCCTCAATTAGCCTGTCAGTTTGCTCATCTTCCAGTGGTACTGGGGCTTTTTTATTCTATAATGCGTTCTAGAAGTCATTTTTCGTCGCTTGTAACGTCAACAATCATTCAGATGAATGGTCAAGTCAGTTGAATTCTAAAAGAAACGAAGGCACAATAGGGTGGGATAGCCGTGTAGCTTCCTCCCATCGCTATTCAGAATCACTTGAATGTGTCTCAGCATGAAGGTATGTTAGGTACAACATTTTCGAAGATGGTTGCTGGCTGTTTGTTAAAAAATGGCATACGTGGGATGAAAAATGGCAAACGAGTGTGCTTTTCCCAAACTCTTCCCTTCGACATGAGTCAAAAATGTGAAAGGTTTCAAAGGTTTGCTTAATCGTTTCCTTTATGTTACCTATCTACCGCTCGGTTAAATACTGTAAAAAATATGCACTAGGTAGATGTGATGAATTTAAAATTCTCATCACGGTGGCGTGGAAGGTGAGTGAGTGAATTTAGGTAAAGGAGAGAGAAGGAGGAAAAGTCGCAGGCGGATGTAGTCAACCGAACATCTACGACTTTTGGAGGAGAGAGAGGTGGTGTGGAAGGAAGGTGAGGAAAAGTCGCAGGCGGCTGTAGTCAACCGAACATCTACGACTTTGGAGGAGAGAGAGGTGGATGAGGGAATTTCACCTAGGCGGCTGTAGTCAACCGTTCATCTAGGTGAAGGAGAGGAAAGGAGAGGTCCCTTGTCTAGGCGGCTGTATTCAACCGATCATCTAGACAAGGAGGAGGAGAGAGGAGAGAGGAGGTGAAATTCCCAGGCGGCTGTATTCAACCGATCATCTGGGAGGTAAGGTAAGAGAGAGAAGAGAGAGCTGGTTAGAGGAAGTGTCGAATGAAGCTTGAGCGCCAGGATCCGGGGTTTTATAGTACTTGGGGGCCTCTCCCTCCAGCTCCTTGCTGGGAGCTGGTAGTGGGGCCCCAGGTTGAGTAACCCTGGGTTCTGTCGCCTGTCCCCACTCATATCTTTATTTACGGAGCTTTAGTTTGGCGTTTGGATATTGGTGAGAACTTAATATGATAGGAGTGTTCCCGGGAGGGACTCACGACAGAGGTCCCCCCAGTTTGAACCAATATTGGTGCTGAAGGCGCAAGATGACAGGAGCTGAGGGCTACGGCAAACAAGAGGTGGTCGCTGAAGGCGCAAAATGACAGGAGCTGAGGGCTACGGCAAACAAGAGGAGGAGCTGAAGGCGCAAAGAGACAGGGGCTGAGGGCCGATGCAAACAGAGGTTGAGCTGAAGGCGGTCCTTAAAAACTAGTAGTAACATGGTAGATTTAGTAGTAGTAACATGGTAGATGATAAGTAAGTAACATAGTAGATGATAAGTAGTAACATGGTAGATGATAAGTAAGTAGGTAGAACATAAGGTAGGTAACATAAGGTAGAATATAAGGTAGATGATAAGGTAGGCAATATAAGGTAGAATAAGTAGGATGAGATGGCGAGAGTATGTACAGTGCAGTGGTCAGGATCCCTAAACATGTGGCATTTAGGGAAGTGATCGGCAAGGGCGAGATGAGGCAGATGAACAATATTTACAATGAGATGGAGTATGTACAGAGGATGAATGAGTATTTACAGATGACGGGTGAGTATGTACAAAAGATGAAGTAGTATATACAGAAAATACAGAGGTATGTACAAACATTTGGTCACTTTGTGGGAGGCGGTTGCGAGGATCCGCCGGTTCCTGGGTGTGGTGTGGCGAGTGGTTGTGTGTGTGTGTGTGTGTGAGTATAGTGTGTTGGGGGCAGTCGCCGGCGGCCGACGTGTTGAGGCGGCCACGGAGGGGCCTCGAGTTCCGGTACAGTGCGAGTGGGTTGATGAGACACCAGCACTGTCCCGGAATCTCAAGGCCCCGCCGTGATTGCTCATAGCGGGGCGGGGGACTTGGCCGCCGGGACGAGGGGGGTGTGGGGACGCTCCCTCCGTCCGTTCCGTCGCCCGGGCCGTTTCGTCCCGGCGGGAACTATTGGGGATACCCCTGACGATGGAGGGGAGGGAGGGGGATCGAAGATGGAAAATTGGGGGGGAATTAAAACGGGGGGCTCCGAAATCGGCGGTTGGGCGGGGGGTGTTGGGTTTTTGGATGGTATGGGGGGGTTCTGAAGTTGAATGGTCGAAATTTGAACGGGGGGGGCTGAAATTTGGACGGGGGGGGCTGAAATTTGAACGGGAGGCGGGGGAGGCATGAGTTCCGCAAGGCGGAACTCGTGACGGATGGAATCCATCAGGGGGTCGGTTGGGGTGTAGGGGGGGTGTACCCCCGTGGCTTGTGCTACGCGAAATTCGCGTAGAATTCGCCACTGGGGGTACTTCCATCGTCGGGGCCGGGGAGGTAACCCGGAGATCCGTGGCGGAACAAAATAAAGCGGTGTGGTAGGCCCGGGCGAAGGGGGTAGGGGGGAAAGCGGTTCCGGGACAAAAACGTCCCGGAGAATCGCCGCCATTTCCGGATCCGAGTCGAAATCCGGAAACGACGGAGGTGACGGGTGTTGTGGGAAGAGGTGATGGTGCATCGTGAACGGACGGTGGGAGACTGATAGTGTTAGGTGTTGGGGTTAGCACAGGTGCGGGTTTGCACCTGGCTAACGGGACTGTATGTGGTTTGCCGTCAATTAACAGGGTTGCGGTTG
Organism: Leptopterna dolabrata; assembly: GCA_954871275.1. Classification (NCBI taxonomy): domain Eukaryota; kingdom Metazoa; phylum Arthropoda; class Insecta; order Hemiptera; family Miridae; genus Leptopterna; species Leptopterna dolabrata. The sequence continues at coordinate 3,307,042 of OX940988.1, read as the reverse complement.
TATGTGTTGTGCGAATGACTTGAAAGGGCCCGGCGTAAAGTGGTTGGAAAGTTTTATGGATGCCGGGCTCTTTCAGGTACATGTGTGTTGTGGTGAAAAATCGTTTGGGATAAGTGGTGTCGTTTGTCGGTGTTGTTGAGTGTAGTGGTTCCCTGTTAATTGACGGTGTGTGGTGTGGAGTGAAAATATCGGCCGGTAAAGGCGTAGCGGGTCTTTAAAGGCGTTTTGTGCGGGGCTAGTTTGGTCTGAAGGACGGGCGGATGTTCGAAGGCTGAGCAATATGTAGGGGAGAGATTTTGTCCAGGAAGGGGAATTTGTCGATGTAGAAATGGCTTGTTTCAGGACCGAGTGCCACCGCTCTATTTTCCCGTTGGATTGGGGATGGTATGGGGTAGTGTGAATTTTGTGTATGCCGAGGGAACGTAGTAAATCGGAAAAGTGGGCGGACTCGAACTGCCTCCCTTGATCGACCGTGACTGTCCGCGGACAACCGTAACGGCTAACCCATTGAGAAAGGAAAGCCGTTGCGACGGTGTCCGCGGTGATGTTTGAGAGTGGGATGCATTCCACCCAGTTGGTGGCACGGTCGATCATCGTGAGGCAGTATTTTTTCCCCTCGGACGGGGGAAGGGGGCCCACTAAATCCAGATGAACGTGTTCCCACGGCAGGGAGTCGGGAATGGTTTGAGGTGGGACATGGGGGTGGGCCGAGACCTTAAACCGCTGGCACTTCTGGCACCCCAGAACCCAGTTACGAATATCTGTGTTCATGTGGGGCCAGAAGTACCGCGTCTTGATAAGGTCCCGGCTAGCCCGAATGCCAGGATGGTGAAGGGAGTGATAGTGGAGGAACAACTGCCGCCTCAGCTCCGGTGGGACGTAAGGGCGCGGTGTATCGGCCGTCACGTCGCACCAGAGGTCGAGGGGCGGCAGCTGTTCCAATTTGGAGGCGGAAATGAGATTGGAGAGGGCAGGGTCGGAATGTGGAGTTTGCTTTGATTTGATGGATTGAGGGGAAGGGAATGGCAGTAACTCCGCCACCGGCGCCGGGATAGGGGTGGGTCGGGAGAGTGCGTCCGCCACGCAGTTGTCGGCCCCCGGCAGATATCGTATATCGGACGTGAACTGTCCGATAAACTCGAGCTGCCGGAGGCGACGCGGGGAGGCGGACTTGCGATTTTGAAGGAGGGCGTGGGTCAGGGGCTTATGGTCTGTAATGACAGAGAACTGCCTGCCCTCCACGAAGTCACGAAAGTGCTTTATGGCTTCGTGGATGGCGAGGAGTTCCCTGTCGAAGGTAGAGTAGTTTTTCTGGGTGGGGGATAAGGTTTTAGAAAAGAAGCCAATGGGTTGGGGGGTGGCGCCGGTGTGCTGTTGGAGCACTGCCCCGATGGCCCAATCGGACGCATCGGTAGTGATGGAAAGGGGAGCGTGAGGGTCGGGGTGGGCTAATAGAGCGGCGTCTACTAGGTCCTGTTTGCAAATTTTGAAGGCGGTGGAGAGTTGGGGGGTCCAGGTGATGGGGCGGTTATCATTTTTTTTGGAGGGTTGGGGAATGGCGTGTATGAGTGGTTGTTGATGTTGAGCGGCGTGTTTTATGTGTCTACGGTAAAAATTGAGCATACCCAGGAAGCGGCGGAGCTCGGTGACCGTGCGGGGTTGCGGGAAGTCAATAATCGCGTGGACCTTGTCCGGGAGGGGTGTGATGCCGTCCGAGGATACTTGGTGGCCGAGGCAGCGGACGGAGGGTTGGCCGAGGACACATTTGTCTGTGTTGACTAGGAGGCCTTCGGTGGAAAAGATGTTGAGGACTTGCTGTAGGTGGGCGAGGTGTTCTTCCTGGGTCTTGGAGGCGATCAGTATATCGTCGAGAAAACAAAATACGAAAGGCAGGCCTCGCAAGATACTGTCCATATACCGCTGCCAAGTTTGCGCCGCGTTCCTTAATCCGAAGCCCATCTTCACATATTCAAATAACCCGAACGGGGTAATTATAGCGGTTTTCGGGACGTCGGGGGGGTGGATGTTGATGTGATGGAACGCTCGCGAAATATCAAGGGTGGAAAAGATAGTGGCGCCATGGAGATGTGACGAAAAGTCACGCAGGTGGGGGACATTATAGAGGTCCGGTGTGGTTTTCGAGTTGAGCCGCCGGTAGTCCCCGCAGGGGCGGATATCCCCATTGGGCTTCTGGACGATGTGGAGCGGAGAAGCCCAAGGGGATTTTGAGGGGCGTATGATACCGTCGGCGATGAGTTTGTCGAAGTGTTGGCGGGTCTTCGACAACTGAAGGGGATGTAGGCGGCGGGCTTTGGCGGTGATGGGTGGTCCTGTGGTCTCAATATGGTGCTGGACAGTGGAGATGTGTGCAGAGGGGCGGCGCTGGGGACGGTAGTTGAGGAGGAGGCGTTCAAACTGTGTTGGGGGGTGGTTGATGGCGTGAATGAATCCGGGTATGGGTGTTTTGGTGGCGGGGTCGATCAGGCGCGCGTTCCGGACGTCGACCTGGAGACCGAAATAGGCAAGAAAATCGGCCCCCAGGATCGCCTTCTCCACGTCCGCCACGGTAAACTCCCACTCGTACGCGAGCCCGCTCATATGAACTGAGGAGCGGTACGTCCCGTACGAGGGGATGGTGGTACCGTTGGCGGCGTAGAGAAGCTGCCGGTAGCAGCGCGCCTGACGACGGAGGATGTTGTTGGGGAATATCGACAGCGCCGCCCCCGTGTCCACCAGGAAAGGAACATTAGTTTTCCTGCAGCGCAGGAAAAGTCGTTGGTGGGTCGGTAGGGCGTTGTGTTTGATGGCGGAGGTAGGGACGTGTGGTGGCGGTGGCAGGTCCTCCGCGAAGGAGACGCGGGGCGGCTTGTTGCTGTTCCGGAGGGGGGGAACGGTGGCGGCCGGTTGAGTGGTGGCCGGAGGGGGTTGTGCCCTGGAGGCGGGCTTGGAGGGTCCGTTCCGAGGTGGGGGAACGGAAGCGGCGGCGTGAGTGGCGGCCGGAAGGTTGGTTGCCCTTGTGGCGGGCGGGGAGGTTCCGTTCCGAGGTGGGGGAACGGCAGCGGCGGCGTGAGTGGCGGCCGGAAGGTTGGTAGCCCTGGTGGCGGGCGGGGAGGTTCCGTTGCGGTGGTGGTGGGGTGAGGGGTTCGGCGGCGCTGTAGGCGCGGTCGGGAGGTTGGCTGCCGTGGCGGCGGCGTAGGAGGGGTAGCGTGGCTTGGTGGTGGTGGCTGTGTGAATGCGGGCGGGGGGGGTATGTGCATGGTCCCCCCCGTGTCGGCGAGGAGGGGGGCCCGCCGGATTTACCGGCGGGCGGCTGCGTTTCCCTGTTTAGGGGCGAAGGAGCAGGGGGGTTGGCACTTGCGGGCCTCCCCACCGAAGTTCACATGATAGAAACAACGGTGGGGGGGGTCCGCAGGGAGGTAGTCGGTTGTGGTGGGGCGGGCCGAGTTGGATGCGCGTGTAGCTGCTGGGGACCGTCCTCTTCTCTGGCGGGGAGGGGATGCGTTGCGGCGCTCGGGTGAGCGCCGGCGGCGGCGGTCGGCGGACGAGTCGCGTCGGCGATCCGCCGAAAGGGGTCGACGTCCGTCGAGGGAGGGTGCCCGGCCGCGGTCCCGGGATTGTGTGCGGTCCCGGAAAGGCGGGGGGTGGCGCGGCGTACGCACCTCACCGACGGCGGCCGCAGCGGCCAAGTCGTGCACGGTGTCCGCGAGCCGTAGGAGGGGCTCGTCGGGGCCGTCGAGATGGCTGGCTAGGGCCATCTGGACGGGGTGGGGAAGGGCACGTAACCAGAACGTGCGTGCGATGTCGGCGGTCATAATCCCCTGCAGCTGGTGTCGCAGCCGTCGGTAGAGGTGGGAGGGCTTCTGGTCGCCGAGGTGTTGAGGTTGGGAGAGGGCGGCGACTCGGGCGATTTTCGACGGCTGGTAGGTGTTGATGAGGCGGCTGCGGAGGTCGTCGTACGCAGCGGCGGCGTCGGGGGAGATATCAGAGGTCTGCAGCAGGATCTCGTAGGGCAGTAGCGAAATGATCCGGGAATATCGGGTTTTCTGGCTGCGGATGTTGGCGGCCGAAAATGCTGCGTCCACTTGGAAAAACCAAAGTGCCGGGTCGTGCGTGTAGAAGGGGGGCAGCGACAGAGGGAACGCAGCGGACGCCGTCATGACGTTGGCGGCGGCTGCGGCCGTAGCGGCGGCGGCGGCGGCGGTGTCCGATGTCGCAGAGGTCGGCGGGGAGAGCGTGGAGAAAGGGTTGTCGGCCAATGCGTCGGATGTCGCAGCGGCGGGTGGCTACAGTGTAGCTGGTCGCAGGGGCGGCGGCGTCGGTGAGTTCGGGTCCATTTCTGTAACTAAAATTCAAAAATTTGACGTGGTTTTGAATTTTGAAATTCGCAATCGGCGGGAGCGGTGGTGCGTTGAGTTGAGAGTTGAGCGGTGAGGTTTGGGCCAAAATTGCGAATTTATACTGACTGGTTGAAATTTTGAATTTAAAATTTGGGACACCGAACTATTTGACTGGGGCGACACATGAGGTGGGAAGGTGGGAAGGAAGAAGGTTGAGTGAACGTCGGGTTCACCACTGTGATGAATTTAAAATTCTCATCACGGTGGCGTGGAAGGTGAGTGAGTGAATTTAGGTAAAGGAGAGAGAAGGAGGAAAAGTCGCAGGCGGCTGTAGTCAACCGAACATCTACGACTTTTGGAGGAGAGAGAGGTGGTGTGGAAGGAAGGTGAGGAAAAGTCGCAGGCGGCTGTAGTCAACCGAACATCTACGACTTTGGAGGAGAGAGAGGTGGATGAGGGAATTTCACCTAGGCGGCTGTAGTCAACCGTTCATCTAGGTGAAGGAGAGGAAAGGAGAGGTCCCTTGTCTAGGCGGCTGTATTCAACCGATCATCTAGACAAGGAGGAGGAGAGAGGAGAGAGGAGGTGAAATTCCCAGGCGGCTGTATTCAACCGATCATCTGGGAGGTAAGGTAAGAGAGAGAAGAGAGAGCTGGTTAGAGGAAGTGTCGAATGAAGCTTGAGCGCCAGGATCCGGGGTTTTATAGTACTTGGGGGCCTCTCCCTCCAGCTCCTTGCTGGGAGCTGGTAGTGGGGCCCCAGGTTGAGTAACCCTGGGTTCTGTCGCCTGTCCCCACTCATATCTTTATTTACGGAGCTTTAGTTTGGCGTTTGGATATTGGTGAGAACTTAATATGATAGGAGTGTTCCCGGGAGGGACTCACGACAGTAGATAAACCTCAAATTTCGAGAACAAATTCCTGTGATGATGCTCAGGGTGAAGACTAAAATACGTGTAGAAGATAAGTTGTTTTTGTTCATCCAGGTAGGTATGATTAAAACATGCATGAGCGGACGAAAGTCGCAATGATATTTCGAGTTATCCACATGAGACCTTCATCTGCAGACCAGTTCTCACATGCTCGTACTTACACTCCAAATTTTAGATGGCTTGGTTTGGTATAGTTTTTCTTTGACGTATGGAGGTCAAAACGCTGCAAATTATTACACAAAGGTATATTATTTACCTGTATAGATGCCCCTTCTGCGTAGGCCACTGTTTTCTGCGGTCAGTACTCTCGAGCTCCCCTCAGAAAAGCCCTAAATCGTGTACTGGAGCCGGCTCCGGAATTAAGTTTTATATAAATCCGCCGGGATTCAATAATTCAATCATTAATTATTTTTAGTTATTCATGAAGCATAAGGCAAATAATAAACCTTTGTGTAATAATTTACCTGTACAGTGCCCCTTCTACGTAGATAGTATGATCAACCGTTGTGTAAAAATTTACCGTTGTCTAATAATTTGCCCATCAATAATACTTCAACGTTTGTTCAAGTTTCGAAAGTACCTACCAACAAAATCTAAAAGAGCCATCATTTTTCAGCTGAAATAATAACGAAATAACGGAATCTTTAAACCAAATTTCGTCAATTTTGGTTCAGGGTAACTAAGAAAAGTGCTAAGTACGGCGTACGGCGGACAGAAAAAATTTTTTTTAATCGCATATTCGGATTCTACATACCTACCTTGAAACGTAAACCATCAAATTTTGAGGAGGGGTTAAAATTTTTTTTCATGCTCGATTCCAAAGGTTCATTATTGAAAATAATAAACCAAAAGAATCGCTTATAGACCAACATACCTACACAGACCTTCAATGTCTAAAACGCAGAATACGCATATTTTCAGTTTTAAAAATAAACATGATGGGGAAAAGAAAATGTAAATTTTGTGTCTTACATATTTATAGAGCGGCAGATTTTTAATGTTATTATGCAGATACATAACCGCAAAACAAAACAATGTGATCGTAGTATAGCCATCGATAATTGGGCAAACAACTATAAGGGTTCGTTATTGCACTATACCACGATTTCTCTGAAATCTGCGGTATAATAAGGCGAAAGTGAGAGGTTCTCCCTTTGAGATGCAATCGAAACAAAAGCTGAGGTATTATGCAGTTGAATGCAGTCTTGAGAAGCGTATCCTTCCCTCACTGTATTCTCAATTAAATCGGTCCACTTTCACAACTGACTGCTTCCTTATTCACTGAATCTCTGATGTATTCATTGGCGAGGCTCCAGGTAACTCTCACGCAAAAAGGTGTATTACATGAATATTATGCCTTATAATTATAACAGATAGTTATTGCATACTTAGCGTTAGAGTTAAAGAGTTAGAGAAGATAATGAAGGTTGACAATCTCAAATTTCATTTCTGTGTAGTATAAAATTAGGTACGATATTATGCTCCCACCAATGACGTTGAATCAAATGTATCACTTTATAGGAATATTTCTCATTAAAACGACTGTTATTTTTTGCCAACATCTGACTTATATGTGATAGTTTTGGTTTATTATTCTGTGAATAACACACCTGTGTAACCGTTCAGAAAAAAATTTTTGTAACACCCCTTCAAATTTGTTCTTTTACGTTTCAAGGTGAGTAGATTCCAAAAATGAAATGTCCGTCCGCCGCACACCGTCCGCCGTCCGCCGTATCACGTGTACCGGCTTCATTTTCGGTCTAAAAAATTCGTTCTTTCGCACACAAGCTCCATTTGGGCTCTAGTTTTGTCCCGAAACTTTGCAGCCCGATCGGAATATACCCGGGGGTGTTATGAGTGAAAATGGCTATAAAATTGGTATTTTTTGTGTTTTAGTAACATGTTAGTAACATGAGCGTTTGAGGTATCGTTTTCCATGTTTTTTTGGGACAAGAAAACCGAATATGAAGTAAATTTTGACCAAAGATGGAAAATTGAGGTTCTACCAATGGTTCTGCTCTCAAAATCGATTTTTTTTATGAGTCAAAAACCTGGTAAATTGCCTGAAATCACATAAATTTGTATAATAACACTAGAAAAAGTATCAACAGGTGAATCAAGACAATTAAATGGCACTACCAGTGATCAAAGATAATTTGAGAAAAAAAAAAAGAAAAAAAGGCGAACCTAATTCGTGTTTTGGCTCCAAAATTGGTGGAAACAATCAGAAATATCTATTTAAATTATTTCAGACGAAAGAAACAATAAATGAACAGTCAACATTTCTGTTGATGTGTCCAGTAGAAAAATAAACCCATGTGACTTTGCATCGTTTTTTACGTTGTACTGTGGATAGCGCATGAGGGTTGACAGGCATCGTCGTGTTTTTATATATGGATATAAAGTTGACTGCTCTGCTAGATACCATCATATGCCCAAATTTCATGCCATTTGGGTTATCGTCAATATCAAAAACTATCGCATCATTCAACATTTAGAGTTCATGAGGTTTGTCAGCCAGTGGTGGATTCATATCATCATCTTTGGAAGAAAGCCTTGCGAAAGTTCGATAATCGATTCAGATCGGATGTCAGCTCTTAGTTCGCATACGGTGGAATGGGTTTTTTTTCTTCGAACTTACATAATTATCTGTCGTACCTACATCATCCAGAAGGTAAAACTGCTATATAACTAGGTCGCGAGCTATCATCAGCTAAGGTCAACATCTAATGGATGGGTCTATCAGGACCGGTATTTATTTTAATAGCCTCGTAGGTTTGGAATGGTTAAAAATTAGCTCGAAAATTGTGGCAACAGGAAGCGAAAAACGAAATAAAGCAACACACGCAATCGTCAGAGACGAATTTAGCTGAGGAAATGATTATATAAGTTTTGCTAACTTTATAAGGAACGATATTCTATTTCCGATCTTCACTTGAGAGGAAAGGCATCACGTCGCCCAAATTATATTGTAGGTAGCTACTAATTTTGGCCAGCAAAAGCTTCTATCCTCAAGATAAGACACCTGTCAACTGATGCACAACTGAACGTAGATATTAACTAACGTTTTGGTAAGAACCTATTCTTATTATATAGGCACTTACTACCTATTCCCATAAGCAATTACAAGGAGGATTATACTTCTGCTTTCTACCTTTGGAATTGCAACTCCGAAAACAACACAAATATAGGTACTTGGTAGAAAACAGCAAACTAAAATACACCTTTATTTTTGTTATGAGCAACCTTGGTAAGAAGTTAGGCCTTCAGTCAGTTGGCTGAATAAATTAATAGCGCCGTGATTATTTCAAGCTTCCAAATTGACTTCCACCAGCGAAATCTGGATTACGTACCGTACAGTACTTTTACTTGTAACACTCAGTATCATTTAGAGGATTTTACGTAAACTCTGTTAACAATCAATATTAATTTCATATTATAATAGGTCTTCTATCAAGGAATAATTATTTTCGTACACACTAGTACTTTTATTTGGCTTCAACATGGCTTCTGAACGATTAAAACTGTTCTGATAAGATTTTCAAACAAAAAATTCGAAAACTTGCTTGAAACTCACAGAATCATTATTACTGAATGGCCTTTGTTAGCATTCTCTCGAAAATGGATGGTTCGTTCTGAAGATTATAATTGTTGGTCATTGGTTCACAAACTCCGTTTACCGTTTCGTGCCGCCGGGCGAAAAAACGAACCCCCGCACTAAACCCAGTTTATCTAATCGGCGATTGTAAAAATGGACCGCAGGTTATGGGCCCAACTCTTCGGATTTACGGGACCTTCTTCGCAGAGAACTTTTCCCTTCGAATCACTCTCGGTCGCCTCAGGGATCCCCAGCCCTTGTTGTTTGGTTTGGACCGGAGAATAAATTAGAAAGGGTTGGCACAGCTGAAACCTTGGGGGTTGATCGGCTGACTCGTCTACGAGTATTATAGGGCTCAAGCGAAAAAGCGTGTCGTAACAAGACAAACTAGAGGAAAGGTATCTCGAGCGGGATCTCAACGCGTAAATCAAAGTTAGGCCGATTATTTACCAAGAAGTGCCCTTTTCTGTCTTGAAAACAGTTGGTACGGGTCATTTGAGTGGTTGGCGGGGTGATGACTTCGGAACCTAGTTTTCAAAAAATGTATATTGCATAGCTGGGCTAGCATGTCATGAGCCATGAGTTTCATCTCAGAATATTAATAAATCAGTGTCGCGGATCAACATTTCGGGTTTGGAAATGAGCACCATGAATAACCATAATTATAATTACATTAGTATAATGAAATTTGCTAATCTCGATTTATAAGTGGCACGCAACATTTACCATCACCCTACACAGTATGAATGGCTAAAACGGCTGGCAAACTACATACACTACACTAACTAACCTACAACTTGGCACAAGCGTAACTTGGTACCTACCTATTTTGTTCTTAGGTGAGGGAGGTCGTGGAATATAAAAGAAGTGCAATATAAAAGAAGTGCGAGAATATAAAAGATGTCTTCGCATATTATTATGTGTAATGTGCAAATGCCGTCAAATTGGTAAATGTTTCTCGTAGGTAGGCAACTGGTTTTGGGACTTTTGACTATACGGAATACATACATGCCAATAGCCACGAGTGACAACCGCTACCACCTAACAAATGTGCGACAATCGCTACCAGTCCATACCAGGCTGTGAATGGACGTAGCAATATATTTGCACGTTATTTTGGTTCATTATCAATAATGAACCTTTGGAATCGAGCATGAAAAACTATTTTTCAACCCCCCCCCCCCCCCCCACCTCAAAATTTGGTGGTTCACGGTATGTAGAATCCAAAATGGAATAAATACTTCAACGTTTGATCAAGTTTCAGAAGTACCTACCAACAAAATCCAATAGTCCATCACTTATCAAATGAAAATAAAATCAAAAGCATTCCCGCTTTGTTAGAATCATGTAAATATTAACAGTAACTGACGTAATGGGAAAATGGGATAAATTACTACAACTAAACATGTCACTAAACCTCATGTTACAACTACAACTAAACAACAGAAACAGCAAAAACGCTTGCATACGAGCCTGCAACGCATTGGGACATTTTCATGTCTTTACCTATTGCTTTTGACATTATTAATATTAAGAGGTAGCTACCTAATTTCAATAAAATAGACGATTCCGGATTAATTATCTTCTACACTCACGATCATTAGTTTGTAAACAAAATATGAGAACAGTTATGCCCATAGCTCCGCTATTCGTATAGTCAATATGTTATGGAGAACATGAAAATGTTCGTTAAATCGAGAGCTTTCCAACGAGTGGTGAACGATTTTTGTGGGTTAAAAAGTGTAGAAAATGAACAAACCTAACAACGGGGTCGTTGTAAGCGGAAATCATTATAAAGGCACTGTAACACAATTTCGTTACGCAATTTCGTGACAGTTTTTTGTGCTATGTGCCAGGGCAAAGACATGAAAATGTCAAAAAATTCCGTCCGTCCGCCGTACACCATAATTTGCACTTTTCTTAGTTACCATGAACCAAAATTAATGAAATTTGGTTTGTGTTTGGGTGTGTTGTATTTGGGGTCTAGTTGGTCCGCGAAGCTAGGCGTTCTGTGAGTCATCTGTAAGGGGTGAAAAATAGGGGTAGCAATTTTCAGAACGCCGTAGCTCGAATACTTTCAATAGAAGCGTACTTTTTTTTAAACTTTTTTAAATTGATCTTAACTAAAGCATTTTTTGAGACCACCCGGAGCATTGTACGACCAGCCGTTTGCTTGCACTGAAAAGCTTCGTCAACATGATCGTGAATGAAACGGTATGAATCCGGCCCAGATACCGTTGTTAGGGATCACCTGATTATAATCTCGGAGGGCTGTATGAAGTCGAATGTTGTTCTGAGATACGTAGGAGTAATATTTGACAACATAAAATGAATTAGTACTATCATAATTATTATGCACAGATTCACGGATCTTGGAAGCAAATTGAAACATGAACTTTTAAAATCATTATTGGACATACCTAGGAAGTAGCTGTATCTTTACCTCTAGGTGTCTTCATGGATATTGAAACATCACGCCATAATTTCCATTCAAGCACAATTCTATCCAGTGGCGGTTGTAGTTGTAGTTGTAGTCAATGATCTTTCATTCACGAGTATGTTACAAGAGCCAGGCTTTTTAAAAATATACCTAAGTTGAGATTAAATTCTTATTTCCAATCTTCATAAAAGTGCTAAACAAAGCACTTGAAGAATAGGTAGTGTATCTAATTATAAATGTTGATACATTCATCCACGTCTTCCAAAGACGTGCAAAATAACTTCAGATCTACCATTTAGTAACATCAACGGTCAATGTGACTGAATCCTCACGCACGAAAATCTTCACAACAATAAATTAATCTTACGTATGTTAACAACAGTTTCCCATTCTCAAGAATTATTGAACATTCTCTGCACATTTCTGACAGGAAACCTTTCGGCCATCCTGTTTTTTCGAACAACACGCTCGACCCGCTGAAGTCTTCAACATCTGCATCTCTGTTAAATTACTGCCGTTGGACTTCGAATTTGTATAGCTTTTTTTCTGTAACTCGAAGACTTTTGTTGTCTCAACCTTCATGCTCCGCTAAGTCAATTCACTATGAGGACGGTTGAGCTCACTCTTTCTCCGCCCTGTTCATTTACCTATCTATTTCACGGAACGAAACCCCTGGTGCATTTTGGTTGTTAACTTTGGCGAGTTCCGGAAAATTAGTAGTGAATAACAGCCTTTATAAAGATGATACCTTCTTCATTCTGAATACACGTCCGAATAACTCTGGACTCTCTGTATATATACATAACCTGTCTACTGACGAAAGCGTATGAGCATCCAGATACACTGGATTTGAAGCAGGTACATATCTACCTTTTTATAGGGTGTACGTACAACTTTTTACCTATTTTTGACTCGCACTAATGATGATGATGTTTTTTGGTTCATCCTTTGTGCATTTTCGGTTCACTGCCCTAATGAGAAAGAATGGCTGGTCGTAAATGGCCCGAAAACCTCAAAAAATCTACCTAATAAGATTTGCAAAACAATGAAGGCGGTGGAATACGAATGCGCAAATCCCAATTAAGCCTGATTGACAGGTGTACGAAAGCGCAATGGTGTGGGGTCAAAAAGCGCAAAGACGAAGGGTCGAAAAGCGCAAAAGAAATTCTGACATAGGCAAGGCGAAATCCATAAACAATTAGGTAAATATTGATATGACCTCTTTTACGGCTTCACTATCAACCTCTCACATCTCACGTACCTAATCAGTATGTGTTCAGTGACTGAATGTTTCAAGTGACTGTTACCAATAAACAGTTCCTTACAGTTCCTTAGTAACCAATGATTCGTGCAGTCAAATATTGAGCAATGAAAACGAGCATAGTCATACCGCATTCAGCCCTCGATCGTTGGAAAGACATGTTATACGTAATTCGTGCAAAAGGAAAGCTAAGGACAATGTTCACGAAAAACCTTCAAAACTGATTCGGAGGGAACTGTCATCGATAGAAAACCAAAATCTTCATTCGAGAGACATTGTGAGTATCCGAAAGGCTTTGTATTTACAAAAACGGAAATCGTTTCCCTCTAATCCTTGTAATCGTAAAGATGCTTTGAATCAGGCCCTCTCTGTACAAACAATGACGAGTAATAATGAAAAGTTTGTCCATGTCAACTCAGATGATGAAATAATCATTTCATGACCGCGAGTGAGGTTCAAGAGTGGAAGCACAGTGCTTTCAACAGTCTATGGGACAAATACCAACGTGGACAAATAACTTTGAAGGAGTACGTGCAGAAAATTGGAATTCGGAACCAGGCAACAGAGCTACATTGATTGAACACCTGGATACAGCTGTATATTACCTACCTATATAATGAAGACGACGAGCATAGAAAATGTTACACTATGTTTAAATTGACACAACACTATGTTTAATTTAACACACGTTTAAATTGACGATTAAACATTCATTGTATGACGCATGAATTCTGTGCGCTTTCGTTCCCCTCTGTGTGTGCGCTTTCGTACACACATTCTCTACGGCTTTGCGCTTTCGGGTAGTAGGATTAAAATCATTTGCGCTTTCGTTCGACAGCCAATGAAGGTATGCACCTTTTTCTTGAAAGTTTATTACTTATGAAGTTTCCTTCGAAATGCCTTGTCAGCTATGAACGAGCGACCGCAGAAGAATTACACAATATATATGGGTGCACGACTCATCCATTAAAAGAGTGGATCAAAAATGAGAGTTTTAAAACGTAGCTTTTGGAACTGCTGCTCTCCCTTTTATACGACGATGGATTTATTCAATTCAACAGATTTGGGACAAGAGTTGTTTGAAACCACCATCGCCAGAGGCTGTTGAACAAATCTTGCTTTAACGAATAACTAAACTCGATAAAATTCTAAAGTAGGCCCAAGTAAAACGATTGAAGGTACGCTCCCGACAAAACGCTACCTGCTTGATAAAATCTCCGAGAGGAGCTCGCTGAAATTCATTGCCCAAGACTGTTGAATTGAATAAACCCATCGTCGTAAGGGAAGATTTGTGACGATATTGAGAGGATGGGGCAAAGGTGAAGCGTGTGCTAGGCAGCGATGAGGCTCGTGAGATCCCGAAGGAAGATTAGGAATGGAGATTCGGAATGCGAAAACGCAAGTTGCTGGGAAGCAGTCCATGTGTTGTGTGCGTGTCCAGTGGTAGCTGCGTCAATCGATACATACAGTTGATATGTATGAACGCCGATGGACAGAACTGAGAAAAAACGCTGCGAAGTCCTTGTCACATGGGTTTATTATTCTATTGGACTTACCTACAGAAATGTGGGCTGTTTCTTTCATGTGCAATAACTGAAATAGATATTTTTGATGGTTTCTACCAATTTTGGCCCAACAACACGAATTAGGCTCATTTTTTCTTCTTTTTTTTACAAATTATCTTCGATAGTGCCATTTAATTGTCTTGATTCACTTGTTGATACTACTTCTAGTGTTATTGTACAAATTTATGGTGATTTCAGATAATTTACTCATAACGAATGGATTTCGGGAGTCTACCTTCGCGACACCTCAGTTCTTCACTCTGGTCAAAATCAACTTCTTATTCGGTCTTCTCGCCCTAAAAAACATGGAAAACGATACCTCACAACCTCATGTTCACTAAAACCTGAAAAACCCCTATTTTTACACCTATTTTTCATTCAAAACCTCCCTGGGTGTATTCCGATCGGGCTGCCGAGCTTCGTTGCACAACTAGGACCCAAATTTGTTCCCAAATGGGGATCCAAACTGTGTGCGGAAGAACGAAGATGTTAGACCAAAATTTAACGTAAATTTAATGCTGAAACTCCGTTAGAACCTCAATTTTCCATTCTTTTGTCGAAATCGACTTCATATTCCGTCTCCTCGTCCCAAGAAAACATGGAAAACGATATCTCACAGGCTCATGTCACTACCAAAAAACACCCGATTTTTACACCCATTTTTCACCCGTAACACCCTTGGGCATATTCCAATCGGGCTGAAAAGTTTTGGACACAAGCAGGGCCCAAATGGAGCCTGTGTGCGAAAGAACGAATTCTTTAGACCGAGAATAAACTAGATATGCATGATACGGCGGACGGCGCGTATGGCAACGGTAATTTTGAGGGGGCATTTTGGGTGTTATAAAATGTTTTTGCTGAGCGAATACATAGGTGTTTACTCCCAGAATAATAAACCAAAAGCGAGGATAAGATATGGTTGGCAGTGTTCTAAACGTTAACTAGGTACCTTGAAAACGCCAATATCACGATTCCTGATAGATCCTCATCAGGCCTGAGAAAGTACGTTTATGGACAATTATAATATTTTGATGATGTAGAATCCATTCAATGGGTTTATGGAGTTGTTGGTCAGACAATTTAGGGTGCCGTATACTTGTACGGCCCATCCACCTTTTCCCTTATTAAGGGATTTTGGAAACTTTCACTGGTAACCCTCAGAATTTTTCCTGAATAACTGAAACGCTGCAAATTATTACACAACGGTTTATTATTTTTCTTCATACCTTCTGAGTAGATCACTGTTTTCTGTGGTCGCCGAGGAAACTTTTCGGGTTGATTATATAATACCGGTTGTGAGGAGAGGATTATCCGGGAGGTTTTTTCAAAATGTCCAAAAGAAATGGGCAATTAGCTTGGTTACCCTTGAGACAGAGCTGAACAACTTCATCCGATGCAAAACAGCCTGTAACAGCTTAAAAGCGGTGCTTCTTCTCTAACTATCTTCAGCTAGGGAAGAGGTTTCCTTTGCCATTCGGTGGCTAATTTAGATCACATGGAATAGAAGTTTTACAGTTTGCTACGAATTATAAGAAAATTGTTCAAATCGACACGATCTTGAGGGTTGATAGTAAAGGTTCTTTAAGAAAGTTGACATTATTTAACAAATTTACACTCATCACCATCCACTAATCATGTAGCAATTAAAAGTTGGCACAGTTTTGGTGTTCTCTACTTTCGGTATGAATGAGCCGTGAACCCGTGGGCGGTAATGTTCTCCAGATGAATGTTCCGTCCAATAAATACGATATACTCAGTCCCAGGTTCACGCTCAGTTGTCTTCCTCGGAACCTCGCCGCAGGCAATCACAGATATGCAAAAGGGTCAAATCGTTTGATGGTGAAAGGTATTGGAGGTCTCCCCTAGAGCTATTAGGCGCCCAGTGAAAGCCTTTCAATCGCAATCGCATAAGGTCGGACGCACCGACAATGAAATCGACTCGCGGATGCCCACGAAGTTCGACCATCGTCTATTCTAATCGTGAAAGTCATCAGTGACCATTGTTAAGCTCGATTAAATAACCTTTGTGAGTTCAGATGGTAGAAATCATAAGATGTCTGTCTGATGCTTTAAAATCATGGAGATGATGAATAATAACCAGAAAAGTTCCGTTGTTTATTGATCCTGTATAGTTTATTATGTGGTGATATGTTAAATATAATTAAATCCTCATTAAATCACTCGCGAAGAAATCTTGGAAACCCATTTCAAAGAATAACGAGTTATTGAAAAGTTGTCTATTTCCACTAATACACGACAAAACGCGAAAAATACACGGTTATACCGGTTTCGGTGATCAAACCATCGTCAGTGAAAAAAAGTTTGCCAATTCGATTAGGCAGTGTAGCTTCCTCACTTGAATCACATGAACGTATAGAATATTTGGGTATGTTCATTCAGTGGACAGGTGGAGTACCTCTCCATGATTTTGATGTTGGACCATCTGCGATCTAACCCGCGTGTACCCTCAAAATGTCAGCTCTCTACGACTATTTTTCGTGTACTTACAAGCGTTACAAGGAAACCGTCAACATTTCATGTTCGCGCATGCGCAGACGAAAGTTACAGCGATTCCGATGAAATTCATACGGAACTATCAAAGTATTATTCCTGATCGACCCTCCAAATCTTAACTCATTTCAACGATATTTAAGGGAGTTATGGGCGTTTCAATTGTTTCAATTTTGCGCATGCGCAGACGAATGTTACCGTACTTTTTCACTGATTTTGGTATGGCACCATCTGTCACCCAACCCGCACCTACCCTCCAAAATTCAGCCCATTTTGACCATTATTTCGGGTAGTTATGAGCGTTACAAGGAATTACCACAGACAGACAGAAACGGAACCATAAATGTTCCTGGATGTTTAAAACGCAAAATGTTAGTGGAAATTTTCATTATGAAGGACATGATTTTTTTTTCTCAATCACGAATCCAAGGCTTCCCTACCTTCGGTAGGTAGTGAGGAAGCGTTTGTTACTGACGATGGTTTGTTCACCGAAACCGGTATAACAGTGTATTTTTCGCGTTTTTTCGTGTATTAGTGGAAATAGGCAACTTCCCAATAACCCCGTTTTTCTTTCCTAGAGGGAGGGAGGTCAGCGGAACAAACTTCAACACTGTGAAACGTAAAAAATTGGATTTTGTCAACACCGACGATCCCAACATGGATTTTCCAATGAACCATAGTGTAATAATTTAAACATATTCAAATTTGAAAACGCATGTTGAAGGAATCGTATAGGAATCGGAGTTGAAGAATAAGTTGGTTTCGTTTTCCTCCGCAAATGGCGGAATTCGCATCTTGTTTGCGAACTCGTCGCCGCCACAACACCTGCCGCCTGTCTTGCGCCTTGAGTCAACAACGTACTGCTGAAAGTGCTGAATACGAAAAACAATAGGAAATTACCACTCGACATAATTCACTTTCTCCACACACTCACACACACACACACACACACACACACAAAACGACTTTCAACACTGGGGAAGAACAATGGAATACGGGGCGTTGTCGTGGGGCTGCGTGTAGGATGAAGCGATAAAACTGCAGCTCGGAAAACGCGATGCTCGTCCTGAAAAACAGGCTCGCAGGTGTTCCTGAAGATGATCACCGGCATTTGGGATCACAGGTGGTGTAGCGGCCGGAAATGGAAACGGGAAAAGCAATGGTTTGGAACACAATGGGGATGGTAGGTAACTAAAAACAGAACTCGAGTGCGTCGAAAGTGTTTCATCCTGTTTCTGTTGAAGTGTATCGCCTTATCTTGCGAAGATAGGTATATTATGTACTGTTAGAGCCTCAATTCCATTCCTGTGTGGTGGTAAGTTTGTATAAACTTTCGAATGACAAAAATGTTTAGATGACGATAAATTGTTAAATTTGAAGTTTTTCATGGTTAAAATCGGTCGGAAATGTTGGATAGAGCAGTAAACTGAAAGCTAGAATAGTATTCGGTTTTACTTAGAAAAGTCACTCACACGATCACACAGTTTTCCTACTTCAGGGATAAGAATGCGATCTGAAATAGCAAGCAGTTTTTAGAAAATGTACGCGGGAATCATCAAAGACAATACAAGTCCGGAGCTCCAGATCCAGAAAACAGTCATGCAGCATGGCTATAAGAGCGAATTTTCGAAGAAATAACCACGTTCCTTAATCTTCAAAGTGCTCCAGTTTGAGAACGGAATGAGATATCGCAATTCTGATTTCACCATCGTGTTCAGCGTACAAAAACCTTTAAAATGAGGGGTCACTTGTTAGAAAATAACATTTTGGGGATTTTTGGGTAATTTTTGCGCACTTTAAATGCTCTAATTTGAGAACGGATCAAGATATCTAAAATCCGATTCCACCATCGTGTTCAGCGTGCAAACACCTTTAAAATGAGGGGTCACTTGTTGGAAAATAACATTTTGGGGATTTTTGGGTAATTTTTGCGCACTTTAAATGCGCCAAAACCCTCCTTAGAGTAGGCCAATTTCGCCCATCTTCGAACTTAGCCTTTCGATTGCCAAGATAGATTTTTTGTGCAAATTTGAGCTGTTTATCTCAATTCTATCGAGAGTTATCGTCTGGAGTGACACATATATATATATATATAAATATATATATACATATAAAAAAGTGTTAAATTTCAGGAATCGTTTTAGAATGGTCTGAAACGGATTTCTATGAAGAAAATTTCCAAAAATTTATATTATTTAAATTTCGAAGCCATTGCAATAGCTTCATTTTCTTTGAAAATTCGCTAAAAGAGCTGATTACAGCAGATGACACAAACAGAACAAGAAGGTGAAAAGTAAGAAGTGTTCGGAAGCCGACATCATCCATGAAAGGAGCAGTCAGTTCCAGGTTTTCCAAGATGACAAATTCCCAAGAAACCGATTCCTCGATGAAAGCACAATCTCAAATTCGAACCAGAAAAGATGAGTTTTGTAATATTTCACTCGCTCGTCGGCTGAAACGAGGCGCTCTAGCTGTTCGAGCTGAATCTCTGATCGCGTTACTTTGTGAGGAGAACAATGATTTTTTTTTCATGGGAGCTGTAAAATGAGATGAGAGAAGCTCGAAACACTGTATTAGGTACAAATTTGGTCATCGTTCCACCCACCTTACTTTTGGGTCAATGATCGCACAAAACGTCCAAAAGGTACTTTATATTTTCGTAATCCGAAAATCCTACACGTGAAATGTAATGACTTACCAAAACCATTATAGACCTAGCAATTATGGAATGAACCTTATTTACTCATAGATATTCTCTTCAGAAAGATTATCATCGTATTTATACCTACCAACTTCATTCGTCCGATATTTACTTGCATATGTAGGTTTATTTAAAAGGGTTCAGCTGTATTTTATTTAGTCTGTATGTACTATGTTTTCCTTTTCGATACAATTTGGACGGCGTTAGCCCGACATTGCGCATAACTTAGTTTCAACTTTTATAATTGTTATAATATAATATAACAATTATATTATAATTGTACTTCACCATTTACCAACATTGTAAAAAAATTATGTCTAGTTAAATCTATACTAGAATTGAGTGATTCTGACAGGTTCACGCTTTAACGGTTGGGCGGATTTTTGTGCATTTCTTTGCGAAATAACTGGAATTGCCCCTGGAAGGTTTACGGCTATTCGTTTCACCCCCTGGATTCCTCCTATTCGCCAAATTGGCCATCCCTAGCAACGGCCGGGTTAATTTGAATGTTGTGAAAGTGTTTATGTTGTGAATATTGTTAGCAACGAACTAAATCACTCGCGATGAAATCGTGAAACCCATTTCAGGATATAAAAACTGAGTAATTGAAAGGTTGTCTATCTATTTCCACTAGTATACGAAAAATACACTGCTACAACTGTTTTGTTACTGACGATGGTTTGATCATCGAAACCGTACAACAGTGTATTTGTCGTGTATTAATAGAAATAGGCGTTTCAATAACTACGTTTTTATTTTTGTTAGCAACGCTCAGAATTTTATTTTGCGGTTGAGTTTTGTAAACTGAACCCCCCCCCCCCCCCCCCATAACTAATTAATTTAATTTCGCTTGCTTTCTCCGCCCGAACGGCAGGCAAGTTTGCTAGTGTGACAATAACACAACAATTTACATACCTACATTAATTTAAGTATGTACCCTACATTGATTCCTAAACTTACATGATCTCACAATTCAACAATAAAAATAATCTTGGTAATTTATATGGATGTATATTTATATGATGCATATTTATATGGCTGTATTATTCTTATAATGGGGTGTACCATGAACGTACATTGCAAGTAAAATCCAGTGGAATATTGAGGTCGGCATAAAGGTTCACTGGGTTCATTATTATAGTAATTACTACGTAATGTTATGAAGGTAGGTCACTAAATTTTTTTTATGAGTACCTAAGGAATTTTGTACTCCCATATATGAAAGTGTAGGAAATCTCGATATCGAAAGCTTTGACAAGTGATAAGGATAGATCACGTGGTCTGTGATAAGCAAGTTCAAGGTGAACCGAAGATAAATATGTATCTAAGATAAATTACGTACATAATTCAAGGTAGCGGCGTATATAATTAGACTCACTTGCCAGGCGAGAAATTATATCCAAAATATCCGGCCCGCTCGCACATCACAAACGTCGATTCGATCGGGGATTCTAAATCACATGAGAACGCACTCGGGACCGCGGCTTTGACGCGACTGGGCTCGCGAGGGTGGAACTGACAGCGGGACGTGCTGCCCCCACTACAACCGCCTCCGAGAGCCTTTCCACTCTTATTACCACGAAGAAAACGGTTTTAAACTATTATCATCCGTTGAAAATCATAAGTTTGGTTGTCAAATATACGTAACATACGAACCCGAACCACTTCAAATATCACAAGGCTTAATTAACTATAATATTGATTCAACTTATATGCACTGTTCGGTGTGAAGATTTATAAGCTGGCGGTTTCAAAATAAAACTAAACAGAAAACTAGAATTTGTTTTCTTTATTGATGGCAATAGGTACGTGGCACCCATGTTGCCAGGTATTTAAGTACATAAATGTATCTCCATTTAAATTTAACTCAAACGAATTAAATAAATACAAAATAAATTAGCCAATCCTTCTTGAGTCCATATTCTACAGTTGGGTCACTCATATTTATTTCAAAACCACTTCAACACAGTCCAAAAATTGTAGGAGGGAGGCGTAGGATCGCTGATCGTGGTTCTTCAGTATGTCCGTTAGTGAGGTGTCATCAGCGGTGGGTATAATCGGTGCTGCTCGTACTTCAGGCAATCAGAAAATATAAATATGTTCACCATCTTACAGGATATCACGCTGTTCGCATAATTTATTGACTGGAGGCATATCCGTATAACCTTAGTACTTTACTGATCTGCCTATGCCCAGTTCTAATTCTGATGAGCGTAACGAGCTTTTCCCTGACATTCTTCAGCTATTGAACCAAAGGATCGATTTAATTGGATCACAGACCCTGAAATGAAATTCCGCCGTGGTTTCCGACCTATTTGCTTAATATGACCTTTGCCAAGCGTGAAGCATTTCGATTTGCAGGTAGCTCTTGCTTCATTTGCAGTTCCGTTTATGTTCAGTTCGGTTTGCAGCTAGGTTTTGCTTCATTTGCAGTGAGCTCATGTTCAGTTCGGTTTTGCAGGTAGCTCTTGCTCCATTTTACAGGTAGCTCTTGCTTCATTTTGCAGGTAGCTCTTGCTTCATTTTGCAGTTCGCTTACGTTCAGTTCGGTTTTGCAGGTAGCTCTTGCTTCATTTGCAGGTAGCTCTTGATTCATTTTGGAGGTAGCTCTTGCTTCATTTTACAGTTCGCTTATGTTCAGTTCGGTTTTGCAGGTAGCTCTTGCTTCATTTTACAGGTAGCTCTTGCTCCATTTTACAGGTAGCTCTTGCTCCATTTTACAGGTTGCTCTTGCTTCATTTGCAGGTAGCTCTTGCTTCATTTTGCAGTTCCGTTTATGTTAAGTTCGGTTTGCAACTAGGTTTTGCTTCATTTGCAGTGAGCTCATGTTCAGTTCGGTTTTGCAGGTAGCTCTTGCTCCATTTTACAGGTAGCTCTTGCTTCATTTTGCAGGTAGCTCTTGCTTCATTTTGCAGTTCGCTTACGTTCAGTTCGGTTTTGCAGGTAGCTCTTGCTTCATTTGCAGGTAGCTCTTGATTCATTTTGGAGGTAGCTCTTGCTTCATTTTACAGTTCGCTTATGTTCAGTTCGGTTTTGCAGGTAGCTCTTGCTTCATTTTACAGGTAGCTCTTGCTCCATTTTACAGGTAGCTCTTGCTCCATTTTACAGGTTGCTCTTGCTTCATTTGCAGGTAGCTCTTGCTTCATTTTGCAGGTAGGTTTTTGCTTCATTTTACAGTTTGTTTATGTTCAGTTCGGTTTTGCAGGTAGCTATTGCTCCATTTTACAGGTTGCTCTAGCTCCATTTTACAGGTAGCTCTTGCTTCATTTGCAAGTAACTCTTGCTTCATTTTGTAGTTCGTTTATTTTCAGTTCTGTTTTGCAAGTAGCTCTTGCTTCATTTTGCAGTTTGTTCATGTTCAGTTCGGTTTTGCAGGTAGCTATTGCTCCATTTTACAGGTAGCTCTTGCTTCGTTTTGCAGTTCGTTTATGTTCAGTTCGGTTTTGCAGGTACCTGTTGCTCCATTTTACAGGTAGCTCTAGCTTCATTTTACAGGTAGCTCTTGCTTCATTTTGCAGTTTGTTCATGTTCAGTTCGGTTTTGCAGGTAGCTATTGCTCCATTTTACAGGTAGCTCTTGCTTCGTTTTGCAGTTCGTTTATGTTCAGTTCGGTTTTGCAGGTACCTGTTGCTCCATTTTACAGGTAGCTCTAGCTTCATTTTACAGGTAGCTCTTGCTTCATTTTGCAGGTAGCTCTTGCTTCATTTTGCAGTTCGTTTATTTTCAGTTCTGTTGTGCAGGTAGCACTTGCTTCATTGTGCAGTTCTTTTATGTTCAGTTCGGTTTTGCAGGTAGCTCTTGCTTCATTTTGCAGGTAGCTCTTGCTTCATTTCGCAGTTCTTTTATGTTCAGTTCTGTTGTGCAGGTAGCTCTTGCTTCATTTTCAGGTAGCTCTTGCTTCATTTTCAGGTAGCTCTTGCTTCACTGTGCAGTTCGTTTATGTTCAGCTCGGTTTTGCAGGTAGCTCTTGCTTCATTTGCAGGGATTTTCATTTTGCTTATGTTTAGGAGTTGAGTGGCTCTTTTGGCGATCTTGTCAGCCCGTTCATTCCCAGCTATCCCACAATGGCTGGCCATTGGTAACATGGGCAAACAATAAAAATTTATATTCGTATTATATATAGGTACTTAGTTTGGATTGATGGGGGGGCTTTACACTTGCAACGTCTATATAAAGTAGGTATAAGATGAGTCACTTAAATTCAAAGATAAGTACGTTCCATCAATCGTAAAAGCCATCGAACATATTGTGAGATCCGGAAGGAATGACGATGTTTACCATATATGTACCGACTCTCTTAGTACAGTTACAGTTACTAAAAACATGTAACATTCAGAGAGCTAAGAATGGTGTCATCGTCCAATTGCTCCGACTGTTGAGGCGCTGTATGGATATGGAGATTGAGGTAGAATTCATCTGGGTGAAGGCCCATGCAGGATTGTTGGCGAATGAACAGGTGGATCGGTGGGCTAAGGAAGGGGCGGATAATGGACCCCCGCTGAACACTTTCATCATGGCTGATGATTTGATCCCTCTCATCAATCAAAAACATAAGGAAAAATGGAAGGCAAGATTCGTCGGCTCTAACAACTTCCTATTTTATAAAAGGATCCAACCCAACCCCCTCCAAGTACCGTGGTTTTATAAAAAAGGCATCGCGAAACCCCTAGTACGTACCATATCCTGCCTAAGGGTCAACTGCGGAGTTTGTGACTCGTTCCTGAACCTCATCAATCAAAGGGAAACGACCCAATGTAGAAAATGTGGAGCACCAAGCGTATCACTGGAGCATAAATATGATCATGGAGTGCCCGGACCATGATGGATCGAGAACAGTGTTGTTTAGTGAAATTTTAAGAAAGACAGATATAAACCTAGAATACTGCTCAATCTTATCAACAAGAGATATTTCTGTGTTCAAAGAACTGTTTAAATTTATTAAGAGTTGTAATATAATTATTTAAATAATCTATTACCTTCCATTCTTGTGGCTGTATACAGCAATGTAATGCCAATTTAAATAATAATAATAAAAAAAGGACGTTCCATTTCAGAGATACGCATACAAAAGTTAATTGTTGAACCTTTTGTAGAAACGGAATTCCATGACAAGAAAATTACACGTAACAATACTAGGTACCTCTCTGACTTCTCTAATCTAACTATAGAGATATAACGCTTTCCCCTATTTCCTTTATATCAGGCGCTGCCATTCATCATACGATATATATTATACTCTCTTAGTTTAAGTGTTTTTTTCAATTGACAACTGCTATACATTTATGTGAATGCAAATAAAACCATTATCTGTCTACCTATCTATAATGTATAAGATTAACTTGAAACATGATTTGAATGATAATTATACGATATTTATCAACAGGTAGATATCATCAGGGTGTAATAAACGTTCTTCGCATATGTCATTTTGAAACGGGAAACAATTTAGAATACCTACGTTACAAATCTGATACTTACACAGCATAATTATAATTTACCTATCCTTTGTTTGCGTCGTTGGGGTTGTGCTCGGAGGAAAACAAGCACATGTCAGCCTCGTTTGTTTTCCTATTTTGTCCACGTATATGTCGAGGTGTTTTGAAACCACAAGACACGCTTACAACCTCCGTCTTACCTTTTGATTTTGTTTATAGTTCAATGACTTTGTTTACCGGACCTTCAATTCTGGTTTTAAAGACAAACTAAAACTCCAAATTCCCAGTGTAGTTTTCTGTAAAGAACCGAGGGTTCTGAAAAGGTTACTGAGGTCACATAAATATCCTGTTTGTGTTGAAGAGGATCACAATAATAATGAGAGCTGAAGGGGTGTTTACCACTATGGGAAGATGTTTCTTATGAATGGTCCCTTCTAAAAAACTTAGGATACACAAAAACTACTTTGGATGGGAGTTCTTTCTTCGTACAGTATGTACAGTGTGAGGAGGGTTCTCAGAGGCAAGCCAACAGATCGTTTCATTCATCATGATAACCCTTCGCTTCATACAGCATTGAACCCAGATATTCCCAACTGTCGAACAAAACTTAGTAGTTAATTTTTGACTGGAGTATTTTCTCATTATGTACGTTTTGTACCCATACGTTAATTGAAGAAAGAGTTTTCTCAACTTCACTAGAAATCGATCAAACGTTGTTGCCCTAAATTGCTACGGTAGTATGTGTGCAGTAATACTGTTCACATAATGTAGGATTGTAGGTACCTACATTGAACAGTTCATTCGCAATATCTAGTAATACACCTTATTTATACATAGGTAGATGCAGTCTGTTGCTAGAGTGAAATTAAATACCTACATTCTACAACTATGAGAGTGAGTAGGTAGGCACATTTATGACCAGTTATTATTCTCGATCACAATATTACGATATAATTCTCACAGCCGCATACCTGGACCAATTATTATGCTGTTGGGTGAAGCCCAAGATGTATGTCCGACATCATGTCTCGAGGAGGTAGTGTCGACTAAAACTTGTTGCCAGGCGTGTAGGATGGTAGTTTGGTGTCGTGTTTGGAAAATGAAAGAGTTCTGAACCGACCCGATTGCTATGATAGGTACCTAAACTAAAAGATGAACTTCAGAAAAAGTTAGATATAGTTAATTTATATGATATTATCATTAATCGACAAAGTAAATATTGTGAAAGGAGTAAATTTATGTGAACAGCTGCCACAATAGGTAATTGAGTTCAATGTAACACGTTTACCGTTGTGATGTACGTTCTTATGCATATATGCACCATCAAGTTTTTGAAATGAGAAAACTTGTATTGAAATGAGGCTTATAGGGGTGTACAAGGGCAGAAGACGAGTTTTCAAGGTTCTCTATTATGCAAAATCCAAGTAGAATGATTTTGACGGCTAAAAAAGTCTCAACTTACAGAAGTGATCACAAGGAGACAAGGGTTTGAGAGGGAGTGTTAACCAAATCATTTATTACAGCTTGGCCATGACCCCAAAATGTTAGTTCCGTGGCATATCGTCGGCACAATGACAAAACCGCGAATCTGCAAACTCCACGTTTTGAGATATTCGCGTTCAACGTTGAACTGGCTCCCATAAATCGACAAAAACAAATCTATGGCTGCTTTTGGACTTTTCTATTCACTCATAGGTACATTCTTGGTATCCTTCAATTTTTTTTTTCATCGAAAATACAGCTGTTGGCTGAAAAAAAGCACATTCATGTCTTTGTGGTGGAATTTTTTTATTTTTTTCATTTTATTTCTAACTTCAGATTCGTGCATCCAACCCTTTCACCTCTCTGTTGTAATCCGGACGACTGAAGCAACCAAATTCATCAGGAATGACGGATTATCATCACTGTAATGATGAATTCAGTTTGAATTAAATCCACCGAATAATACACTGTAGTAGGTAATACCTTAGTAAAAGAAGCAACAACGAAGAGAGGAGGATCGCGAATCTGAATAAACGCAGTTACTTTGACAACGAGAAACACACGAATCTGCTTCTACTACCAATTCCAAGGACGCAACGGCAAAACCACGCATCTGCCGCATTCGCGTTTTTGTCGTTGCAATAATTTGTAAACTTTACACTTTCGCATTTTTGGTCCTCAAATATTTACCTGTTCCCATGGAAATTTAGGGACAATTTTTTTTAGATAATAGAATGGAGGTAGCTTAGTCCAAATATGCTTTTACCTAAAAATAAACAAAACAGAAGATTCGCAGTTTTGTCATTGTGCCGCCAATATGATTTCTGCGTATAGTTATGACCGATTTCAAGGTGCTCTGAAATTCAAAACCGGATCAAAATTTTGATTATGAAGGACATGATCTTTCATTACAGCTCAATGACCCCGAAATGGTAGGCCCTGGCAGTGATTTCTGCGCATTTATGACCCGTGTTAAGACGTAGCTGTTCGGGTTATCTCACATTTATGATATAATTATGTTGCCCTTACACACAGAAGAAGTAACCATGATCTCTACCAAGAGACGGTGACTGGTGAAATTGAAGTTTTTACAATTTCCACGTGTAAGAGAGAGGAGAGAGGGACTTGCAAATCGTCTCCGACAATAAAAACGGGCGCCTCGAGCTCTGCATAGTCATCCCGAGTAACTATCGCCTTTCCATCAGTCTTCGGGCTCCGTTCGGATTTCTACGTTTCATCCTTCCAAGTGTTTATTTCTTCTGGCCCTTCGGCCCCTTGGCTACTGAACGTGCCATCTGGACAAACCAAACTCGAGGAATACTTGACAGCACTGTCACTCGGTTGATGAAACTACTGTAACAGCCATACACAGTTACACACTGCTGTAACTTTTTGAATGAAACTAGGGATAGGCATCGAACCATCAACACTGCCCATCGATCGAAACATCGAAGCAGACCTACTCACTAGTATCGATGGCAGAGAAGTGAAAACCCTTCGGTGTTAAAGGCAGCTACATTGAAAGACTGAATCCATGTTATTCCATCAATATACCCATGTACTAGAAAAAACTATCGTTCTAATAAAATGATGATTAAGTACATAATACTCGTATAGTAGTTTTTCAAATTAATACGCCATAACCTAGTAAACTATGTTAATTCGCCAGTTCTCCAGACCTCTTTCATTTTTGGTGTCCTCAACTGGGATACGAAAAACCAAAACCAACCGCAATTTTCAAAACCGTTAGAGCAGTCTTTTTCCATGTTAAAGGGGGACACATGGGCGAACATGAAAAATCTCCTACATTAACGGCTTGCACATTAGGTACCTATATAAATATTATTACATTCAACACATTTAGGATTTAGATTCTAGAATAAAACATCACAAAGCTTTTGCAAAATTTCGTTTCGTAACTCAGGAGCAGGTAAACGTAGTGATGAGATTAATTCGAGATTATTTATTTTTTTAAATTAGGTAGGATCTTGAAAAGTGACTAGCTGAAGTAGGTACATGAACAGTAGAGAATGATGGGCAAAAGGAAGCTAACCAAACTCAAGTCCTGGTAATTTAGGTGGTACACACACTATTAATAATTTTCAGTTGGGAAACGAGAGGGTATTTATTTGATAACAAAAATTTGAAACACCCTCTAGCAGGAATGGCTAATAGGAAGTAAGGAAACCTTAGCTGTTGCAGAATTCTAAATTTGAAAGTCCCTCGATAACCCGAGTGCAAATGTTTCGGGGTTAAGAAGCCAAAGGCCACCCCCACCCCCCATCCTCATGTAGCGAATTATTAAAGATATTATTCTACATATTAAGTATTTTTTCACGCGTGATTCAAAAAATAATGTCTACGAAAAATTTAAGAACTGAAACTAATTTAGTAGAAATGGGGCTGTACGAAGAAAGGACACGTAGTTTCTGCCAGTGACTTTCGGCAACTTTATTACGTAGGGAGTTTAGTTAACTGTGAAAAAATGAGCTTCTGAGCCATTCCCACGGGCCAGTGCGGGGAATTTAAATGGCGCTCTCCTCGCGAGAAAATATCACCAGGATCCCTCAAACTAACGGGTGAATTCCCGAGCTTGGGCGAACCAATTTCTCTTGGTTGAGGGCCACGTTCTTTTTGACCAACTTGTTCCCTGCGGAGGAAAAATGGTCAGGGAGCGAAAATAAAACTCCACCTTTGTAAGAAATATTCCAGCGGAGCGTTCGTCAAACCAACGTCAACTTATTGGGAAGTTGTTTTGATATTTTATATACCTGTAGTTCTCTCCTTATCTGGATTTCAGAAAACAAAACTATTTCATCTTAAAGGTCGAATACCAAGGATAGTAATAAGAAGTACCGTCAGCATTCGTGCTAAAGTCATACAGATAGGGACGAAAAAATGTGCTGTAAGTTCCCCAGGTAGAATACACTGCCAAGGTGATGGCACAGGAGCTTCCTCGTCACAATCAGAGTGACCCATTATAAAATAGAACAGACTCGGAAGCAAAATAACATAACATTACATTACATTACATAACATTACATAACGTTAAATATACATATTACATAACATTACATTACATAACATAACATTACATAACATTACATAACATTACATGAAATATACATATTATACATAACATGACTTCCATAATACATTACGTCCATTATACATAACTAGCCTGACCGCTCGCTTCGCTCGCTATCCGAGATTCGCTGTACGCAGTATCGTGGAACCAACAAACGACGGAAAAATCCCATACCCTACCGGGTATTTGTGCCCAATTTTATCAAAATCCGTCAAGCCATTCAGGAGTTGACCATGGTCGACCATATTTCCGCTATGGTCAGGGAATTAAAAATGCGCATACGTTCAACTTGGGAGGCTACCGGATATTGGTGCCAAATTTGGTCGATATCCGTTGAGCAATTCGGGATTCGACCATGGAGGGGCCCATGGATGCGCTAAGGTCGACCGCGGGGGTAGTCCGAAGGGTCGATCGTAGATAGAATTTCACGTAGATTACGAATACGCGATAAAAAATAGGGGTTGCCATTTCAATTAACGAAGTTGACCATGGTCGACCATAGTTCCGCTATGGTGAGGGAATTAAAAATGCGACGTTGCACAACTTGGGAGCCTACTGGATATTCGTGCCAAATTTGGTCGATATCCGTCCAGCCATTCAGGAGTTGACCATGGTCGACCATAGTTCCGCTATGGTGAAGGGGACCGAAAAATTCCGACGTTGCCCAACTTGGGAGCCTACTGGATATTCGTGCCAAATTTGGTCGATATCCGTTGAGCAATTCGGGATTCGACCATGGAGGGGCCCATGGATGCGCTATGGTCGACCGCGGGGGTAGTCCGAAGGGTCGATCGTAGATAGAATTTCACGTAGATTACGAATACGTGATAAAAAATAGGGGTTACCATTTCAATTAACGAAGTTGACCATGGTCGACCATAGTTCCGCTATGGTCAGGGAATTAAAAATGCGACGTTGCACAACTTGGGAGCCTACTGGATATTCGTGCCAAATTTGGTCGATATCCGTTGAGTAATTCGGGATTCGACCATGGAGGGGCCCATGGATGCGCTATGGTCGACCGCGGGGGTAGTCCGAAGGGTCGATCGTAGATAGAATTTCACGTAGATTACGAATACGCGATAAAAAATAGGGGTTACCATTTCAATTAACGAAGTTGACCATGGTCGACCATAGTTCCGCTATGGTCAGGGAATTAAAAATGCGACGTTGCACAACTTGGGAGCCTACTGGATATTCGTGCCAAATTTGGTCGATATCCGTCAAGCCATTCAGGAGTTGACCATGGTCGACCATAGTTCCGCTATGGTCAGGGAATTGAAAATGCGACGTTGCACAACTTGGGAGCCTACTGGATATTCGTGCCAAATTTGGTCGATATCCGTCGAGCCGTTTGGCCGTGCATAGAAGGACAGACAGACAGACAGAGCGCATGCGCAGGGCGAACCGCTGGCTCTATCTTGTTGAAATTTATATGGGACCTCAATGGGCCCTACCGTCTTAATCCCTGAGAATTACATTGAAATTGGGTGAAATCTTTGGTTACTACGGCTGTAACAAGGAAATTGAATCTATTTCACGCCAGCGCATGCGCAGAGCGCACCGAGGGTCCGATCATGCTGAAATTCATACTGGAACTAACTAGGCCTTGTCCAAACAACCCTTGAAAATTTGAGCGAAATTGAATCAAAATTGTGAAAGTTATGCGTGTTTGTTGAATTTAACGTTAGCGCATGCGCAGGGCGTACCGCTGGATCAATCATGTTGAAATTTGTATGGGACCTCAAGGGGCCTTATCCGCACCATCCCTCAAAATTTGAGCTGAATCAATTCAAAATCGTGGAAGTTATGGCTGTAACAAGGAAATGCGGACAGACTCACAGACTCACAGACTCACAGACTCACAGATTCACAGACTCACAGATTCACAGACTCACAGACTCACAGACTCACAGACTGACAGACACGGAACCAAATTTGTTCAGTAGGCTTTGAAACGCAAAATGCAAGTGGAAATTTTGATTTCTGAAGACAAAAATTTTTTGGCTCACGAAAGTGAACACAAGGCTTCCGCTGCTTCGCAGACTCGGAAGCAAAAAGATACTAATTTCAGTA
The DNA here is from genome assembly GCA_954871275.1 of Leptopterna dolabrata. Taxonomy (NCBI): domain Eukaryota; kingdom Metazoa; phylum Arthropoda; class Insecta; order Hemiptera; family Miridae; genus Leptopterna; species Leptopterna dolabrata. Next base: position 3,275,617 of record OX940988.1, on the reverse strand, counting down.
TCCATCAGCCACGCCAGTTTTCCCTAACCACACTGGAGCGCCTATTATATATGAGGAGATCACTGAACATCTATTTTCACAGGAAGAATAAACCGGGGAGGCACCTAGTATAGGATCAGGAATCCTGATGGACGGCATTAAATCAGGTTAGGTAACTATTATATCTCTTATTCGAATCTTCCCATTTGTGTTATCTCTTCTTCGAAAACTTCCATAGGTGCTGTACGTAAATGAGCGTTGTTTGACACCTAAGGTTGAAAATTCGACGTCATCAAGTGCCGCCCCTGTTTTCAGGAGAAATATTAAGTCATCCCTCATAAACCGGGAAATTTATGAATAGTCGATTATTTTCATTGATTATTTACTGTTATATCACTGTAAGTATGCTATTTTCTCTTGTTTACTCAGCAGTTCTTAATGTATAAAATATTATGATTCCTTTACTTGTTCCTGTTATACAGGTGCTCATGGCGAAATGATAATAATTATTACTTTTATCAAGTACACTCATGCTCAACACCTATTTCGGGCTAGGATCCAGCAAGCTACGATATTTTACAAAGGACCTAACAGACTTGCAGATAAGCTAAGCCTTAGCAAGCGATTTACTCACAACATGAATTTAAAATTCAGTAGGTATATAGAGGCCATACACATATTACGTAACACATTTTTTGGTCATTTTCAACCCTTCCCCTCCCCTGTGTAACACACCGTAACTTCCATAAAATAGTATTTTTAATGAGATATGTATTGTTTTTATTTGTTCAGAACAAAACTAGTACCTATGTACAAACAAACAACACTTACTGTTACAAACTATCCCACCTAAACATAACAAACTGAAGTTGTACAACTAAGTAATATAGGTCTAAAATACTAAACAAGTTTATGGTACAAAAAGTATAATTCGATAAAACCAAAAATTCATAATAAATACAAAAAAAGTTCTAATGTGAGATCACAAAACGGCGCCAGATCTAATAAACGACTCTGCCATTTTAAAGTAAGGTAGTCGATAATAACTCGGTGGGACTTGTTTCCTCTATGGTAGAATAATAATAAATAATAATAATAAATACTAATTATCAATACATATATGATAATATAATCCAGTTATAATAAGGATTTTAGGATATTTATGGATATTTACATTATTTGCGTGATACATGTAAATATATGATTCTTAGATATTCTTAGATTCTTAGGATACTTACAGAGGCACAACAGAACCATCGTACTCACCTGAAACAAAAGCAATGAGAATGATAGTGCGAGTAATATTGGTCGACGAATGAGGAATAGGCAGATCCATTTTGAACTAGGGACGCGAGAGTCCCCGCCAAGAAAACCGAATAACTCAAAAGCCTGCATTCGTGCAAACAATAACTTTGAAAATAACATTGTTTGCACGACAGAACAAGTAGGATCCCCCCCCCCCCCTCACGTAATTCGGCCCCCTGGGGGATCTCTGGTGTTGATTTTCCATTTTTGCCCATGGGTCCATGGGTACATCCATTTTCCATTTTTTGCCCATGAGGACGTGCACCGAATTTCAACCCTCGTGACCATCAGATGCCGGAGTTATGAAAGTTCGAAAATCGCTAGGTATTTATCAAGTTTTTCTACTTCTCGTTCTTCTTTTTCTTGTTCTTTTACAGGGCTACAGCCTCACGGACAAAACGAATCCAGCTGAAATTTTGCACACACATTTTTTATGCTCCAAGAAAGTGCCCCCCCCCCCCCCCACCTTTTCCCGCCATTTAAGGGGGGGGAGGTGTTAGGGAGTAGGTCAGAGAGGGTTCTGAGAGCTGAAATTTGGCAAACTTGTTCACTGGGGCTCCTTGAAGAAATATTCAAAACCTGAACCTGACCGGTTAAAAACACTGCAAATCATGGTCAAATAATAACCTAACTGGCGACATCACGCTTGGAGCGCTGTAACCTTCGCGCATCATACTTTTCTGCAACGCTTTCTAAGAAGAGTTGAAAACAACGTTTTAAACTTTTTTTAAGAAAATTAGGTAAGTACAAAAATTGGAAAAAATTTGAACCCCCCCCCCCCCCCCCCGCCACAAATCCACTAGTTGTCCGATCAGTTTCTGTCACCAAAACAAAATTTCCGCTTGAAAAATATTTAAGATGAAATATTACTGTTTAGGTGGTTCGGTGTGGAATAATTAGTGCATTGTGAATTCTGAAGTGTGTGGATCGGTGATGAGTGAGTGGGGGTGGGCGGTTCTGAGTACGTTTCCTCTGATGTCCTGCTGTGAGGCTGTCATTAGAGAACACCCGTCCATTCATTTCTCCCTTGGCCCGAATGAATTCTCAAACCGCCCATTTATTGTCTTAAAGTTTTCGCCTAAACCTGCCCTCTCGACTCCAGGAATGGTCCGACAACAACCGCAGGTTGTAGACTCCACAATGACGCACGGCGTCAAGAATAAACTCATAGGTGTAAATAGGCAACTCGAGTCCCATACGGCCTTGTAACAATGGAATTCCATTCACCGTTTCCTTCCGAAAGGTACGTAGGAAGGTCTCACCTTCTTCAACCCCACGTAGCTCCGCCAAGAGAAATATGGTTATATACGTCGTGAACTGCCCACTCGTTGCCCGCCTCACTAATCATTTTTCTTTTCCGACACTGGTTTACAGCCCGAGAGGTAAATTTGAGGGCAAAGCAAAACTGCTCATCCTAGTTTCCGTCTGGGTTTATTTCATAGAGCTGTTCTGAAGACCGCTGTCTTTCCTTCCTCCTACACAGTTAATGAACCTTTCGAATGGGAAAAAGAGGAAGACAGCGTTTAGAAACGACGTCCTGCATCTTTGGACGATTCAGAAAAAAATTCCTTGTTCAAAACCAGAATTTGTTCCAGCAGTTGGGCTCAAAATAACCAAAAATGGAGCAGCACAGAAAATCCATTGCTCTGGGATCGAATACGTGGACGAAGATGAGTTGGAGTGATCTTGACATTCTCGTAGTTGTCATTATTTAATGATACCACTTCCTGATGGCCATCCACTGTACATATAACAAAACTACAGCACTGCTGTAGCACTGTCTACAGCAAAATGTAAAATTAGTTTTGTGTTCCCAGTATAAGTAAATAAAGACAAAAATACACTGCCAAGGTGATGGCACAGGAGCTTCCTCGTCACAATCAGAGTGACCCATTATAAAATAGAACAGACTCGGAAGCAAAATAACATAACATTACATTACATTACATTACATTACATAACGTTAAATATACATATTACATAACATTACATTACATTACATTACATAACATTACATGAAATATACATATTATACATAGGTATTATACATAACATGACTTCCATAATACATTACGTCCATTATACATAACTAGCCTGACCGCTCGCTTCGCTCGCTATCCGAGATTCGCTGTACGCAGTATCGTGGAACCAACAAACGACGGAAAAATCCCATAGCCTACCGGGTATTTGTGCCCAATTTTATCAAAATCCGTCAAGCCATTCAGGAGTTGACCATGGTCGACCATATTTCCGCTATGGTCAGGGAATTAAAAATGCGCCTACGTTCAACTTGGGAGGCTACCGGATATTGGTGCCAAATTTGGTCGATATCCGTTGAGTAATTCGGGATTCGACCATGGAGGGGCCCATGGATGCGCTATGGTCGACCGCGGGAGTAGTCCGAAGGGTCGATCGTAGATAGAATTTCACGTAGATTACGAATACGCGATAAAAAATAGGGGTTACAATTTCAATTAACGAAGTTGACCATGGTCGACCATAGTTCTGCTATGGTGAGGGAATTAAAAATGCGACGTTGCACAACTTGGGAGCCTACTGGATATTCGTGCCAAATTTGGTCGATATCCGTCAAGCCATTCAGGAGTTGACCATGGTCGACCATTGTTCCGCTATGGTCAGGGAATTATAAATGCGACGTCGCACAACTTGGGAGCCTACTGGATATTGGTGCCAAATTTGGTCGATATCCGTTGAGCAATTCGGGATTCGACCATGGAGGGGCCCATGGATGCGCTATGGTCGACCGCTGGGGTAGTCCGAAGGGTCGACCGTAGATAGAATTTCACGTATATTACGAATACGCGATAAAAAATAGGGGTTACCATTTCAATTAACGAAGTTGACCATGGTCGACCATAGTTCCGCTATGGTCAGGGAATTAAAAATGCGACGTTGCACAACTTGGGAGCCTACTGGATATTCGTGCCAAATTTGGTCGATATCCGTCAAGCCATTCAGGAGTTGACCATGGTCGACCATAGTTCCGCTATGGTCAGGGAATTAAAAATGCGACGTTGCACAACTTGGGAGCCTACTGGATATTCGTGCCAAATTTGGTCGATATCCGTCAAGCCATTCAGGAGTTGACCATGGTCGACCATAGTTCCGCTATGGTCAGGGAATTAAAAATGCGACGTTGCACAACTTGGGAGCCTACTGGATATTCGTGCCAAATTTGGTCGATATCCGTCAAGCCATTCAGGAGTTGACCATGATCGACCATAGTTCCGCTATGGTCAGGGAATTGAAAATGCGACGTTGCACAACTTGGGAGCCTACTGGATATTCGTGCCAAATTTGGTCGATATCCGTCGAGCCGTTTGGCCGTGCATAGAAGGACAGACAGACAGACAGAGCGCATGCGCAGGGCGAACCGCTGGCTCTATCATGTTGAAATTTATATGGGACCTCAATGGGCCCTACCCGCTTGATCCCTGAGAATTACATTGAAATTGGGTGAAATCTTTGGTTACTACGGCTGTAACAAGGAAATTGAATCTATTTCACGCCAGCGCATGCGCAGAGCGCACCGAGGGTCTGATCATGCTGAAATTCATACTGGAACTCACTAGGCCTTGTCCAAACAACCCTTGAAAATTTGAGCGAAATTGAATCAAAATTGTGAAAGTTATGCGTGTTTGTTGAATTTTACGTTAGCGCATGCGCAGGGCGTACCGCTGGATCAATCATGTTGAAATTTGTATGGGACCTCAAGGGGCCTTATCCGCACCATCCCTCAAAATTTGAGCTGAATCAATTCAAAATCGTGGAAGTTATGGCTGTAACAAGGAAATGCGGACAGACTCACAGACTCACAGACTCACAGACCGACAGACACGGAACCAAATTTGTTCAGTAGGCTTTGAAACGCAAAATGCAAGTGGAAATTTTGATTTCTGAAGACAAAAATTTTTTGGCTCACGAAAGTGAACACAAGGCTTCCGCTGCTTCGCAGACTCGGAAGCAAAACCACAGTCATGCAGCATGGCTATAAGAGCGAATTTTCGAAGTTTTCGGCATCTTCCTCCTCCGCCTAAAATTTTCTGAAAATTTATTTTCGGCCAATGTTTTCCCGACTTGATACCATACAAAATTAAAACAGGAGTAGTTTTACGCAAAGTAAAATTTGGGGTGGAAGGAGGGGGAGGGGGAAATCAAAAATGTTTTGAATACCAGAAGAGTAGGTACTGGATACGTAACAAATTTTTTGTTCCATTTTTTGCCGAGTAACACCTCGGTTTGTAGATTTTCCAACGCTGAACACGATGGTGAAGTCAGAATTGCGATATCCCATTCCGTTATCAGATTAGAGCAGACGAACCAGGAAGAACATCTCAAGAAATAACCACATTCCTTCATCTTCAAAGTGCTCCAGTTTGAGAATGGAATGAGATATCGCAATTCTGATTTCACCATCGTGTTCAGCGTACAAAAACCTTTAAAATGAGGTGTCACTTGTCAGACTTTTTCATTTTGGGAATTTATGGGTAATTTTCCCCCCCTAAAACTCCCCAAAACTCCCCCTTAGAGTGACCCGATTCTGCCCATCTTCGAACTTAGCCTGTCGATTGCCAAGACAGAATTTTCGTGCAAATTTGAACTTTTTATCTCAATTCTTTCGAGAGCTATCGTCTGGAATGACACATACATATATAAATATATAAATATATAAATATATAAATATATATATAAATGTATATATATATACATATAATTTTTGGTGTCTTTCGGCAGTGAATTCAGGATGGTCTGAAACGGATTTTGGTATAAAAATCTTTCGGAAATTCGAGTTTTAAAAATTTTGGACCGAGAACAATAGCTTCCTTTTCTTCGAAAATTCGCTAAAACGGAGTTATTGAAAAAATAGTCTATTTCCACTAATACACGAAAAACGCAAAAAACACTGTTATACCGGTTTCGGTGATCAAACCATCGTCAGTAACACACAATAACCATTGTATAACAGTATTTTTTGCGTTTTTCGTGTATTAGTGGAAATAGACTATTTTTTCAATAACTCCGTTTTTCTTTGAAATGGGTTTCCACGATTTCTCCGCTAGTGATTTAGTTCGTATAAGTACTAAGTAGGTGCCTTTTTGGAGATTTAGTTTAGTCTACCATATTGGAATTGAAGGTTTGGGTAGGTGTACAGCTAGTGTTGAGGGGGGTTGGTGAATAAGTTATGCTAGGGACTGAATGCAGCAGGTTGGTTAACTACTCGTACTCCGTTATAGAACAGCATTTTCAGCGTTTATACGTTTTGACAAGGTTATCGGCTCTCGGTTCGGCTACTCCTTGGAAGAGAGAAAGATGTGGTAGTGATGTCTATTGCCTAATGGCCTTTATTGAAGCCTATATAAGAGTCTTCAATATAAAATCAAGAAGCAGCTGATACGTACACTTTATCGGTTTATCCAACCTATAGCAATTAATCAGCTGCTTCATAACTTGTAGGTTGGCTGAAGTTATGATGGGCGATGTTCTTTGCGTATTTTTTATAAAATAATATACTGTAATATTTAACAACGACGACTGTTATAATACTCGTATGCCGAAGATAAAATCTTTGTATCTGGAGACGGCGGGTGGTTGATGTGAAGAAATTATTATTATTTACTTAACTATTAGGTAAATTATATACATCCAACTATCCTTTATAATTTTACTGATTGTTTGATGGTCGTCTTGTCTTATTTTCTTTATGTGCTTCCAGTTCATAACTTGATCAACACAGAAAACCGATATTGGATGAGGTTCACCCTTGTGTTGAAGGGGGGCGAATAACCATGGTCCATTATAAAGTTATTGTCACGTTCAAAAAAATATAAACGAAAAAATCACCCAAAGCCGTAAAAGTAGGTAATTAATTTATTAAATATTTTTTTATGAACATGACTATTATTTTAATTAGTGGTGCTACAGCAATATCATTGAATAAAATTTTAAATTATTTTTACAGACTTTCGTAGAACTTGTGATGTATTTTCGGGATTATGTTTTCCCGACATAAGTCCATTAGATCTTTCGCTTTTGCTGCAGCTATCTTAGGTGGTGCCTTGTAAGCTGGATGCAGCAAGGGAGGCGGACGGCCAGCTGTACGCTTCCGTTCAAAATTTATTTGTTGGAAATCCACTGCCCTATGGTCATTCTTGTATTCACTGCAACAAGGACGAATCTCGATATCTGGCTTCAGGACCGAGAAATTGAATTTTTATTTTCAGTGCAACAAGGACACTTCTCGACTTGTGGCCTCGTTGCGGGAAATTAAATTTTTATTTTCAGTGTAACATGGCCGCATCTCGAGTTGTGACTGTGTTGCATTAATATATTTCATAAAAACACCAGTGCAACGAGGACGTTTTAATGTTTTTCTGTGGCTTAGATACGTAATTTTAATACAGGGTCGAGTGTGCTGAAAGAACTCATAGTAGCGATGTTTGAGGGCGAATAAACCAAAAATCACAAATTTTCGAGTTGTGGCCCTATTGCATTGGAGGTGCGAAATATTGAAAACACTCTTGAAGTAAGTGTAATTATGCTGGAAAGAAAGTGAATTTGGACTGCAGCAGTAACAAAACAAGTACTTACCTACTAACTATATTTACGCAATGTAAAAGAACATTTCAGTTGCGAGGGGAACATTGGTGGTTATACTATTAAATCAAGTTCTAGTTTATTGAAATACTGATCGACTGAGCAGGCTGATTGTTGAGGACCTGTGATAGTAACCTGCAGGGAAGTTACGGTGGAACGCCTGACATTGAACTTGGGACAGCATCCTCGCTACACAATACACACAAGTTATGGGGGTCGCCGGATCCCGAATAGCAGGCGCCTGAGAACTACATCAACCTTTACCATCCATGGTAGTAGGTACCTACCTGAAGTACGTCTTGATGGATTGAACAGTTGGTGAGGCTGTGTACATGCTTATGTAACACCTGCATCACGGTGAGCTTCTGCAATTGAATTTTGATGAATTCGCGGGGTTAATCTTACTGTTAATTAAGATCTTTAAATGTTTAAATGTTGTTCTGTTCTAATAAATTATATCGTACGCTAGGTGGTCAAGTTTTGCCTATTTTAGAAGTGGATGGTGGTTAGAACCGGTGGTAAGGCAGGACTAGTGCCCTCCGCCGCTCTGAGCAGCTTTCACTTTGAAGAATCGGACGTGAAACTTCAATAGAAATAGGCTAGGTGACAATCTATGGAAAACGCTGCAAAGTCCTTGTCACATGGGTTTATTATTCTATTGGAGTTCTAGAGATTTTTGTTGGCTGTTAAATGTATTGTTTCTTTCATGTGGAATGATTGAAATAGCTATTTCTGATGATTTCCACCAATTTTGGCCCCCAAAACATGAAATAGGTACGCTTTTTTTTTTTTTTTTTTTAAGATCATCTTTGATCATTGGTAGTGGCATTTAATGGTCTTGATTCACCTGTTTACACTTTTTCCAATGTTATTGTACACATTGATGGTGATTTCAGACAGTTTTCCAGGTTTTTGACTCATAAAAAACCAATTTTGGGAGCTGAACCTTTGGTAAAACCTCAATTTCCGCGTCTTTGGTCAAAATCGACTTCATATTCAGTCTTCTCGTCCTCAAAAACATGGAAAAAGATACCTCAAAAGCTCATGTTACTAACATGTTGTTAAAACGCAAAAAGTACCTATTTTTATACACATTTTCACTCATAACACCCCTGGGTATATTCCGATCGGGCTGAAAAGTTTCGGGACACAACTAGGGCCCAAATGGAGCATGTGTGCGAAAGAACGACTTTTTTAGACCGAAAATGAAGCCTGTACACGTGATACGGCGTACGGCGGACGGCGGACGGACATTGCATTTTTGGAATCTACGCACCTTGAAACGGAAAAGAAAAAATTTTGAGGGGGTGTTATAAAAATTTTTTGCTGAGCGAATACATAGGTGTATTATTCACAGAATAATAAACCAAAACGCTGCAAATTATTACACAAAGCTTTATTATTTACTTGTATAGATGCCCCTTCTACGTTTGTCACTGTTTTCTGCGTCAATACCCTCAAGCTCCGTCCAGGAATGCCCTAAATCGAGTAAGTACTGGAGCCGACCCCGGAATTAAAGTTTCCTACAAATTCGCGGGATTCAATAATTCAATACCTACCTAATTAATTATTTGTAGTTATTCATGAAGCATAAGGCAAACGAGAAACCGTTGTGTAATAATTTACCTGCATAGATGCCCCTTAGATACTATAATGAACCGTTGCGTAATAATCTACCATTGTATAATAATAATAATTTGCCTATCAATAATACTTCAACGATTGTTCAAGTTGCAAAAGTACCTATCAACAAAATCCAGCCCCTTCTGCTTAGATGGTATAATGAACCGTTGTGTAATAATTTACCATTGTGTAATAATTTACCACTGTATAATAATTTACCCATCAATAATACTTCCCCGTTTGTTCAAGTTGCAAAAGTACCTGTCAACAAAATCCAAAACAGCCTTCATTTATCAAAAAATGGAATAATATCGCGGAACAACCAACTCGACTTCATACAGCCATCTGTGATTATAAACAGGTGCTCCCTAGTGATAATATTTGGGCTGAATGTAGACAATTTGATTCACCCTCCTGTTGACCAAGCCTCTCGGTGCAAACTTGGGGGCCTTACTGTGAAGGAACGGCGGTACGTACGATGCTCCGGGTGGTCTCAAAAAACTCGTAAGTTCAAGAACTATTTAAAAAGTTGCAAAAGTACCTACCAAAAAACTCCAGCCCCTTCTACGTAGATGGTATACTGAACCGTTGTGTAATAATTTACCGTTGAGTAATGATTTACCGTAGTAATAATTTACCCATCAATAATACTTCAACGTTTGTTCAAGTTTCACTACCTACCAACAAACTCCAAAAGAGCCATCATTTTTCAAATTAAATAATATCACAGAACAACCAACTCGACTTCATACTCCGCCAATATAATCAGGTGATCCCTACCAATGATTGGCCGTATTCACAAATTCCTATTGTGGGCGCGTCTCTGGTTACGAGATTTGGTTTGAATTGTATACAATTTCATTCACACTGGAGTCGAAAATGCCTGTCGGTGCAAACTTCGGGGCCTTACTGTGAACGAACGGCTGGACGTACGATGCTCCGGATGGTCTTAAAAAACTCGCAAGTTCAAGAACTATTTAAAACCGTAAAAATATTTACGTAAAAAAATGGTATAGGCGTTTTGAAAATTTCAACCCCTATTTTGAACCCCTTAGAGATGACTCACAGTAACGTCGAGCTTCGAGGACCAACTAGACGCCGAACGGAACCTATAACCCGAATTTCATCAATTTTTTTTCATGGTAACTAAGAAAAGTGGCCCGTACGGCGTACGGCGTACGGCGTACGGCGGACAGACAGAAATATTTTTATTGCAGTTTTGGATTCTACATACCTTGAAACGTAAACCATCAAATTTTGAGGGGGGGTAAGAATTTTTTTTTTCATGCTCGATTCCAATGGTTCATTATTGAAAATAATAAACCAAAATGGGCAGTATCTTGAAAATGCGTCCTTGTAAAAATTTCCCTCAGGATATCGAGAAAGGAGCAGCATTGCTACAGCGCCAGTGCGACCGTATTGTTTTTGAACGAGCTAACCTCACACCGCTGTACGACACAACCACTGACCTCTGAAACAGCCAAGTATTATACAAAACGTGCAACGTTGTTGGGAACAGAATAAATCTGATCAAAATGAATCGTTATTCCAGATGCCTAAACCGATCCGACATTCTGAATACATAATTGATGTTCTTCAAAAAGTATACATACGTAGGTGTAGAAATATAAAAATGGGTGGTCTAGATTCGTCATAACTTTCTCGAGGACAGAGCAGTACATTGGGTAAGGGTGGAGTAGAATTTTCAAATCTTTCCATACCTACAAGATTTTCAAAATGCTGAGTGATATCATTTTTTGCCCACTGGAGAGTAAGAAAAAACCACAGTCATGCAGCATGGCTATAAGAGCGAATTTTCGAAGTTTTCGGCATCTTCCTCCTCCGCCTAAAATTTTCTGAAAATTAATTTTCGGCCAATGTTTTCCCAACTTGATACCATACAAAATTAAAACAGGAGTAGTTTTTCGCAAAGTAAAATTTGGGGTGGAAGGATGGGGAGGGGGAAATCAAAAATGTTTTGAATACCAGAAGAGTAGGTATTGGGTACCTACGTAACAAATTTTTTGTTCCATTTTTTGCCGAGTAACACCTCGGTTTGTAGATTTTCCAACGCTGAACACGATGGTGAAGTCAGAATTGCGATATCCCATTCCGTTATCAGATTAGAGCAGACGAACCAGGAAGAACATCTCAAGAAATAACCACGTTCCTTCATCTTCAAAGTGCTCCAGTTTGAGAATGGAATGAGATATCGCAATTCTGATTTCACCATCGTGTTCAGCGTACAAAAACCTTTAAAATGAGGTGTCACTTGTCAGACTTTTTCATTTTGGGAATTTATGGGTAATTTTCCCCCCCTAAAACTTCCCAAAACTCCCCCTTAGAGTGACCCGATTCTGCCCATCTTCGAACTTAGCCTGTCGATTGCCAAGACAGATTTTTCGTGCAAATTTGAACTTTTTATCTCAATTCTTTCGAGAGTTATCGTCTGGAATGACACATACATATATAAATATATAAATATATATATAAATATATAAATATATAAATATATAAATATATATATATATACATATAATTTTCGGTGTCTTTCGGCAGGGAATTCAGGATGGTCTGAAACGGATTTTGGTATAAAAATCTTTCGGAAATTCGAGTTTTAAAAATTTTGGACCGAGAACAATAGCTTCCTTTTCTTCGAAAATTCGCTAAAACTACATTTCAATTTGGTGAAAGGGCATGTATTTTTCTGTACGTGTTTTATTGATTATACTGTGAATGAATAAATCTGAAAATCAGTATAGATTTCAGGTAATGATTTTTGACCACGAAGTGATGAAGGCAGCGAAGTTGCGGCACTCTTCATTGGCTTTCATAACCATTTTTATTTTGTTCTATTCCCAAAATTTTATTTTACGTAATTAAGATGTCGAGTCAGAACTAAATCACTAGCGAAGAAATCGTGGAAACCCATTTTAACGAAAAACGGAGCTATTGAAAAGTTGTCTATTTCCACTAATACACGAAAAATACACTGTTATACCGGTATCGGTGATCAAACCATTGTCAGTTATTGTTAGTTACTGACGATGGTTTTGATCAACAAAACCGATATATTTTACAGTGTACCTATTTTTCGCGTTTTTTCGTGTATTAGTGGAAATTGACAACTTTTCGATAACTCCGATTTTCTTTGTCGGGTCAGCTTATATCTCGTATGTGATACATGATTGTGATGAAATACAAAGTGATCGTGAATATTGGATGTTCAATGATTTTTATTTCTATTAATTTATTCACAACCATACCCCTTTTTCGGACCCAGGGATTAAGCATGAGAATACCTCTTATTATTAGTTTCAAGGATTATTATTAGTTTCAAAAAACCTCATTCCTGTTGGAAATATTAACTCGTTGAGCACTCAAACCGGTCCAGCCAAGTTATATCAGTAGTTTTATTTTGTGTGAGATGTAACCTGATTGGCAAAAACCACTTAATAAACCTTAAGAGACCTAACTACCAACGATTTCTCGCACCAACTGCCCTTGACTCTGTAATTGTGATGAAGTGGTGTTTTGAAGGCCTGCCTCGACCAAACCAAATACATTTTCCTAACATAAAAACAACAGCATGTGATGCCTACATCCTTATAACATAGGAACGAAGTTTCAGTTGTATGCTTGTTTTCCAGTAGGTACACCAATGAATCCACGGAAAGAAATCTCACCCTTGCCATTTTAATTTCGCATCACCATGATATGGTTAGTTTGAAGTCGAAATCCAGACGCAACACTGGAAGTAATTTATTTTAGTGTACTAATGTGTTTATAATGTGTTTATTATTCCGGGCCTGACCGTAACTTTTGTTTAGAAAAGTAATGGGTGAACGGAGGCGCATCCAAAATTGATCAATCTAAAATTATGTCGCATGTCATAATGGGTTTGGTCTCATAAATTTTGATTTCTTATTTTCAGTAATGAACCTTTGGAATCGAGGATGAAAAAATTTTGATGGTTTCCGTTTCAAGGTATGTAGAATCCGAAAATGTCATTAAAAAACGCTGCAAATCCCTGCACAACGGTTTATTATTTTGTACAGAATACCTACCCTTCTGTTACAGATCACAGCTCTCTGTATAGATAACCCGTCTATATAATATAATATGTACTATTCTATACATATTATGTAGATCGCAGACCCTCCGTAGGTTAGTACCTACCTAAATCACGAGTTAAATGTTGCTAAAATAATTCGGTCGATGACAAACAGTAACTGAAACGGCAAAAAGAAACGCAAATAATGAAGTTCTAAAGAAAAATTGTTGATGTGGAGTGAAATAGATGCCCCTTCTGCGTAGATCACTGTTTTCTGTGGTCAATACCTACCCTCGTGGTCAAGTATAATGAACCGTTGTGTAATAACTTGCCCATCAGTAATACTTCAACGGTTGTCCAAGTTGCAAAAGTACCGATCAACAAAATCCAGCCCCTTCTTGGTAGATGAACCGTTGTGTAATAATTTACCATTGTGTAATATTTTATCCATCAAAAATACTACAACGTTTGTTGAACTTTCAATAGTCTACCAACAAAATCCAATAGTCCATCACTTATCAAATGAAATGTTATCGCAGAACAACAAACTCGACTTCATACAGCCATCCTTGATTATAATAAGGTGTTCCCTAGAGATAATATCCGGGTCGGATTTATACCGTTTAATTCACGATCGTGTTGACGAAGCTTTTTGGTGCACACGAACGGCTGGATGTACAATGCCCCGGGTGGTCAGTACGGCATACGGCGGACAGACAGAAATTTTTTTTTATTGCATTTTCGGATTCTACATACCTTGAAACGTAAACCATAAAATTTTGAGGGGGGTTAGAATTTTTTTTTTTTTTTTCAAGCTCGATTCAGATGGTTCATTATGGAAAATAATAAACCAAAATGTCTGTCCGTCCGCCGTACGCCATATTTCGCACTTTTCTTAGTTACCATGACCAGAATTAATGAAATTTGGTTTGTAGGTCCCGTTCGGGGTCGAGTTGGTCCTCGAAGCTCGGCGTTACTGTCAGTCATCTCTAAGGGGTGAAAAATAGGGGTTGAAATTTTCAGAACGCCGTAGCTCGAAACTTCAATAGAAGGGTATGGTTTTTTACGTTTTTAAAATTGATCTTGTACTAAAGCATTTTTGAGATGATCTGGAGCATTGTACGTCCAGCCGTTCGTCACCGAAAAGCTTCGTCAACATGATCGTGAATCAAACGGTATGAATCCGGCTCAGATATTGCTAGGGTACACCTGACTATAATCACTGATGGCTGTATGAAGTAGATTTGGTTGTTCTGTGATATTATTTCACTTGAAAACGCTGCAAATCCCTGCACAACGGTTTATTACTTTGTACAGAATACCCTCCTGTTACAGATCACAGGTCTCCGTTTAGATAACCCTTCTATATAACATATGTACTATTCTACACCCTCCGTAGGTTAGGACCTAACCCCGTACTCGTTACTAGGTACCTAACTAAACCGTTGTGTAATAATTTACCTGTATAGGTTCCCCTTCTACGGCGATAGAATAATGAACCATTGTGTAATAATTTGCCCATCAATAATACTTCAACGGTTGTTCAAGTTGTAAAAGCACCTATCAACAAAATCCAGCCCCTTCTTGGTAGATGAGCCGTTGTGTAATAATTTACCGTGGTGTAATAATTTACCGTTGTGTAATAATTTGCCATTGTGTAATAATTTACCCATCAATAGTACTTCAACGTTTGTTCATGATTCAGAAGTACCTACCAACAAAATCCAATAGTCCATCACTTGTCAAATGAAATAATATCGCAGAACAAACAACTCGACTTCATATAGCCATCCGTGATTATAATCAGATGCTCCGTAGTTATGATATCCGGGCCGGATTTATACCGTTTGATTCACGATCGTGTTGACGAAGCTTTTTGGCGCTCTCGAACGGCTGAACGTACCTACGATGCTCCGGGTGGTCTCAAAAAATATTTTAGCTCAAGACAAATTTAATAACGTAAAAAAAAACCATACCCTTCTATCGGAAGTTTTCGAGCTACGGCGTTCTGAAAATTTCAACCCCTTACGAGATGTCTGACAGTAACGTCGAGCTTCGAGGACCAACTAGACCCCGAACGGAACCTATAACCCGAATTTCATCAATTTTGTTTCATGGTAACTAAGAAAAGTGGCCCGTACGGCGTACGGCGGACAGACAGAAATATTTTTATTGCAGTTTTGGATTCTACATACCCTGAAACGAAAACCATCAAATTTTGAGGGGGGGTAAGAATTTTTTAGCGAATTTTCGAAGAAAAGGAAGCTATTGTTCTCGGTCCAAAATTTTTATAAGTCGAATTTCCGAAAGATTTTTATACCAAAATCCGTTTCAGACCATCCTGAATTCCCTGCCGAAAGACACCAAAAATTATATGTATATATATATATATATTTATATATGTTTATATTTATATATTTATATATTTATATATTAGATTTATATATGTATGTGTCATTCCAGACGATAACTCTCGAAAGAATTGAGATAAAAAGTTCAAATTTGCACGAAAAATCTGTCTTGGCAATCGACAGGCTAAGTTCGAAGATGGGCAGAATCGGGTCACTCTAAGGGGGAGTTTTGGGGAGTTTTAGGGGGGGAAAATTACCCATAAATTCCCAAAATGAAAAAGTCTGACAAGTGACACCTCATTTTAAAGGTTTTTGTACGCTGAACACGATGGTGAAATCAGAATTGCGATATCTCATTCCATTCTCAAACTGGAGCACTTTGAAGATGAAGGAACGTGGTTATTTCTTGAGATGTTCTTCCTGGTTCGTCTGCTCTAATCTGATAACGGAATGGGATATCGCAATTCTGACTTCACCATCGTGTTCAGCGTTGGAAAATCTACAAACCGAGGTGTTACTCGGCAAAAAATGGAACAAAAACTTTGTTACGTACCCCATACCTATTCTTCTGGTATTCAAAACATTTTTGATTTCCCCCTCCCCCTCCTTCCACCCCAAATTTTACTTTGCGTAAAACTACTCCTGTTTTAATTTTGTATGGTATCAAGTTCATTGGCCGAAAATTAATTTTCAGAACATTTTAGGCGGAGGAGGAAGATGCCGAAAACTTCGAAAATTCGCTCTTATAGCCATGCTGCATGACTGTGGTTTTTTTTTCTTGCTCGATTCCAATGGTTCATTATTGAAAATAATAAACCAAAATGATGGATCTTTTGGATTTTGTTGATAGGGTCTTCTGTAACTTGAACAAACGTTATATAATGACAGCAAATAATTAATGATTGAATCCCGCTCATTTTTATAAAACTTTATTCCCGGGCCGGCTGCAGTAGGTACTCGATTTAGGGATTTCCTGCGGGGAGGTCGAGGATAGGTATTGACCCCAGAAAACAGTGATCTATGCAGAAGGGGCATCTATTGTGTGAACTATTACACAACGGCTTATTATTTACCTTATGCTTCATGAATAACAGCAAACAATTAATAATTGTATTATTAAATCTCGCGCATTTTTATGAAACTTCAATTCCCGGGCCGATTGCAGTACGCAATTTAGGGCTTTCCTGGAGGGAGCTCGAGGGTACTGACCACAGAAAACAGTGACTGTGCAGAAGGGTTATCCAGGTAAATAATAAACCGTTGTGTAATAATTTGCATTGTTTTGGAAGAGGAACATACATAGTTGGGGCTCACGGGCAGCCCCATGAAAATGTCAACAACGTTTTAGAACTGAGTCAGTCATTGCATTACGTAGGGATGACAGTACTGACAGGAAGCAGCTGGTTATAGAAACAGCTAATTAAAAGTACTTAGGTAAAAAAATAGTCAGTTAAAAACTTGGTACTTCTACATGAGGATCCTAACTTCTCTCACTGGTAAATGGCGAGTAAACTGCTTACCTAATTACGGCTGTGGACGACGTTGCCCAGAGCGTTAATATTTTTGCGCAACAAGCGTCCAACTTTTTTGCCTTTTACGGCCGGACTGCCTCCCCTTGGGGGGTCCCGGGCGAAAGCGAGGACTCATTTTCAAGCCTTCAGCTCTCAAATCCATCTCTTCAAAGTTCAAGTGTGAACTTGACGCTTGAAGCGCTCCGCGGGGTGTCCAAACACCCGCAAAGGGTTCGGTTCTTGGTTGCTTCCGATTTGAGATTGATCCCCCGGACTGAGCCATATGGGCGGACTTCGTGTTTGTTGTTTCGCCCCCGATATTGTCGAGTTCTGGTATGCCAATCAAACGAAAGCCAAATTCAGTAGCGGTGCGTGGGCTCTGAAAACGGTGGGGCACCAAACCAGAACACAAAACCAACAGATATGTCTACAAAATACCCCAAGGCAACAAGACCCTTCCCTTATTTACTACTGAGTGACATTCAGCAAAGCTCATCTCGTTTAATCAACATTCTATCGTCGAACGACATCGTCGGCAATTTCTACTGCAAATTAGCTACCGAATTCATGTGTTATAAAAATATAGTAAACTAAAATATAACAAATCAATGGCCCGTCGGCCGGTACCTACTTGAATGGAGAAGCTATTGACTTGAAGCTAGATAGTTATCTGTGTGTTAGGACACCGATCAATCCACAAGGCCACAAACAGCAAACAGGACAAAATGCACGTAGGTACCACAAATACAAATCTGTCATAAGAACCGGACTGAACGCAAAAAGCGCATAATTTGACGCAAAAAATCAAAACTGACTATTGACCCAACAGAGAAAGTGAATATAATTCACAACAAACACAAGTCAGAAGACGAAGAACCTCTAACCACCACTATCGGCATGAAGAGTGTTTCTTCGCGGCACCCTCAAGAAAAACAACAACAACAAATTGAATCGAAGGGATCTAATCGACTGTGAAAACGAACGATTTTGGAGTAGAAATTAGATTTTAGTGACAGGTCCCAAAGAGGGCGTGGCAAACAACATTTTTACTCGACTGAGCATGCGCGGATGGGCCGCTTTCCTCAGTTGTCATGGCGACACTAGGTCCCAGGACCCAGAACCTACCTGCCAGTTTCAGGAGCCTAGGTTTCGATTTCGATTCCAGGGCATCGATTACTGTTGCTTTATTCCGATAACATGCTCGGTCTATGGAGCACACCATGGGATGCTCTACTATAATATTGAATATCCGTCGAATTTCCATTCCATAGCCAGAGAAATCTGGCGAATCGCTGTTGAACTTTGTAAAAAATGCTAGTACAGTGTACGGAGGGAAATTCAAATGTTAACTGAACAATGGAGTTTTTTTCACTCCTAGTGTTTTTGGGTGCCGGGGCAGTGGCCCAAGTGGACTTATGGACGCTACGTCCCTGGCCAAATTCACAACTTGCAGTGATGGAAAAAAGTTCCAGTCATGCAGCACGCACGTATATGAGCGAATTTTCGAAGTGACGTAGGATTTCAACACACATGGTCGGTCTCCGTTGAATGAATCAATGATCAACAATAAAGGTATAAGTAACTGCCATCTTAACAAAGGTACCAGCAGGGTTCTTTATAGTTGTAAGCAAAGTGAAGATATATCTGAGCACAAAAATCCTTCTTAACGCCGAAGAAAGTGACGTAAAACCCCTAATAACAACACCACCAGACACATTAATGTTTATTAGGATACCCAAGGGACAAAAGTGAGTGAACATAATACTTTCAATTGGATTTCGAGACAAAAAGAAATCTTCCCGCAGCATGAAAGTGGACAGCACAACGGCCGAATGAGAAAGGGGAAGATCGTGGCTTGGAAGTGGTTCGTGGTGAATGGGGAAGATTATGAAGATATCACTAGGGGCATCGAAGCCCATAAATATAGTTTGTTTTTTTGTTCGCACGAGAATCGGTTTGTCGTATACAAAAGGTCATCCACCTTTGGGTTTAATCTGTGACATCGAGTACTTCTTCATTCTCTCCAGCAAAAAATATACCACAGTTCTCTGCCACCATATCAAAAGATAACAGTTGGAGGAGTAGTGCGATGTCTGGCAACAGATGATGATTCATTCGAAACAATTCTTATAAATACAGCCTGCTCGTAAACAATTCGTTTTTTAAAACTTCCAAAATTGGCTTCAATCATTCTCAGCCAGAACAGTAAAATTCATAACGTTAAATAAGTAGGTAACAGGATAAATAATTGGAAGACCAGCCTCGAAAGTACCTGTTGTTGTTGAATATGAAAATCATTCATGTCCGCTGTGCCGTAAAGGACAATTATGACACTCAGCTCCTAAATACTTAAATAATCTAGACTTAGAAGAGGGGAGAATGCGCGCGGCAAGGAAAACATAGCTATTGTGCCTTAGCTCGAAGTATCGCGTGGAATATTAATTCACCTTCTGGAAGCTAATTATTACAGACATGCAAACTAGGTAAGTGGCTGTGATTAAAGTGTATTTTGGTGTGAACTGTGTGGTTAACTAGTGTAAAGAATTCAAAGGAGATCGCAGATTGAATTTTGGTTTATTATTCTGTGAATAATACACCTATGTAATCGCTCAGCAAACAATTTTTATAACACCCCCTCAAAATATTTTCTTTCACGTTTCAAGGTGCGTAGATTCCAAAAACGCTGCAAAGCCCTTGTCGCATGGGTTTATTATTCTACTGGACAAACGTACAGAACTGTTGGATGTTCATTTATAGTTTCCGCCATGTGCAATAATTAATTGAAATAGTTAGTTTTGATGGTGTCCACCAATTTTGGCCCCCAAAAACACGAATTGGGCTCGGCTTTTTTTTATAAGATTATCTTTCATCATTGATAGTAGGTATAATTTAATTGTCTTGATTCACCTGCTAATAGTACTTCAGTACTAATAGTGTTATTATACAAATCAGTACTAATAGTACTTCAGTACTAATAGTGCTAATAGTGTTATTATACAAATCAGTACTAATAGTACTTCAGTACTAATAGTGCTAATAGTGTTATTATACAAATCAGTACTAATAGTACTTCAGTACTAATAGTGCTAATAGTGTTATTATACAAATCAGTACTAATAGTACTTCAGTACTAATAGTGCTAATAGTGTTATTATACAAATTTATAGTGATTTCAGACAATTTTCCAGGTTATTGACTCATAAAAAATGAATTCTGGGAGCCGAACCTTCGTTACAACCTCAATTCCTCACTCATTGGTCAAAATCAACTGCATATTCGGTCTCCTCGCCCTAAAAACACATGGAAGCAGGCGCATGTCTACTAAAACCTCAAAAAATCCCTCGAAAACCCCTATTTCTGCACCAATTATTCTCCCGTAACACCTCTGGGCGTATTCCAATCGGGCTGCTAAGCATCGGGGCACAAGTAGGACCCAAATGTGTTCCCCAATGGGTACCCAAACTGGTGCGGAAGAACGACGATTTTAGATCAAAATTTAAAGTAAATTTGTGGCCGAAACTTCGTTAGAACCTCAATTGTGCACTCTTAGGTCAAACTCTACTTCATATTCGGTCTTCTCGTCCCAAAAACACGGAAAACGATACCTCAAAAGCTCAAGTTACTAAAACACAAAAGATACGTTTTTTTACACCCATTTTCACTCATAACACCCCTGGGTATATTCCGATCGGGCTGCAAAGTTTCAGGACACAACTAGGGCCCAAATGGAGCTTGTGTGCGAAAGAACAATTTTTTTAGACCGAAATGAAGCCGGTATGCATGATACGGCGTACGGCGGACGGACATTGCATTTTATGAATCTACACACCTTGAAACGTAGAAGAAAAAATTTTGAGAAGGTATTATACAAATTTTTTGCTGAGTGAATACATAGGTGTATTATTCACAGAAAAATAAACCAAACTGCTATGTCCGACCGCCGTCTGCCGTATCATCCAAATCTACTTTATTTTCGGACTACAAAATTCGTTCTTTCGCACACAGGCTCCATTTGGACCCTACTTGTGCCCCGAAACTTGGCAGCCAGATCGAAAACACCCAAGGGTGTTTTTATGCCGCTTTATTTTCCAAATCACCAGTACGGAGATAGGTATGCTGCTCGTGTATGGATACTGTAACTGCAGCAGTACAATACTACTTGTAAAGCCTATTAGATGAAGAAGTTCTTGTGAAATTTGACAAGTTGTAGGTATTTTTCTGTAACCTCAGTAGAACGTACAATCTTTTTCACAATTTTAAATTTTGAAATTTTCAAATGTTCCAACTGATATTGGCTAACATTTTAAGTACCTCTGACCATCGAAAACAGAAGAATCTTACAGGAAATTTAACGTTCTTTCGAACGCTGTAATTGGATTTGTTGTAGTCTCAATATTTTGAATTTATTGGCGTTTTTATGTGGTAAGGTAATGGAAAGTTGGAAAAACACAAATTGTCGGATACCTTTAAAACGAAGAACTTTTCGAAAAATTTCTACTGAGGATTTTTTCTTCCAAATGGAGAGTAGAATCGATTCCCTGAGTTTCTCCAGAAGGAACTGGGACACCCTGTATAATTATACCCTGGAACCCCTCACTGGTGTTGTGGAGCCGTTAAACCCTGTGAAACGCTCTAAAGCACCAAACTGCACTGACAGACTGTACTTGATCTTTTAATTATGTTCAATTAGGACTTCCGCAAAGCCTTTTTCTTTCCCCCTCACGTGACAAGACAGCTGATGAGAACAGCTGCGTATGACTCCAACTTGCACTTGGAACGGTTTCAAGGGGGTGAAGGGGAAAAGCAGTCTAATATCGGACATCACTTTCAGTTTCATGGCCGAACCGTCCGAGTTGGGAGGCAGGCCAAGTCTGCTCCGGGCCTACAATAAAATCCCTTGGATCAAATCGGGTGAGCGACCCACGCATCAGTGTACGAACGGTGAATCAGCTGAATCGTCCGAAAGCAATGCGGATGCACTTCAAAACGGGTCATAATGCGCATGGTGTAGAGGATTAAAATATTTAAAAACGCTGCGAAGTCCTTGTCACATGGGTTTATTATTTTACTACACTTACCTACAAAAATGTAGGCAGTTCATTTATTGTTTCTTTCATATGCAATTATTGAAATGGCTATTTTTGATGGTTTCCACCAATATTGGCCCCCATAACACGAATAAGGCTCTTTACAGATTATTTTTGATCATTGATAGTGCCATTTAATTGTCTTGATTCACCTACTGATACTACTTCTAGTGTTTTTATAAAATGTATGGTGATATCAGACAATTTCCCATGTTTTTGACTCATAAAAAATGAATTTCGGGAGCTTAACCTTCGTTACAACCTCAATTATTCACTCTTCGGTGAAAATCAACCTAATATTCGGTATTCTCGCCGTAAAAAACATGGAAAACGATACCTCACAAGCTCATGTTCACTAAAACCTCAAAAATACCCCGAAAACCCCTATTTTTACACCCATGTTCCTCCCATAACACCCCTGGGTGTATGCCGATCGGGCTGCCCCCAAAACACAAATTAATTAGGTAGGTACGATCTTTTTTTTTTTTTTTTTCAAATTATCTTTGATCATTGGTAGTGCCATCATTTAATGGTCTTGATCCACGTGTTGACACTTTTTCTAGTGTTATTCTACAAATTGATGGTGATTTCGCAGGTATTTGACTCATAAAAAATCAATTTTGGGAGCTGAACATCTGGTACAACCTCAATCTTCCACTCCTTGGCCAAAATCGACTTCATATTCGATCTTCTCGTCCCCAAAAACATGGAAAACGATACCTCAAAAGCTCATGTTACCAAAATGTTGCTAAAACGCAAAAAGTACCTATTTTCACACACATTTTCACTCATAACACCCCTGGGTATATTCCGATCGGGCTGAAAAGTTTCGGGACACAACTAGGGCCCAAATGGAGCATGTGTGCGAAAGAACGACTTTTTTAGACCGAAAATGAAGCCTGTACACGTGATACGGCGGACGGCGGACGGCGGACGGACATTGCATTATTTGAATCTACACACCTTGAAACGGAAAAGAAAAAAGTTTGAGGGGGTGTTATAAAAATTTTTGCTGAGCGATTACATAGGTGTATTATTCACAGAATAATAAACCAAAATTTAAGGCTGAAACTTCCTTAGAACCTCAATTTTCCACTCTTTGGTCAAAATCGACTTCATATTCGGTCTTCTCGTCCCAAAAACATGGAAAACGATACCTCAAAAGCTCATTTTACTACTATGTTACTAAAACACACAAAGTACCTATTTTTATACACATTTTCACTCATAACACCCCTGGATATATTCCGATCGGGCTGAAAAGTTTCGGGACGCAACTGCGGCCCAAACGGAGCCTGTGTAGGAAAGAACGAATTTTTTAGACCGAAAATGAAGACTGTACGCGTGACACGGCGGACGGCGGACGTACATTTTATTTTTGGAATCTACGCACCTTGAAACGTGAAAGAAAAAATGTTGAGGGGGTTTTATAAATTTTTTTTGCTGAGCGAATACATAAGTGTATTATTCACAGAATAATAGTAAACCAAAAGAGTGCGACGCGCTATGAAAGTCAATATATCAAGACTGGTGATTCATAACACGGAGCATGACTTTTATTTACCCTGCGAGGTAAAGATTTGGTTCAGTGGAACAGATTCAGGGGTAAGAAGGAAGAATCGATAGGGTGTATCTAATTTGCCATACATGAGTGGGCCGAACCTCCAGGTATTTTAACAAGAACTTATTTTATTACCTTAAACAACGTTTGCTTCCAGCAGGTCATTTTATGATCTTATATAACGTTTACTCCCCAGGTATTTGTAATAAGAACATATTTTATTGCCTTATATATTTTTAATAAGAACAGGTTATTTCCTTACCTTATATAACGTTTACTCCCCAGGTATTTTTAAGAAGAACATATTTTATTACCTTATATAACGTTTGCTCCCACCAGAAACGCCAGAAATAAAATCTTCGGCTGAAAGGTACCTGCTATACTATAATCGGTTTATATCCCGAAATAAGCTCATAAGGAATATCATCTGTGAAATCCGAAGATGATGGAATTATAAGAAAGCTAAAGTTCACAAATAGATTGTTCCAACTGCCTCATCTACCAGACTTATACGTAAATGTACCTACATTTGTGTAATAGGAGTCCTACCACCCAACTGAAACACGCTTTATGCAAACACCGGAGGAAAAAAATTGCTCAGTTAGATGACTGATACGCTCACATTACCGCGCAGGTTATTTGCATTAAACCAACTATTTAATTTAACCTTTAGTGCTTTCAAGTCAGAGACTATGAAATGAATGGGGCTCAAGTCATTTTCCCTCGGCCTTCACATTGGCCACATCACGGAAAAACTGAGTTAGCCGGGAAGGCGATGTGATGGAAAGATCGCTATCATTCCATTTAATGCACGAAACTCCACCATTAATAAAACGAGAAGGAATGAGGAGAGGTTAACAATTATCAAACTGCAAGCTTGTAGAACATTTTTTCTTCATCAAATGTTTGTTCCACAGATAGATATTATGGAGTTAAACTACGCATAGTTTACAGTGGCGTATCCAGGATTGCTGAATTTGGGGGGGGGGGGGGGGTGGGGGGGGTCGGTTATCGTGAATAGAAAAAAATCAGTCATGCAGCATGACTTAATGAGCGAATTTTCAAAGAAATATTCGAATTAATGGCTATGGTTTTGAATAAAGGAAAACTTCGGTCTAAAATTTGGTTTTCTATGTATATTCTCTTCGTATTTATTTTAATTTGTACGTTTTGTCCATCCTGATTCTACCGTTTGTTTATTACGTAATTGTACTAAGTGCTTATTTATTTGATCGCTGTGGGTAAATTCAAGGAGTTGTACTAATCGTTTGCCTCCCCCTTTTTTGCTTCGAACTCTCGTCTTCAATTAATACTTCTCACATTTTTCAATCTGACCACTCTAAGGGGGTGGGGGTAAGAGTTTAAAGATTATCCTAGTTTTGGGTAATTTTTGCGCACTTTAAATGCTCTAATTTAAGAACGGATTTAGATATCTAAAATCCGATTTCACTATCGTGTTCAGCGTGCAAAAACCTTTAAAATGAGGGGTCACTTGTTAGAAAATAACATTTTGGGGATTTTTGGGTAATTTTTGCGCACTTTAAATGCTCTAATTTGAGAACGGATCATGATATCTAAAATCCGATTCCACCATCGTGTTCAGCGTGCAAAAACCTTTAAAATGAGGGGTCACTTGTTGGAAAATAACATTTTGGGGATTTTTGGGTAATTTTTGCGCACTTTAAATGCTCTAATTTGAGAACGGATCAAGATATCTAAAATCCGATTCCACCATCGTGTTCAGCGTGCAAAAACCTTTAAAATGAGGGGTCACTTGTTAGAAAATAACATTTTGGGGATTTTTAGGTAATTTTTGCGCACTTTAAATGCTCTAATTTGAGAACGGATCAAGATATCTAAAATCCGATTCCACCATCGTGTTCAGCGTGCAAACACCTTTAAAATGAGGGGTCACTTGTTGGAAAATAACATTTTGGGGATTTTTGGGTAATTTTTGCGCACTTTAAATGCGCCAAAACCCTCCTTAGAGTAGGCCAATTTCGCGCATCTTCGAACTTAGCCTTTCGATTGCCAAGATAGATTTTTTGTGCAAATTTGAGCTGTTTATCTCAATTCTATCGAGAGTTATCGTCTGGAGTGACACATATATAAATAAATAAATATATATATAAATATATATATATATACATATAAAAAAGTGTTAAATTTCAGGAATCGTTTTAGAATGGTCTGAAACGGATTTCTATGAAGAAAATTTCCAAAAATTTATATTATTTAAATTTCGAAGCCATTGCAATAGCTTCATTTTCTTTGAAAATTCGCTAAAAGTTCCAGTCATGCGACATGGTTTTAAGAGCGAATTTCCAAAGAAATATTCGTGCTATTACTTAAGAAGGTGATATAGCGAGGAAAAATGCCACTTTTCGTAAAAATTGTATAATTTTTTCGTGATTATACCTATTTTTACCGATTTTCTCACCGAGATGAAGTCAAAATTGACCCACTTGTGTTTCCGAAAACTATGATTATCATCGACATAGTCCGTCCGTCGTGATTCACCATCACACACAACGTTAGGTGAATTAATATTGATTTTAGCCCTCAATACCGATTTTTGACCCCCAAAAATCAAAATTTGACCCCCATTCAGTATGAAAAACAATGAAATGGTATTTTTCTGTCTTTACTCACCCTTCCATACCACATTCAGTGACTTCCTATCACTGTTCGCAATTGTAGCTGTTTTTACCGACTTTTGTCCCCTAAAAACTCAAATTTTACCTCCTTAGATTTGTTGAAAATCGCTCATCTTCGAACATATCCTTTTGATTGGCAATAAGAACGTTTTGGCGAAATTTGGAATTTTCATCATGCACCCAAGGATAGAAAATCGTCAGGATTGACATATAAACATATATGCATATAAATTGTTGTTACCATCTAGGGATGAATTGAGGACGCTCTGAAACGGACTAGCCTGTAAAAAAAATTTCAAAAATTCATGTTCTGAAAATGTTGGACCCATTGCAATAGCTTCATTTTCGCATTCGCTTATAAGGTTTGACTTTACAAACAAAGCTGAATGTAAATTTAATAAAGCACTAAATGTTACAGGTAATTAGGTAAGTTAACTGTAAAAATGAAACATATTTATTTGGCAACAATGTTAGCGAATTTTCAAAGAAAATGAAGTAATTGCAATGGGTCCAAAATTTTCAGAACATGAATTTTTGAAATTGTTTTACAGGCAAACCCGTTCCAGAGCATCCTGAGTTCATCCCCACAACACAATTAACACAATTTATACGTATATTCATATTTTATTATTATGTGTCACTCCAGACGATATCTGACCTTGGGTACGTGATAAAAATTCCGAATTTCCCCAAAATGTTCTTATTGCCACACAAAACGATGAGTTCGAAGATGGGCCATTTTAAAAAATTCTAAGGGGGTCTAGTTTGTTTTTAGGGTAAAAAATTGGAAAAAAACTACTAAAATTGGGATATAAAATCACTGGAAGTGGAACGGAAGGATTAGTAAAGACAGAAAAATACCATTTCATTGTTTTACATACAGAATGGGTGTCAAATTTGGATTTGGGGGGGGGGGGGGGGGTCAACAATTGGTGTTAAGGGCTAAAATATATAGGTAGGTATTAATTCACCTGACATTGTGAGGGATGGTGATTCACGACAGAAAGAGGGACTATTCTGCTGATA
Source organism: Leptopterna dolabrata (assembly GCA_954871275.1). Taxonomy (NCBI): domain Eukaryota; kingdom Metazoa; phylum Arthropoda; class Insecta; order Hemiptera; family Miridae; genus Leptopterna; species Leptopterna dolabrata. The sequence goes on along the minus strand of OX940988.1, from coordinate 3,247,848 downwards.
TATTATACACATTCAATTTCAGAAATATTCACACTGTTCGTTTGTAGTCAAATAAACGTAATATTATTTAATTGTTTGCTACTGTTGTGATTGAATCATTCTTGAAGGTTTTAATTTTAATTGTGATAAAGTTTTCGAGCCAATGGGGGGGTTATGACCCCCACGGCTACGCCACTGACAGTTTACCACTGGTACTTATGCATGAATGCTCGCTGGATGATGTTGTTCTGGATGCTCGCTAGCGTTGGAATCTCAAAACCATCCCTTTAGAAAAATATAAATTGGCTGGACGAATAGATCAGGATTTTACTGACAATAAGTTTGGTTGGGGCATCAGTTCGAACCTAGAACCTCCAGAGAACCAGTGCACCATAAATATACCGAAGTGCAGTACACTGATGCGAGTAGGCGGGTACCACATGTTGAAGCCCTACATGAACAACATCAGTTTTGTTAGGTGGGAGTAGAAACAATGACAATTTAAGTAGATTCAGTGAATTACTTAACAGACAAGAAAAATTGGTGGAATTTCTTGGGAGGGAAGGGGGTTAAGTTTCATAAGTGCAACGTATCAAGGGATAATTCCCGAAATCATCAATCAACAGAAAACATTACGATCGATGTGATTGGGCTAGCAATGGATTGGTTTACGTGCGTTGGGGAGAGGGGTATAATGCGTAAAAACCTATACAAAGTACAAAATATGAAGTTATAGTAGGTACTAGATAGTAAGCAGATATTACTGAGCAGATGAGAGGATGAAGCATAGTACGAAGGTAGTGCTGGGGACCTACCCACCGAAAATTCACATTATTTGCGCACCCCGGAGATGAGTTCTAAAGTTTGCATTTTTTGTACATCTGCATCGATTCTACTGATTTTGGCCATATATTTCAGTCTAGTTTCCCAGTTGTAAAAGATCACTCTTCATCAAAAGAACAAACATACCTACATAAATGTTGGCAGTTCATTTATTGTTGCTTTCATGTGCAATAATTGAAGTGGCTATTTTTGACGGCTATCAGACTCCTATTTTTTTTTTTTTACAAATTATCTTTGACCATTGATAGCGCCATTATTTACTGGCCTTGTCCTGTCTTCACCTGTTGATACTACTTCTACCTGTTGTTATTATACAAATTTATGGTGATTTCAGACAATTTCCCAGGTTTTTGACTCATAAAAAATGAATTTTGGGAGCTGAACTTTCGTCAAAACCTCAGTTCTTTGGCAAATCAACTTCATATTCGGTCTTCTCACCCTAAAAACCATGGAAAACGATATGTACCTCACAAGCTCATGTTCATTAAAGCACCCCCCTCCATAACAACCCTGTGTGTTTTCCGATCGGGCTGCCGAGCTTCGGAGAACAACTAGCACCCAAATGTGTTCCCAAACGGCGACCCAAACTGTGTGCGGAAAAAAGACGATTTCAGATCAAAATTTAACGTAAATTTAAGGCTGAAACTTCCTTAGAACCTCAATTTTCCACTCTTTGGTCAAAATCGACTTCATATTCGGTCTTCCCGTCCCAAAAACATGGAAAACAATACCTCAAAAGCTCACATGTTACTAAAACACCAAAAAACACCATTTGTACACCCATTTTCCATGGGCTGCAAAGTTTCGGGCCACAACTAGGGCCCAAATGGAGCCTGTGTGCGAAACAACGAATTATTTAGATCGAATATAAAGTGGATATGGATGATAAGGCGTACGGCGTACGGCGGACGGACATCGCACTTTTGGAATCTACACACCTTGAAACGTAAAAGAAAATATTTTGAGGGGTTGTTATAAAAGTTTTTTTGCTGAGCGAATACATAGGTGTATTGTTCACAGAATAATAAACCAAAACAATCCTTGGAACATATCACTCTTCATCAAAACATTGAACGTCTTCCCTTCCTACAAACACATTAGGTAGACGCAAACCGAACTCCTTCGGCAGTGACAATCGATGCTCCAAACTTTGTTCCTACTGTGGGACAAGCCGCTAATATTATCTTGCTGACTCGTATTTTATAATTATTTAATATAAACATGTGTTTCCAGAAGAGGAGCGAATTGTCATGAAAATTTTGAAATTCACATTTTCTATTACCCAGGCTGTTTTGATTCTCGTATTTCCACAACACCGCCTTGTCCCATTCCCACGGGTGAGGGCAACCTATCCGAAATTTTTCCTCCTTGTTCTCAACAAGGACTGTTGCTACAGGAATGAAACATTTTTAATTCTTGGAAGTAACCTTCCTTCAGGATCGCGTGTCAGTTCAAACACCCTGAAGATTCTTAGGAAACGCGACGAATCGAGTGGGGACGTGACTATGACCAATATAAAGGAACATGTTATTCCTTCGTTACTTGTCAGTTTAATTCCATCTGGACAACAACATGGGGGCTGGAATATTCTGTATTTTCGTATTCTGTTGTCTCAACATTGGCTTCGCCGCGAAGTTCCGTGAGTTGCCACACCTATGAGTTTTGACGAATTTTGAATTTTTCTTTACAGGTAAATGTATGGGATGGTCAGGTATGAATTCTTTAAGGGTCCAGCGAAATATATTGAAACGCACAGTATGGCGTTATGCACAACTGTTTGCGAGCAAAGGGGATTCCTCCAAAGAATGTCCATAATAAAGCTTAGTGAGGAATCAAAAGAAGGTATTTAGCGTACCCTACTCGTATTATCTATGGATGAAGTCACACAATCTTAAAAGTAAGCCACAATTACTTCCTCATAAACGAAGGCACGGCAGTATGCAGTCGAGACAGTCCGAAAATTCAAATTTCCATTCACATTCTATGCTTCAGACATCGAAGAGCCAACTTATGTTTGGTTTTTCCTCTGTCTGTTTTATGACTATTCCTTCTAACTACCATATTAAAACTGCATTGAAAAACAAATCCAAATATGGTAACTGGTACATAGATGGTTTTGTTTGAATTTCCTCGAAGTGACGTGCTTAAGTTGGCACAACTGTGAATTTCTTGAAACGCGCATACCTACATCCAACTTAACCGGACCGATTTTGATGAAATCAACAGGGATGATGCTGGGACGGTCATAAATTTATGAATTTCATTTTGCGATTGGATAAATACCTGTTTATTTCATTTCCTGTTACTATAACAGGACCTAGAACACTCGGTAGGTACTCTCAAATCCTTGGTTTTAATCAACCGAGTTTTTAATATTTTTTGTGCGTGTGTGTGTTTTGTAGGTATACCTAGTACCTACTTTTAGAACGTTATTATATGTTGAATCCTATTTAACATTAATTTTGGCAGGGCAGAGAAGGACAAAATGTAGTTGCAACTGCAATAAATTACTAGGTACCCTATCAAATTAGATCAGTTAAATTGACAACTAAATATTAGTGTTGCTAAGTGGTTGTTCATGCAACTGAGCACTTCAACTATTACAGCTATAACTGACTCGATAACAAAATAGTAGAGGAGGCTTTCATACCTTACTTATAATTTGATGCTCAAGTTGCAAGAACAACACTAACAACTACAATTTAGTTATGGGAAGATTTTTGATTTTGGTTTATTATTTTCAATAATGAACCATTGGAATCGAGCATGAAAAAAAAAAAATTCTAACCCCCCCTCAAAATTTGATGGTTTACGTTTCAAGGTACGTAGAATCCGAAAATGCAATAAAAATATTTCTGTCTGCCCGCCGTACGCCGTACTGACCACTTTTCTTAGTTACCATGAACCTCCATGGTCTTCCCAATTCCAATGGGATACGTGCATGGGTCACAGAAGCGGTTTATTTATTTATTTATTTTGGTTTATTATTTTGAATAATGAACCATTGGAATCGAGCATGAAAAAAAAAAAAAAAATCTTACCCCCCCCCCCCCCCCCCCCCCCCTCAAAATTAGATGGTTTGCGTTTCAAGGTATGTAGAATCCAAAACTGCAATAATAATGCTTGCACTACAACAGGGGACATCCTCTTACTCGGGCTAGTTCCTCATGGTTTCCTCAAGTAATTATTGTGAGAACTTCTAATATGTGAAAACCAGAATAAATATCAGGGGCATTTCTTACAATCATCCAAGCGAATATGCGAGGTTTGGTTGAAAACACCTGGGTTCTTATAAATATTCACTGAATTGATTCTCTCTACCAGGCTATGGAAATTACCATGCGCAAGCCCCGAGAAGGATTAGGTAGGTAACAAAGTTGCATTTTTAGTGGCAGGCGTAATCATAATTTGTTCATTTACATCGGAAAGATGAATAATCGTTGTTTACCTTATGAATTTTTGCTTAATTATGAAATACACTGTTTGCATCCAGCTTTTTATCACGTTTTTGCAAGCAGAGTTCTAGCCAAGTAATCACTAGTTGAAAATAACATAGCTGTCCGTGTATTTACAAGAACACAAGCTTCAATAGTTATGACATCATGACTTCGAAATGAATAGGTATGTTTTCACTTGCACCTTGTTATGCCATAAGCGTGGTGTTGACCAGCAACAATGCTGATTTTCCTTGATTAAAAAAAAAAGTTATAATATACGTACCTACAAGTTTTGACACATGGCCTAAAGGCTGTTATGGTCATCGCTAATTCCCTGCAAACGTCTGCCTGTCTCCTATGTAATGGATAGACTTCGTGTCTGGCTATTATTCAACACCAATAACTTACATCGGGAAAAACAAAGTGAACTTTTTGGTTTATTATTTTCAATAATGAACGATTGGAATCGAGCATGAAAAAAAAATTCTAACCCCCCCTCAAAATTTGATGGTTTACGTTTCAAGGTATGTAGAATCCAAAACTGCAATAAAAAAAATTTCTGTCTGCCCGCCGTACGCCGAACTGGCCACTTTTCTTAGTTACCATGAAACAAAATTGATGAAATTCGGGTTATAGGTTCCGTTCGGGGTCTAGTTGGTCCTCGAAGCTCGACGTTACTGTCAGTCATCTCTAAGGGGTTCAAAATAGGGGTTGAAATTTTCAGAACGCCGTATCTCGAAAACTTTCGATAGAAGGGTACGTTTTTTTACGTTATTAAATTTGCCTTGAGCTAAACAATTTTTTGAGACCACCCGTTCGTGAGCACCAAAAAGCTTCGTCAACACGATCGTGAATCAAACGGTATAAATCCGGCCGGGATATCATAACTAGGGAGCACCTGATTATAATCAAGGATGGCTGTATGAAGTCGAGTTGTTTGTTCTGCGATATTGTTTCATTTTTTGATAAGTGATGGACTATTGGATTTTGTTGGTAGGTACTTGTGAAACTTGAGCAAATGTTGAAGTATCATTGATGGGTAAATTATTACACAAGGTAAATTATTACACAACGGTAAATTATTACACAACGGTAAATTATTACAGAACGGAAAATTATTACACGACGGTTCATCTACCAAGAAGCGGCTGGATTTTGTTGATCGGTACTTTTGCAACTTGAACAACCGTTGAAGTATTATTGATGGGCAAGTTATTACAAAACGGTTCATTATAGGTATTGACCACAGAAAACAGTGATCTACGCAGAAGGGGCATCTATTTCACTCCAAATCAACAATTTACCTTTAGAACTTCATTATTTACGTTTCTTTTTGCCGTTTTAGTTACTGTTTGTCATCGGCTGTATTACTTTAGCAACATTTAACTCGTGATTTAGGTAGGTAACTAGTAACGAGTACGGGTTTAGGTACTAACCTACGGAGGGTCTGCGATTCACATAATATGTGTAGAGTAGTACATATTATATTATATAGACGGGTTATCTATACAGAGAGCTGTGATCTGTAACAGAAGGGGATTCTGTACAAAATAATAAACCGTTGTGCAGGGATTTGCAGCATTTTGATCTCAGAATCGGATTTAGCACCTTTGGAAACCCCTTTGGTGAGGGTCCTTTACGTCATTTGGCTTTCTATCCACTGGTTTATCACCCACTTTCGGTCATCGGGTACCCCTCTTACAGCACCTTTTCGGAAATCACTCGCAGAGATCTTAAAAAAAAAGAAAGAAAGAAAAGAAAACAGGCGAAACTGGCCTTTTGCTCGAATGCTAGTTCTGGGTGCCATGAAACGTAAAACAGCACATTTTGAGGGGAGAGGGATGGGTTAAACACAATTTTTCTTATTTGATTCCACAGGTTCATTACTGAACTACTGACCATTTCAACCCCAATTTGTTCACCCCTTGTTATGACTGGTCGAGCTTTGAGGACCCTAAATGGGATCTACAATGTAGTATGGTCCCCTTGTTCAGAACTTCGTTTCGAGTTATTCAGTTTGGTTCCACTGAATACTTCAAACGCGTATTGATTCGGAAATTTTGCTACAGCAGTACTTTTTGTATTTTTCAGCTAAAAGTTGGAAGACGTGTCATGTGGATGAAACTATGAACGAGTGTCTCAAAGGGGCGATTCAACACGCCTTGGGTGAACTGATTGAAGGTAACCACAGTTTTCGGTGAAAATTACGATTTGACAGGGACTTTCATAAAACGAGTAGGTACTACTTCATGGAACGAGTAGTAATACATGGATTCTGAATCACAGCTTGAGAATCTCTCTAGTGATTTGGCAAATTGATATCTTCCTTTCTCCGTGTATGCTAAAACAGGTATGCCAGCATTGGGGATTCTTCCGCTGGACCCACTTCGGTTCGACGGTATCACAATAGACCAGGGCACTGGTCCCGTCAGCATCAAATTGGAGTTTGCTGATTTGGACGTTTTGGGGGTGAAGGAAATGGCCATAAATTCAGTCGAGTAAGGGCCCATCCAAGATGTAAAACCACTAGGATAGTTGTTGTTTATTCTGCAGTTTAAAAAAAACTATGCACTAACGGTCTGCACTATCGTTTGCAGTAATGATTGGAAAACAATGGCTATAGAGACCCAGTCACCGAAAATCGAGTTAAAAGGGAAGTACAAGATTGTTGGAAATATCCTCGTGCTACCGATCCAAGGAAACGGCACATGCGTTCTGGTCATGGGTAAGAAACAAATGCTTATAATAGGTACCTACCTACGAATATTTGCGTTCTCAATGGGCGATCGAGTAATAAATTAATTCATATTAGCAATAACAACGGATAGTATAATTTAATGATAAAATATGTTGTTATATTCTTATGAGCACTTTACAGATAATTTTAGAGGACACTTCAAGTTTCACATTCAAGAGAAAAACGCCGGGAGCAAAGTGTATTATAGCATCGATAAATTAGACTTCAGTTTTGACGTCGACAAGTTGACGATGCAGTACGACAATTTGTTCAATGGAGATAAAGCACTAGGTATGTAACTATAACTGTACATAAGTTTATGCGTTATGACAAAGAGTTACTTAGAGTTCATGCCCATTCCTACTGTTAGTTTCTGTTTCTTACTGGATGGATATCCTCTGAAATTTGACGGCACTCAAACCGTCCACCAAAAGTCTAGGCAATGGGCAATTTCCGTGTGTAAGAATTTCTGATTTTGGTTTATTATTCTGTGAATAATACACCTATGTATTCGCTCAGCAAAAAAATTTTATAACACCCCCTCAAAATCTTTTCTTTTCCGTTTCAAGGTGCGTAGATTCAAAAAATGCAATGTCCGTCCGCCGTACGCCGTACGCCGTATCACGTGTACAGGCTTCATTTTCGGTCTAAAAAAGTCGTTCTTTCGCACACATGCTCCATTTGGGCCCTAGTTGTGTCCCGAAACTTTTCAGCCCGATCGGAATATACCCAGGGGTGTTATGAGTGAAAATGTGTGTACAAATAGGTACTTTTTGCGTTTTAACAACATGCTAGTAACATGAGCTTTTGAGGTATCTTTTTCCATGTTTTTGAGGACGAGAAGACCGAATATGAAGTCGATTTTGACCAAAGACGCGGAAATTGAGGTTTTACCAAAGGTTCAGCTCCCAAAATTGGTTTTTTATGAGTCAAAAACCTGGAAAACTGTCTGAAATCACCATCAATGTGTACAATAACATTGGAAAAAGTGTAAACAGGTGAATCAAGACCATTAAATGCCACTACCAATGATCAAAGATGATCTTTAAAAAAAAAAAAAAAAGCGTACCTATTTCATGTTTTGGGGGCCAAAATTGGTGGAAATCATCAGAAATAGCTATTTCAATCATTCCACATGAAAGAAACAATACATTTAACAGCCAACAAAAATCTCTAGAACTCCAATAGAATAATAAACCCATGTGACAAGGACTTTGCAGCGTTTTTGATCTCAGAATCGGATTTATCACCCTTGAAAACCCCACTGCCAATTTTCAAAACTCCGTGTAGCTTGGGCAACAAACGGATAGAAAGATAATGAAATTAATTCATAAGTAATAAGTAATTCATAAGCGCTGAGGGTTCCCCCAGGCGGACGCGGGGGTGAGGAGCCTTTACCTATGACGTCATTTCGCTTTCTTTCCACTGATTTATCGCCCATTTCGGATCATCGGATACCCCTCATACAGCACCTTTTCGGAAAGCACTCCCCGAGATCATTTACAAGTACTTAAGAAAATGAAAGGAAACCGATGAAATTGCCCATTGAAATAATTTGCCTCTTCCAACATCCTTCATTTTCTTATTCTTCTAATAAATACGCCAGTAGAAAACTTACAAACCTATGTAATTTTTTATGATTTTTAATAAACCTTGTTTTTCCGTTTAAATGAGCACTTACAGGTATGCAGTTGTCAATTCCTTTCAAGTTGATTGCTTGTGCGTACCTACTTGAGATTTCAATTTCGGGTCGAAATAATTTCGGCCAGTCGAAATAATTGGGTGGATCTTATTTCGTAAATAACTTATAAGTAAGCACCTTCAGAAATACTAAAACCGAACAGTTTCACGTCATCGCCCACTTTCGATCATCGGATACCCATCATATAGGTAGCACCTTTTCGGAATGCACTCGCCGAGATCTTTTGAAAATCTCGGCTACATCATGGCTACTTCTAGGTGTCATGAAACGTAAAATAGCACATTTTGAGGGGAGGAGGATGGGTTAAAAATTATTTTGTTGTTTGATTCCATAGGTTCATTACTGAACTACTGAACATTCCAACCCCTATTTTGTTCACTTCTTCTAGATGACTGGCCGAGCTTCGAGGACCCTAAATGGGATCTACAAACCTCATTTTCATTAATTTTTGTCAACGTCAAGTAGCCACATGTCACATACGGATGACGGGCAGATTTGCTCAAAAAAATAATAATGGGGTATAAAAATTCGTTTTCTCCCTCAATTCCAAAGGTTACCTATCACTGGAAATAATAACCCACAAAATGTATCTGGTGATGAGGCCTTTCAGTTGCTTCAGTGATGTGATAATTGGAGTTCCATATCGAGATTCCTAATAGTGAAATGATATCACTAACATTTGAGGAAAAGAGGGCGTTATAGTGGTTCCTTGTTGGCGTTCCTATTCGTGAAGAGTTACAAATTGAAAAGAACACGTGTTCCTTCCAGTGCAGGATATCTATAATCGGATCCCGACCAGTTTCCTCTGTGCCATACGCATACCTTGGCTTGTATATGTTATCCTATTCTCTATCAATTATCTCATGAAGGTCGCCTCCCTTTTTTTCCTCTCAGGTGACAACATGAACAAGTTCCTGAACGACAACTGGGAGGAAATCCTGAATGAGCTCAAACCGAACGTGGCCAGGACTTTCGCGGTGGCATTCAAAGAGATTGGAAACCGGTTGTTCTCGAAAATCACCAAAGACCAAATCACGCCGGCATAAATTGTGATGAAATGGCACTTTGATATCCAGCACTGGCACCATCATCTTTTATTTCATTGGGCGTACGATTTAAAGAACTCCTAGCAAAAATGACTGTTTAGATTACTGTACTACAGATTGTAAATATAAGTGGATCTCGAGACAGCTAAATATGATTCGTTTTTATTTGGCATATTCTTTCAAACCTGGTCAACGAATTATGTTATTATCAATCATTATTATAAATATTATTATTATGTCATTATCTGAATCATTATCATAAAATGGGGTACGATTGTACGATATTTTTTAGCTGTGGAAGTACGAAAGTGACAACAAAGGGGCAGTGTCCTGATAATCGATAGAATACCTGCTCAAGAATATGATTCCTGAATTATTATTTACAAAACATGCAACCACTTTCGCAAACTAAAAACGCTGCACATTATTACACAAAGGTTTATTATTTACCTGTATAGATGCCCCTTCCGCCTAGATCACTGTTTTCTGCGGTCAGTACTCTCGAGCTCCCCCCCAGGAAAGCCCTAAATTGAGTACTGGAGCCGGCGGAGTTTCATATAAATGCGCGGGATTCAATAATTCAATCATTAATTATTATTTATAGTTATTCATGAAGCATAAGACAAATAATAAACCGTTGTAAAATAATTTACCTGTATAGGTGCCCCTTCTACGTAGACAGTGTAATAAACCGCTGTGTAATAATTTACCCAATAATACTTCATCGTTTGTTCGAGTTTCAAAAGTACCTATCTACAACATCCAAACGATCCATCACTTTTCAAATGAAATAATATCACAGAGCGACCAACTCGACTTCACACAGCCATCAGTGATTATAATCAGGTGTTCCCTAGCAATGATATCAGGGGCGGATTTATACAGTTTGATTCACGATCATGTTGACCAAGCTTTTCGGTGCAAACGAACGGCTGGTCGTACAATGCTCCGGGTGGTCTCAAAAAATTCTTTAGTTCAAGATCAATTTAAAAACGTTAAACAAACGATGCCCTTCTACTGAAAGTTTTCGAGCTACGGCTTTCGGGAAATTGCAACCCCTACATTGCAACCCCTATTTTTCACCCCTTGGAGATGACTGACAGTAACGCCGAGCTTCGCGGACCAACTAGACCCCAACCGGGACCTAAAAACCAAATTTCATTAATTTCGGTTCATAGTAATCAAGAAAAGTGCGAAGTACGGCGTACCTACAGCGGACGAACAGAAATTTATTTATTCGATTTTCGGATTCTTCGTACCTTGAAACGGAAACCATCAAATTTTGAGGGGGTTAGCATTTTTTCCCATGATAGATTCCAAAGGTTCATTATTGAAAATAATAAACCAAAAAAACTAGGGAAAATGTAGTCCAACTTCACGCTTCCACAAAAATCAAAACACATTCGGGTTCTAAGTTTGGGGAGTGGGTTAAATCAATATAACAATATTATTATAATATGTAAATATACCTACCCGTGTGGTGATGCTAACTATTGATGCATCAATCACGCCTGTGGTACAGAGTTTAAGTACCCAACTCACAGTTTCAAGGAAAAGTCAAGGTCAAATTTGAACTGTATTTTTTTGCAACATTGTACGTTTATAGTGACAACCAATTTTCTAGGTTAGGGACTTGATTTAAATATTGATTCCTTTACTGTTAGTTGCATTAAAAAAATTGGGTACCTACTTGGACACTTTTACTCTTAACTCCATAAGTACAATAATGTAAGCTACACAACCTAAAAATTACCTGTTTACCTATAATAGTGGTTACATACCAACACTTATCTCAAGCGATTCAAGTACCACAGGTAGGCATTAGCTACGAACGAAGGGACGAATTGCGCATTTCAAGGACACTTCATTCCCTATGAGTAAATTAATTAAAATCCTTGTAGTAAAGAATTCAGTTTAGAAGGCCAAACCTCCGCGGGGTCGTCACAGAAGGCTGTGAGCGAAGCGTGAAAATATCGAAAACATCGGAAGCAAAGAACAATTGAAATAATTTGTAATGTCGCGATGGCCTCCGTTTGAATAATTTTAAAGGCATTAATTGGTTGGTTGTTCTCCCATCACGATTTTAACCGTCAGTCATAACGAGTTTGAAGAAGTCAACCAACAAAGACAAAAGTAGACTGTAATCTAACCGTCATCTGGGGATGTGGCAGCGTCCCGCCCGGCCAGAAAACCATAGCGACACCAAGAAACACGGTTTACACGACAGAATAAGTACCTAGGGTATTTTACTCTCATGCAACTCGGCCCCCTGGGGGGTCTCCGGTGTTGATTTTTCGTACACTCATTTTCGAGGGGCTCATGAGGATGTGTACCAAATTTCAACCCTCGTGACCATCAGATGCCGGAGTTACGGAAGTTTGAAAATCGCTGTTTTTCAAGTTTTTCCACTTCTTCTTCTTCTTCTTCTTGTCCTTTGACGGGGCTACAGCCTCACAGGCATAGCGGTTCGAGCTGTCCAAGGAAGTGCCTTTTCTGCACCCCCCTCCCCTCCCACCTCAACACTAATTGTCACCGTTGAGGGGATGGGGGGGGGGGGTGCAGTTTCTAGGAGTAGGTTGGAGAGGGTTTTAAATCCTGAAATTTAGCCCACTTGTTCACTGGGCCCGAAATTGTTCCCTTAGAAAGTGTTCGAAATCTGAATTCGATCGGTCGAAAAAATTTTTTTTTTAGTTAAGTAGGTTGTACATACTGACAAAAAATTTGTAGGTAGGTACCTACTGGGAATAAATGTTTACTTCATCAATGAAACATTGCCAAAAACTGGCGTATAGGTTGTTTCAAAAATCATCGATTCATTTATGTCTGCATTTTGGTTTATTATTCTGTGAATAATACACCTATGTATTCGCTCAGCAAAAAATTTTTATAACACCCCCTCAAACTTTTTTCTTTTACGTTTCAAGGTGCATAGATTCCAAAAATGCAATGTCCGTCCGCCGTACGCCGTCCGCCGTACGCCGTCCGCCGTATCACGTGTACAGGCTTCATTTTCGGTGTAAAAAAATCGTTCTTTCGCACACATGCTCCATTTGGGCCCTAGTTGTGTCCCGAAACTTTTCAGCCCGATCGGAATATACCCAGGGGTGTTATGAGTGAAAATGTGTGTAAAAATAGGTACTTTTTACGTTTTAGCAACATATTGGTAACATGAGCTTCTGAGATATCGTTTTCTATGTTTTTGGGGACGAGAAGACCGAATATGAAGTCGATTTTGACCAATGAGTGGAAAATTGAGTTCTACCAAATGTTCAGCTCCCAGAATTGATTTTTTATGAGTGAAAAACCTGGGAAATCGTCTGAAATCACCATCAGTTTGTATAATAACACTGGAAAAAGTGTCAAGACGTGGTTCAGGACGATTAAATGGCACTACCAATGATCAAAGATAGTTAAAAAAAAAAGAAAAAAAATAGCGTACCTAATTTGTGTTTTGGGGGCCAAAATTAATGGAAACCATCAGAAGTAGCTATTTCGATTATTACGCATGAAAGAAACAATTAATGAACAGCCAACCTTTCTGTAGGTATGTCCAATAGAATAATAAACCCATGTGACAAGGACTTTGCAGCGTTTTTAGAGTGTTCCGAAATTTAAATGTCTGATGCTAGTTCCTACATTTAATTCCTTCTCCTCGTGTTTGTTCTCTTGAGTGTTTTTCCTTTGAATATGGCTGGGGAGCTACATATTTCCTCTGATTACCAATGGCAGATTTTCAAATAAAGGCAGGACCTAGCCATGGCAACAAACACGAATAAATTCATGAAAAGAATGCTGGCTGTCGTCAGAAGCGCAATATTCGTACTAGGTACCTATCTAAATACCTAAATCCGTTTTTCACGACGTTATCCTTTGAAGGTGTTAAGTAAAAACACAAACGGTGGGTACAGCTTCCGTACAAGTACGCAACCACGAGGGACATTTTATGTCTTAGCGCCCCCTCCCGCACCCACACCAAGTACTTCGTACTTAATTGTTTTGGTCAAGATTTCCAACGAATGGTACCTAGTCCGAACAGCCTTCAGTCCCAATTAGTTCGGATTAGCCGGACTCCACTGTATTATGTACGTAAACATTCATTTAAACAATCACGCTCATACCGCAGCTTGTTGGCCACGCAGTCCGCAGTGGTTAACGTAGTATGGTTAGGTAAATCGAGAGCTATCCAACGAGTGGTGAACGATTTTTGTACGATGATAACTGGCGAAGATAAAGTTCCGTAGCAACGAATCGGTTGTAAGCGAAAATCATCAGAAATATTTTCGTGACGTTGTTTCCGTTGCATGTCTCCGTTGCATGTCCCGCGTTTCATTTTCGAGTTTATGTAGCAAAGTAAAGACATAAAATGTCAAAAAGATGTGATAACCCCCCCCCCCCCCATCCCACCATCAAAAACAACCCTGCTGATAACCAAGAAAACCTCCTCAGCCGCATAGAAGGATTGATATCCATTTTGCACGCCAAAATATGGCGCTCGGTGCTTAGCACCTCGCTCTTGAATGTGCACATAGAAACCTATTCGTTCCCACTCTGTTGGATATGTGTACAGAAACCTGTTCCGTCCCAACAAACCGTGAAATTTCTTTCAACGCTATATGGCGGGCAGCGTTGTGCCCCCCCCCCCCCCCCCCACCCGTCAATAGGCGAATGGGAAATAATTAGCAGCACCTAGAGCGAATGGGAAAATGAAGGAAAGTATGAAATTGAAAAAAGTAAGTGGTGGTTGAGAGATTTTCCATGGGCAAATACTAGTGAATACATGGATATTGAATAAATAAAACATCAAAGTCAACTTAAACCTTTTAGAAAAATTAATTTTAATTATTTCCGAATAAATCAACGTTTTGCCCTTTGGCATTTGATTCTTAACCACTCTGAATGATTTTCAGCAATGATGAGGGCATGAATGTACGGAAGTGCATGAACGAAGTTGATTAACATTAGATATACTGTTTAATCATACATATTTCTATGAGCTGTGGAAACATACGCATGGATATCGGGTCTGCAGTTAAAGAGAATATTGTTCCTGCTCCACGTTATTAATCTATCTACGATCAACTACCTATTACAGAATTTTTCAAAAGTAGGTATAATATTATTATATATTATATTCACACCAAAAGTAGGTGAATTATTGTATATAATTATATTATTTAACAACGCTGCAAATCCCTGCACAACGGTTAATTATTTTGTACGGAATACCCTTCTGTTACAGATCACAGCTCTCTGTATAGATAACCAGTCTATATAACATAATATGTACTATTCTATACATATTATGTAGATCGCAGACCCTCCGTAGGTTAGTACCTAACCCCGTACTCGTTACTAGTTACCTACCTAAATCACGAGTTAAATGTTGCTAAAATAATTCAGTCGATGACAAGCAGTAACTAAAACGGCAAAAAGAAACGCAAATAATGAAGTTCTGAAGGAAAATTGTTGATGTGGAGTGAAATAGATGCCCCTTCTGCGTAGATCACTGTTTTCTGTGGTCAATACCTACCTTCGTGGTCAAGTATAATGAACCGTTGTGTAATAACTTGCCCATCAATAATACTTCAACTGTTGTTCAAGTTGCAAAAGTACCGATCAACAAAATCCAGCCCCTTCTTGGTTGATTAACCGTTGTGTAATAATTTACCGTTGTGAAATAATTTACCGTTATGTAATAATTTACCGTTGTGTAATAATTTGCCGTTGTGTAATAATTTGCCATTGTGCAATAATCAGAGCCCTTCAAATGCCATATTGCCATGGCGCCATACAAAAATGCCATATGCTGCCGATTTTTCCGTAAAATGCAATATTCGGCCGATTTTTGGGAAAATGCCATGTTTGTGCCATGTTTTGCCTTTTTTTCGCCAAACTCCTTCAAAAAAATTATTTTAAAAAAAAATTTGAAGTGAAAATCTCTGAATGACATGAGGTTTCTCGAACCCTGAGGCCATTAGTGTAGAGGGATTGCTAAAGCCTCTAACCCTTTTGGAATGGGGTGCTTCCACGGGTCGCCACTCTGTCTGTTGAGGAAGCCACTCTCAAGGAAGGCTGGGAACCTGCTGATGTCCTCTCTATGAAATACGCCCCGGCAACATCAGCTGATGTGGAGAGGACTTTCCCAAAATGAAATACCTTCTGAGTGATCGACGGCTGGGATTTTCAATGGAAAGCGTTGCAGCACACCTGATGTTGTTATTTAATAATAATAATAATAATAATAATAATAATAATAATAAATTATTTTTTGTATAAAGCTTTGTAAATAAAATAAATTATTTAGCATAAATAACTTGTATGTTGTGATATTATCGTCTCAGAATAGCTAGGGTGTCGGAGAGGGTTGAAAAATAAGTGCCATATTGAGAGAAATAAGTGCCATATTTGGGCCAAAATAAGTGCCATATTGCCATATTTTTTAGGGCCCTATTTCATAAAAATAAGTGCCATATTGTGAAGGGCTCTGGTAATAATTTACCCATCAACAATACTTCAACGTTTGTTCGAGTTGCAAAAGTACCGATCAACAAAACCCAGCCCCTTCTTGGTAGATGAACCGTTGTGTAATAATTTACCGTTGTGTAATAATTTACCGTTATGAAATAATTTACCGTTGTTTAATAATTTACCGTTGTGAAATAATTTGCCGTTGTGTAATAATTTACCATTGTGTATTAATTTGCCCATCAATAATACTTCAACATTTGTTCAAGTTTCAGAAGTACCTACCAACAAAATCCAATAGTCCATCACTTATCAAATGAAATAATATCGCAGAACAAACAACTCGACTTCATTCAGCCATCCTTGATTATAATCAGGTGCTCCTTAGTGATGATTATCTGAGCCGGATTTATACCGTTTGATTCACGATCGTGTTGACGAAGCTTTTTGGTGCACACGAACGGCTGGACGTACAATGCTCCGGGTGGTCTCAAAAAATTGTTTAGCTCAAGACAAATTTAATAACGTAAAAAAAACCATACCCTTCTATCGAAAGTTTTCGAGCTACGGCGTTCTGAAAATTTCAACCCCTATTTTGAACCCTATTTAGAGATGACTGACAGTAACGTCGAGCTTCGAGGACCAACTAGACCCGAACGGAACCTATAACCGGAATTTCATCAATTTTTTTTCATGGTAACTAAGAGAAGTGGCCAGTTCGGCGTACGGCGTACGGCGGACAGACAGAAATATTTTTATTGCAGTTTTGGATTCTACATACCTTGAAACGTAAACCATCAAATTTTGAGGGGGGGTTAGAATTTTTTTTTCATGCTCGATTCCAATGGTTCATTATCGAAAATAATAAACCAAAAAGTTCACTTTGTTTTTCCCGAAGTAAGTTATTGGTGTTGAATAATAGCCAGACACGAAGTCTATCCATTACATAGGAGACAGGCAGACGTTTGCAGGGAATTAGCGATGACCATAACAGCCTTTAGGCCATGTGTCAAAACTTGTAGGTACGTATATTATAACTTTTTTTTTAATCAAGGAAAATCAGCATTGTTGCTGGTCAACACCACGCTTATGGCATAACAAGGTGCAAGTGAAAACATACCTATTCATTTCGAAGTCATGATGTCATAACTATTGTAGCTTGTGTTCTTGTAAATACACGGACAGCTATGTTATTTTCAACTAGTGATTACTTGGCTAGAACTCTGCTTGCAAAAATGTGATAAAAAGCTGGATGCAAACAGTGCATTTCATAATTAAGCAAAAATTCGTAAGGTAAACAACGATTATTCATCTTTCCGATGTAAATGAACAAATTATGATTACGCCTGCCACTAAAAATGCAACTTTGTTACCTACCTAATCCTTCTCGGGGCTTGCGCATGGTAATTTCCGTAGCCTGGTAGAGAGAATCAATTCAGTGAATATTTATAAGAACCCAGGTGTTTTCAACCAAACCTCGCATATTCGCTTGGATGATTGTAAGAAATGCCCCTGATATTTATTCTGGTTTTCACATATTAGAAGTTCTCACAATAATTACTTGAGGAAACCATGAGGAACTAGCCCGAGTAAGAGGATGTCCCCTGTGGTGCAAGCATTCCTCAGCAATACGTTTGTTATTACCAAGGTACGTTTGTAGAAGTAAGTAA
The DNA here is from genome assembly GCA_954871275.1 of Leptopterna dolabrata. Classification (NCBI taxonomy): domain Eukaryota; kingdom Metazoa; phylum Arthropoda; class Insecta; order Hemiptera; family Miridae; genus Leptopterna; species Leptopterna dolabrata. The sequence continues at coordinate 3,229,969 of OX940988.1, read as the reverse complement.
CTATAAGTTAATAGTGTTCCATTATTATAATCTCCTCGCCATTCAAATTTATTTCATAAGCATGGAAGTTGTGGCTATGTTATCTTCATGTTACCTAGATTGGATCATCAACAATTATGCACTTTCCATCGCAGCCTACTTTCAGCAAGATTCAGCCTACAAACCGTGTAGATTCACAAAAATTGAAATAACTACAAACATCAAACATATTACTTCTATTTTATCATAACTATAGGAGAAAAATAATAATAGAACGCAATAATAATTATAAAACACTGCCATTTTCCCACAACGGTATAATAATTGTTTGCATTCATAGATGACGCAACATACGAATATTCACGCTTATGATGATATTTTTTCGATTCAAACTTCAAGAGAAATGCTCAGCGTGGTCTCAAGAAGTCCAAAAAATCAGGGTCTATTCAGATTAAGAAGAAAAATAATACATTATACCTTCCAACTGGAAGTTTTCGAGCTGTGGCATTTGAAAAATTGAACCCCCTGTAATTCTCCCTTTACTGTCGACATAGTGTTATTATGAAAAGTACCCAACAGATTATTCTTGGCGGTTTTTTCCCCATGTTCGATCTTCGGAATCAGCGAACTTATTCATCTTAAAACGTCAAACAAAAAAAAATTGAAAATACCTCAATTTACCCATACCAAATGAATCCGGATAAGAAAACACAGTGTCTATTATACCTAGTAGACTTTATTTATTTATTTTTTTCTCCTCACATCAGTTATTCCGAGGCCTCCGGAATATTTTCCACAAGGAAGCACTAAATTAACAAACCCCAGGAATCCCGCGGCGGAAATTAACGCCGGATGCCCTCTTTTTATCGCCAAGACATCGCTCTTTGTATTTTATGGAAATGACCTAACGTCTCATTGGCCAAAATCCGCATGCCGCATGCCCCTGGAAAAATAATATGATGAGCCCAATTATATCGTGGGTGCGGGAGAATCGCGTGTATGGAAGGAAGGAGGCTCTGAGACTAGAGTGGGGCGTATAATCCTAGGTGTAACGGGTATTTGTATATATTTCGACAGACATATAAATAGCCTTGTATTCTGTTACTGACAGTCGATCTCTCAACATGCAATTTTTTAGGGTCCTGTTCCTTGTGACTGTTGGTCTGGGTGTTGCCAAATCCGCCAAATTCCGTGAGTACCTATTTGATTATATTAAGGTCGTCGAACCCAAATTTCGAGAGTAGTGAAATGCAAATATTTTTGAAATCTATATGGTTCTATCGAATCATCATGGACATCCTGAGTTAGAAATCTTGCTCTTAAGCAACCGAAAAAATATACTCAACCTTACAGTTATATATAAATTAATTTTACAATATACCTAGTATTGTACTGAAATGACGTAGGTATATGAATGATGAAATGGTGGCAACCAGAATGTAATTTACATAATTTCATCACGCTGAAACTGAACGACTGGTTTTCTGAACTACACATGGCAAAATTTTAGTATAATCACTAATAACTCCAACATGAATCAATACATATTAGGAATTAACTCATGCACGCCAACCAATGAGAAAGTTGAAATTCCTCAATGAAAATTTGATTTTCACCAGGTAGGTATATGTACGTATGTTACAGTAATAGCTATGTAAATCTTTTTTTAGAAACTAAATCAAAATGCAAGTTTTCATTTCATTTTTAGAAACCATTCACAAGTAAAAGTTATTACAATGATTTGGTTCATTCAGTTTTGAAAACCTTTTACTAGGTACTGTATCCTTGAAAGCTGTTTGCCACTGATTATTAGGGACATTCTGAGGGACAATACTGTACTGTAATTGCTGTAAAATTTGAAAAATAAATGCAAAATAATGTACGTGGTAGCAATCTTTAATTTTACGCATCCGGCATTGATACTGTCATACTGGAGCGAGAATCTCAAGGCCTTCATCATTTTACTACTTCCGCCGATTTATTAATATTGTGTTTTAACGATTGCGGGAAATAAATGCTTTATTTTTGCAGCGAAAAACTGGAAAAACTGCAAACACGACGAGAAGGTTAACGACTGTTTGAAGGACGCCCTGCAGCACGTCATCCCATTTTTTGTTGAGGGTAACAATATTTTTCCAAGAACTCATTTGGAATGATTTTTTAAAACTATATTCCTACAAGGTACAGTTGTGAACACTAACCTGTAAGATGGAATTAATTATTCAGACCTTGAATTTTCAAGTCAGATCGATAATGAATTTTGCATTATCTTGCTAACATTGTTGCATTCCATTCATATTTGTATCACAAAATGTCATAATCAAGAGCAGCCTTTAGAATAGAAGAAGTTTATCCGAACTTCGACCAAAGATGCGTAAACAATAAACAGCAGTTAACCAATTCCTGGGATAGCAAATATAAATTAAACTATTCTCCCCTTTATTCGCGCGAGACTTGAAGGGTGGGTGTGATACAACCGTCGCAAAAGAATCAAATAACAGTATAGCAATTTAAATAACAATATAGCAATCAAAGATACATTGCTCTCTTGTAGGTTTAATACCCGTGAATGCATCAAATATTTCAAATATAATAACGCAAAGCTTGATATTTATATAGAAAAAGTTTATTATTTATATATTCAGTCAGTTTGAATTGTTCAACCTATATACCTATTACGGCTGGTTCGGTAGGACCAATAATTGTTAGTTGATAGTTTAAATAATGAATTGAATTTGAACTTCAGTATTGGTTTTTGAACTTGAGCACTTAAAATTATTTCAAAGTTCTTGAATAAAAAGCAGAATTACAAAATAAAATAGAACTGGAGAGCGTTTTGGTGTTGTGACAGACTGTCATCATCTAGATCTGCCACAACGCCCTTCAGGCTCCTCAGGCTTTTCCTCCATGCCTTTCAGGCCTCATCACTTAGGACGGTAGTCGTTAAATCTTTTGAATTTTCTTCTTTTTAAAGACTTTTATTTATTAGAGTTAAAAGTACGAGTTAAGTTAAATCAGATTAACAAAAAAAAATGCATGCAAAACTCATTCATTTATTCTATAAATCCAAGTTGACGTAATCCGCCGTTTAACTCTAGGAGGTCACACGACTCGTCTGTTTGTATTTATATGTGCACTAATCATTATAAAGATTTGAACTTGAATTTCGTATCTAATGATTTTATTGACTTTGAGAAAGAGTTATACAGACCTAAGATAACCACATTAAAATCGTCCAGGACGCTTCAGGAATAATAAATTCATGATACTGCAAAGTGGTCACTTAGACCTTATGAAGTCATTATATGGCATGTAACACAAGGCGATAATGAAGAACATGCGATTATGAAGAGCATAAAATCATGAACAATTTGTCATCAACCGCTTAAGATCGTAGATCAAACATCCACGCGTTTAATATAATTTACTCGTTCTGTTGGTTCAGCGACCCTGAAACCCACTAACCTATTCGCCAAATACCAATGCTTTCAACTAAATTAAGAACAAATAGGTATTTAGGGGATATAATGATGATTATAATACATTCGGGATATGAATCAACAATAATTACTTTTCGAGATATTGGAACCCTCAGAACAGGAATGCAAACCGCGCAATTGGTATAGGCACTTCGGCCGCTTTACCTTGTCTTTTCAAACGACTCATTTCCGCAAAGAACCTACTACACGCGAACCACTTTTCGTCAGTTTAGTTTGAGTTTGTCTCACTCATGGGATAAATTGCCTTTGGAAGTATTTCCGGCGTGGATTACCTTCCTGTTTGTCTTAAGTTTTTCCCACGGTCGATATTTCTTCATTATTATTATTATTATTATTATTATTATTATTATTATTAATTATTATTATTATCCATTGGTTTACTTGTTTTCAACGTCGTGATTTCCCCATTTTCAAACTGAACGCATTTTTAGGTAGGTGCCGACTTACTGTCTTGTGTCTGTAGTTTATGTGGTCTCAGTTGTGGTGAGTAAAAAATCTTGCAGCCAGTAGGTATAATAGGTACCTTCATCTCCCATATTCATACATTTACGTAGGTATTAATTTGTCGAACGGAAAATTAACCCGAGATCACATTGTGATCTAATATGAGTACATAGATATATTATTTAATACGCCTCTTAGAACAGACACAAACTAAATTCCGAAAGTTCTGGAAAAACCATTACATAATATTATAGGGTGTAGCAAAAGTCGGTATCTTTTTAATTTGTACGGTAGTTTTTTGCGGGCCGGTTGGCACCATTGTTGCTATCAGTTTTCCATAGTCTTATCACTCCGATGTGATAATCCGTGACGATTTTTGTGATCCAAACATTTCAGCATTCAGTGACCATGGCAACTTCAACCATGGAGCAATGTTTGTTGTTATCAAAACTCATTACAGGTCTGGTCAAAGTCACCGAGGACTGTTCATCGTATTCTGAAACAGCATTTACACCTGCTTCCTTACAAAATTCAACTTGTTCAAGAATTGAAACCAACCGACCACGCCAAAGACCGAGGGTTTGTCGAATGGTTCAGAGCCATGAAACGCAATGATGCGGATTTTCATTCACGAATCATTTGCAGTGATGAAGATCACTTTCATTTAAGTGGTTTTCTAAACAAGCAAAACTGTAGGTTCGAGACACAGGAACACCAGTTGCATCCACAAAGAGTGACAGTGTGGTGTGGATTTTGGAGCGGCTGAGTTATTGGGCCGTACTTCTTTGAAGATGACACTGAAAATGCTGTCACCGTCAATGGGGAACGGTACAGACAAATGCTAACAGATTTTTTTAATCCCTGAACTGGAACAATCTGACATCGAAACTGACAGCATTTGGTTCTAGCAAGACACACTTCAAGAGCGACAGTGGGTTTATTGCGCGAAACTGTTCAAGACCGAATTATCTCGAGAAACGGGACTCAGAACTGGCGTCCCAGGTCTTGTGACCTAACTCCTTTGGATTTCTTCCTTTAGGGTTACATAAAGTCCAAGGTCTACGAGAATAAACCCAGGACCGTCGAGGAACTGAAGGAAGAAATCCGGGAGAAGATCGCCGATGTCGACCAGCTGCTATGCGGGCGTCTTGCAAAATTTCTTGAAGCGATTATAGACGCGTGTCATCGGGCTAGGGGCGGCCACATGCCGGATATTATCTTTCATACCTAAATCGGAGATGTTTACCTATAGAATGACGAAAATATTATGTAAATATTCCTATTTTTTTAAAGTTATGGGAAAATATAAAAAAATACCGACTTTTGCTACACCCTATATTATGGACAGGAGTAAGAAGCATGTTTTTTTTTTGTACCTACATATGCTTGAATACCATTTAACAATGCATTTATATCTACTCATGTATGGCGCCACAACCAAGATTTTACGTATTGAGTAGATTGGTATTTAATTGTATGACCATCTAGGTATCTAATAAAATTTTATTTGAAGATTCCGAATTAATCCAGTAGTACTCCACAGTTTATCGTTTTAGTATGGGCAATGGACATGCGCTCCATCAAGCTTATTTTGGTTTATTATTCTGTGAATAATACACCTATGTAATCGATTAGCAAAAAATTTTTATAACACCCCCTCAAAATTTTGTTTTTTACATTTCGAGGTGCGTAGATTCCAAAAATGCTATGTCCGTCCGCCACATCACGTATATCGGCTTCGTTTTCGGTCTAAAAAATTTTTTCTTTCGCACACATGCTCCATTTGGGCCCTAGTTGTGTCCCGAAACTTTGCAGCCAGATCGGAATATACCCAGGGGTGTTATGGGTGAAAATGGGTATACAAATAGGTACTTTTTGTGTTTTAGTAACATGAGCTTTTGAGGTACCGTTTTCCATGTTTTTGGGACGAGAATACCGAGTATGAAGTCGATTTTGACCAAAGAGTGGAAAATTGAGGTTCTAAGGAAGTTTCAGCCTTAAATTTACGTTAAATTTTGGTATGAAATCGTCGTTCTTCCGCACACAGTTTGGTCCCCGTTTGGGAACACAATCGGGACCTAGTTTGTTGTGCTCCGAAGCTCGGCAGCCCGATCGGCATACACCCAGGGGTGTTATGGGAGAAAAATGAGTGTAAAAATAGGGGGTTTCGAGAGATTTTTGAGGTTTTAGTGAACATGAGCTTGTGAGGTATCGTTTTCTATGTTTTTTTTATGGCGAGAATACCGAATATTAGGTTGATTTTGACCGAAGAGTGAAGAATTGAGGTTGTAACGAAGGTTAAGCTCGCGAAATTCATTTTTTATTGGTCAAAAACATGGGAAATTGTCTGAAATCACCATACATTTGTATAATAACATTAGAAGTAGTATCAATAGGTGAATCAAGACAATTAAATGGTACTATCAGTGATCAAAAATAATCTGCTTAAAAAAAATCCGAGCCTAATTCGTGTTTTTAGAGGCGAAAATTGGTGGAACCATGAAAAATAGCCATTTCAATAATTGCGCATGAATGAAACAATAAATGAACAGCAACATTTTTGTAAGTATGTCTAGTAAAATAATAAACCCATGTGACAAGGACTTTGCAGCTTTTTTTTTTCATGAGATCAATACACATAAGTATTATGGTGGCCTTCAATGAACTTAAATTTCAATAATATGACATCAACTCTCTTCGCATGAGATCAGGTATGCTCCATTCGTTCGCTATTCAATCCACATGCATCCGCCCAAATGCCAATCACACACTTTTCCATTCATTTTAGGTACCGATTCTTCATTCTGAAAATAAGTCGCATGTAACAGAAATGTCTGAATGACCTCCGTCATGGCTGTTACGTTGTATACCTATGTTATAGCTCCATTATTACATATGCTTTCATTATTACAACCTGTATCTATTTCAAAACACTTTAAACATTTTTCAACGTACTAATTCGCATAATGGAGCTCCTAAAACATATTTCGAATTTCGTTGTTCACTGCGACGTTATTTGTTTCCATTTACAGGTGTACCCAGTCTAGGAATACACACTGTCGACCCCCTTCATTTTGACCAGATATCAATTGGTAAAGGTTCAGGGCCCGTCAGTTTGGATTTGGACTTCGTAGATTTCGACGTTACGGGAATCAAGAACTTGCAAGTTGATTCGGTCGAGTGAGTACTTGCTAAATTCATTCAGTATCGCAAATTACCATTAATAGTGTTAAAACGATGGAACAATATTGGATAAAAAACCACAGTCATGCAGCATGGCTATAAGAGCGAATTTTCGAAGTTTTCGGCATCTTCCTCCTCCGCCTAAAATTTTCTGAAAATTAATTTTCGGCCAATGTTTTCCCAACTTGATACCATACAAAATTAAAACAGGAGTAGTTTTACGCAAAGTAAAATTTGGGGTGGAAGGAGGGGGAGGGGGAAATCAAAAATGTTTTGAATACCAGAAGAGTAGGTATTGGGTACGTAACAAATTTTTTGTTCCATTTTTTGCCGAGTAACACCTCGGTTTGTAGATTTTCCAACGCTGAACACGATGGTGAAGTCAGAATTGCGATATCCCATTCCGTTATCAGATTAGAGCAGACGAACCAGGAAGAACATCTCAAGAAATAACCACGTTCCTTCATCTTCAAAGTGCTCCAGTTTGAGAATGGAATGAGATATCGCAACTCTGATTTCACCATCGTGTTCAGCGTACAAAAACCTTTAAAATGAGGTGTCACTTGTCAGACTTTTTCATTTTGGGAATTTATGGGTAATTTTCCTCCCCTAAAACTCCCCAAAACTCCCCCTTAGGGTGACCCGATTCTGCCCATCTTTGAACTTAGCCTGTCGATTGCCAAGACAGATTTTTCGTGCAAATTTGAACTTTTTATCTCAATTCTTTCGAGAGTTATCGTCTGGAATGACACATACATATATAAATATATATATATATATATATATATATATATATATATATATATATATAAATATATAAATATATATATAAATATATATATATATATACATATAATTTTTGGTGTCTTTCGGCAGGGAATTCAGGATGGTCTGAAACGGATTTTGGTATAAAAATCTTTCGGAAATTCGTGTTTTAAAAATTTTGGACCGAGAACAATAGCTTCCTTTTCTTCGAAAATTCGCTAAAACTAGGTAACTTGTCACCTACTAATAATAATTAACGTTACCCACATGAACGGGTTACCATCAAAGGTAATTTAATCATACCTCCTGGGATAAAAGGTATAAGGTAAAAGGTTATGCCTACTACACTGGTCAAAACAGATATCGACACGTAGAAATGAGTGTGCATTGTGAGATACCCATTCATAAATTAAATTCGAATTTCAGTTAACATAATTTTGTCACCCTTTTCTACACGAAAGGATAATTTTCAACATGTAAAGTACGATAGTTCTCTCAGTGTACCTTTCAGAAAACTTAGTACTTTAAACTTTTTGCTTCCACACTACCCGAAGGTAGGGAAGCCTTAGACTCGTGACTGAGTAAAAAAAAATTCATGTCCAGCGATTCAGATATCGAGGAACATTTTTGATTCCGTGTCTGTCTGCCCGTCTGCCTGTTTATCTGTCTGTATGTGGTAATTCCTTGTAACGCCCATAACTACCCGAAATAATGGTCGAAATGGGCTGAAATTTCGAGGGTAGGTGCGGGTTAGGTCACAAACGGTCCCATACCAAAATCATTGAGAAAGTACTGAAACTTTCGTCTGCGCATGCGCAAACGTGATACTTGGAACGCCCATAACTACCCTAAATATCGTTGAAATGAGTTCAAACTTTGAGGGTCGATCAGGAAAACTACTTTGATAGTTCCAAATGAATTTCATTGGAATCGACCAGTAACTTTCGTCTGCGCATGCGCGAACATGAAATGTAGACCATTTCCTTGTAACCCTTCTAACTACGCGAAAAATAGTCGTAGAGAGCTGACATTTTGAGGGTCACGCGGGTTGGATCGCAGATGGCCCCGAATCAAAAGGAACCTACACAACTATTCTATACGTTCATGTGATTCAAGTGGGGAAGCTATACTGCCTACTCGAATTGGCAGACGTTTTTATTATTACTGCAAGGTATCTGGGCATATCAGACATCAGAGTTCAGTAAGAATATTAAATTGTCGGGTGTTCTACAATTTATGAATTGATCGGGACTTGATCGGAGATTTTCATAAACTCATCAGTGACTTCAGAGAGTGACTTTTAGAGCATGAATGTAGTTTGGTGATTATGCAGAAATAAATGAAGCGTTTCGAAAGAATTAGTAGCGTATTTCACTCGGCTTTAAGACTCAAATTCGAAAACAATCAGGCTCTTCCAGAAGCTTGGCTTCCCAGGGCTTCCTACCTATAAACAGTAGGCAACCCGATCTATTAATAAAACTTCCCTGGAAAATTCTTGTTGCAGTACCGACTGGAGATTCATGAAATTGGAGGGTTCGACTCCCAAAGTTGAACTTAAAGGCAGATACAAAGTCGATGGAAAAGTTTTGATTCTGCCAGTAAAAGGCGACGGAGACTGCCTTCTTGAAATGGGTGAGTACCTCTGCAATAATTTTATTGGCAATTCTAAGCTTGAATTTCTTTCATATACCTACCTACATTACCCAGGAGTGAATTACCTCAAACCGATTTCTACTAGAAACCGAGCTCGAATGGAAATGGATATGGGTATGGGTGGTCAAAGGATGCTCCAAAGACCCAGACTACCAAACAGGTGAAACTTGCGGTTTTAACGCGAGTTGGAGAGGCATTCCAAGAGTCATCACTTGTAATAGGTAGTTTATTAACGAAATCTCAGTGTAAACTGAAATGCCAATGTCAAAAATATAGGTAGACTATATCAGATAATATTATATTGGATTTTTATGTATGTTTATTATTTATTTCCATTCAAACGTTTTATTTTTAATTAATTTTATAGATAACTTCAAGGCTCACGTCATGATAAATCTGACAGAAAAGGCGAATGGAAACAAAATCTACTACAACATCGACCATATGGACTTCCACTTCGACATCGATAACTTGAAATTGCATTTTGACAATTTGTTCAACGGAGATAAAGCTCTTGGTATGTACCTATCTGCCACATTACTTCTGAAAACAGAAAATGAGGTATTGTATTCAAGCGAGAACAGTAAGAATTTTCGTCCTCCAAAATTAAAATGCTGACTCGTATTTTGCGTTTGTTTTGCAATGGAAATGCTTGGAAGTGATGAATATTTCATTTTTTGCTTTGCAGGTGACCAGATGAACATTTTCATCAACGAAAACTGGAAAGACATCCTCACAGAACTGAGGCCAGCAGTCGCAAAGGCGTTTGCTCTCGCGTTCACGGAAATCGGAAACAGAGTTTTCACAAAAGTCCCAAAAGACCTCATCACACCCCCATGAATCCTTCAGACTCCGAGGATAATAATATGGAATACCTACCCGAATAACCAAAGAACTGTATTATTGTAATTTGAGAGAGGGAACGAAAAGAATCTGTTTGTACCAGCAATGTTTGAAGTGTGCCACACTGCACAACAATGCCGTGTCATCATGAGTGTGTAAAACGCAGAGAAATTGAAATTTATTATGTTTTATGAATTTAGTTAAATTGAACATGACTGAACTGGTGTAAAAATAAAACAAATAAATGAGCAAGATAAATTTATAAATTATCAATCAATTCCTGCTTCTATGTAGGTACCCTATGAGTTTTCGCTGATGATTTTCTCAAGTTGTTTACTATGATACGTTCAAGTAACTCGTCACTTGTCTCGTCGTTTTATTCAGCTACTCAGAATCGCTAATTAGGTAAGGAAACTAGAAAAGTATCTGGAAAAAGGGAGTGGGATTGGGATTGGATATCTCATCCGTCAGTCCTTTGAGACGTTAAAATACATCGAGACGGCTCGTCGATAAGAGACTAATAATTAGGATTGAGAACGCACAGAATGCTGTGTTATGAACTCGTTCTCTGCATTTCAAGAACTAGGTTACTTTCTTGGTCGAGTAATAAATTATTGGTCATATTTAAGAAAATAGGGCGACAAAGATGAACAACCAACCATACTCTTGTCTCTTTTAGAGCTATTGGTTTGTTATTTCCAATAATGAACCTTTGGAATCGAGCATGGAAAAAAAAAAAAAATAATAAACCAAAAAAGGTACCCCCCCCCCCCCCGGGCCGTAAGATATTTCATTCAATATTTCGATATCTACCTATTCAGACTGAAACTTGGCGCTTCGCCTCTGGACCCTGGATGATTCGCATTTACGTACCTACTTCAAAAGAAACTATGAAGCATGGTACACATGATAGCTAAAAGGCCTGAAAGAAACCGGTTAAGCAAAATATAGAGGGAATGTCTCGAGCAGGTGGGAATGGGGTACGAGCACGTATTTATTTTAAATTTATAAATTAAAGTACGAGCATATTCCATCCTGAGAATTTTGACACCAACCGCACTGCCCTACGATAAGCAGTGTGTTCTTTTTCCATGATTTTTCGAAGTTTCAATCAATCTGACGGCATTGCACCCCCCCCCCCCCCCCCCCACAATGGCTCACTGTGAGGTCAGAACTGGTTGAAACTTTGAAAAATATATGGATGAAGAACAAATTATTTATCGTAGGACAGTGCGGTTGGTGTCGAAGTTCTCAGAATGAAATCTAGTTAGTGAGAGTGTGAGGCGAGTGACGGTGGACCCTCGAGAGTCCCCCTCCGAGAGCAGCGATATTATCACCGGTTAAAAAGGGATAACGATTAGGTAACCCGGCTGCCCCAGTCTTCACTGGAAAAACAAACGACTCAAGAACTGCCACCGTCACACTCCTCCCCACATGACACTTCCGGATAGCAGAACTATGAGAGGAAAAACGCTGCAAATCCCTGCACAACGGTTTATTATTTTGTATAGAATACCCTTCAATTACAGATCACAGCTCTATGTATAGATAACCCGTCTATATAATATTATGATATGTACTATTCTATACGTATTATGTAGATCGCAGACCCTCCGTAGGTTAGTACCTAACCCCGTACTCGTTACTAGGTACCTACCTAAATCACGAGTTAAATGTTGCTAAAATAATTCTGCCGATGACAAACAGTACCTAACAAAAAGAAACACACATAATGAAGTTCTGAAAAGAAATTGTTGATGAGGAGTGAAAAAAGTTGCAAAAGTACCTACCAACAAACTCCATTCCCTTCTACGTAGATGGTATAATGAACCGTTGTGTAATAATTTACCGTTGAGTAATGATTTACCGTAGTAATAATTTACCCATCAATAATACTTCAACGTTTGTTCAAGTTTCACTACCTACCAACAAACTCCAAAAGAGCCATCATTTTTCAAATTAAATAATATCACAGAACAACCAACTCGACTTCATACTCCGCCAATATAATCAGGTGATCCCTACCAATGATTTTATCTCCGCCAAATTTCCTATTGTGGGCGCGTCTCTGGTTACGAGATTTGGTTTGAATTGTATACAATTTCATTCACACTGGAGTCGAAAATGCCTGTCGGTGCAAACTTCGGGGCCTTACTGTGAACGAACGGCTGGACGTACGATCGCAAGTTCAAGAACTATTTAAACCCGTAAAAATATTTACGTAAAAAAATGGTATAGGCGTTTTGAAAACTTCAACCCCTATTTTGAACCCCTAAGAGATGACTCACAGTAACGTCGAGCTTCGAGGACCAACTAGACGCCGAACGGAACCTATAACCCGAATTTCATCAATTTTTTTTCATGGTAACTAAGAAAAGTGGCCCGTACGGCGTACGGCGTACGGCGGACAGACAGAAATATTTTTATTGCAGTTTTGGATTCTACATACCTTGAAACGTAAACCATCAAATTTTGAGGGGGGGTAAGAATTTTTTTTTTCATGCTCGATTCCAATGGTTCATTATTGAAAATAGTAAACCAAAAGGGAGGTTGAAAAGTAGTATGAAGTTCTTTCTGGTTCAGGAAAAGACATCTGAACCACTTCAAGGTGACTAGCCTCCATCGTAATGGTACTGCCTCAATAATATTTACTGGTGGAGAACAAAGCTCCTACATACGAGTATTAGCAGAGGAAAACTTCTGTCAGAGGTTGTTGTCCAGTGAGTTGTGATCACCTGGGCATCCTCAGGTGATCAACCTCCATCTTTGGGATGGAACAACTTTTAGGACTTGTAAATTGGGCCTTTATTGCCCACTTGAGAATTAATCGCCTTTAAATGAGCTCCATACATTCAATCAATTCTACTCTAAAGGTAGAATGGGGGGGGGGGGGAGGGGGAAACCAAACCACGCTCTGCTAACATGTGACAGAGTGTGAGAAAAGTGACGGTGGACCTTCGAGAGTCCCCCTCCTAGACTAGCGATAGTAATTATAATCACCAGTTAAGAAAGGACATTGATCAGGTTTGAGCCTGACCGCCCCCGTCTTCAATGGAAAAGCAAACGACTCAAGAACTCACATAGTCACAAGTTTCATTTAAAAAAACGCTGCAAATCCCTGCACAACGGTTTATTATTTTGTACAGAATACCCTCCTGTTACAGATCACAGGTATCCGTATAGATAACCCTTCTATATAACATTATGTACTATTCTACACATATTATGTAGATCGCGGACCCACCGTACCTAACCCCGTACTCGTTACTAGGTACCTACCTAAACCGTTGTGTAATAATTTACCTGCATAGGATCCCCTTCTACGGAGATAGAATAATGAACCGTTGTGTAATAATTTGCCCATCAATAATACTTCAACAGTTGTTCAAGTTGCAAAAGTACCTATCAACAAAATCCAGCTCCTTCTTGGTAGATGAGCCGTTGTGTAATAATTTACCGTTGTGTAATAATTTACCGGGGTGTAATAATTTACCGTTGTGTAACAATTTAATGTTGTGTATAATTTGCCGTTGTGTAATAATTTGCCATTGTGTAATAATTTAACCATCAATAATACTTCAACGGTTGTTCAAGTTGCAAAAGTACCTATCAACAAAATCCAGCCCCTTCTGGGTAGATGAGCCGTTGTGTAATAATTTACCGTTGTGTAATAATTTACCCCCATCAATAATACTTCAACGGTTGTTCAAGTTGCAAAAGTACCTACCTATATCAACAAAATCCAGCCCCTTCTGGGTAGATGAGCCGTTGTGTAATAATTTACCGTTGTGTAATAATTTACCGTTGTGTAATAATTTACCATTGTGTAATAATTTGCCGTTGTGTAATAATTTGCCGGTGTGTAATAATTAGCCATTGTGTAATAATTTACCCATCAATAATACTTCAACGTTTGTTCAAGTTTCACAAGTACCTACCAACAAAATCCAATAGTCCATCACTTATCAAATGAAATAATATCGCAGAACAAACAACTCGATTTCATACAGCCATCCTTGATTATAATCACATGCTCCATAGTTATGATATCCGGGTCGGATTTATACCGTTTGATTCACGATCGTGTTGTCGAAGCTTTTTGTTGCACACGAACGGCTGGACGTACGATGCTCCGGGTGGTCTCAAAAAATTGTTTCGCTCAAGACAAATTTAATAACGTAAAAAAAACATACCCTTCTATCTAAAGTTTTCGAGCTACGGCGTTCTGAAAATTTCAACCCCTATTTTGAACCCCTTAGAGATGACTGACAGTAACGTCGAGCTTCGAGGACCAACTAGACCCTGCACGGAACCTGTAACCCGAATTTCATCAATTTTGTTTCATGGTAACTAAGAAAAGTGGCCCGTACGGCGTACGGCGGACAGACAGAAATATTTTTATTGCAGTTTTGGATTCTACATACCTTGAAACGTAAACCATCAAATTTTGAGGGGGGGGGGGGGGGGGGGGGTAAGAATTTTGTTTTTTTTTCATGCTCGATTCAAATGGTTCATTATTCAAAATAATAAACCAAAATAAATAAATAAATAAACCGCTTCTGTGACCCATGCACGTATCCCATTGGAATGGGGAAGACCATGGAGGTGGTTGAACGGGGTGCGAATGAAAACCAGTGAAGAGGGGGATGACGACAGTGTGGGAAGCCAAGGCGAGTTTGGACAGAGAGAGCGTGGGAATTTTTCGCGTCGTGGCGCGTGCTGATTTTCGGCTGGTAGGTCATCGCAAGACCACGTATCATGCTAAAGGTCCGTTCCCACTGCACCGTGACGTGACGACGCCGACGGTGGCCGTGCCCGGCGGTTCACGGCGTGGATTTTTCACGTCCGTTCCCACATGCCCGTCGCAAACGTCTTGTAAAGACACCAACACTACACAGAAACAGGACTGACTTGCGAGCAATGGCGGAAACACGGCCGTGTTTTTTGAAAAATATCGTTGACGATCGATTCTTTATTTCGCCGGTCCGTAGTCGGTGGAGCACGGGGAGCGTCGGGCGTGCACGTGCGGTTGCTGTTAGAACACGCCCCTTTGTTTACATGGGGACGATTCTTTTTTTTGTCGGTAGCCGTCGGCGTGTATCGTCACGGTACGTCCCGTCACGGAGCAGTGGGAACGGACCGTTAACTTCTATCCTTGAACGGAAAGCGCTTCAGACATCCTTTCCTACCAAGTACTGCAAACAAGAACCCGAACCTGACCGTTGTACAGCGTTTCGACTAAAACATAAAGAAATCAATTCGTCATAAGAAATTGCCCCGAAATTAATTCATAAATAATAAATAAATAAATTCATTCATTTTCAGCACGTAATGTAACATATTATTTCTTTTCCAGCACATATTTTCTTTTCCGATTACCGTTCAACAATCTTGTCAATATGTGAAAAATTACGTTTCTCAGTAAATTATTTAGTACGAAAGATTTTGATAAAAAGAACTGGACAACTAACACAAGCAGGCGTTTTAAAATTTATACTGATGTAACCCCTAGAAGCCATCCAGACTAAACCGGTCAAAGGGCATAAGCCTCAAATTTGAGCCAAAAATTTGGATCAGCATTTCTCATTGTGATATTTCGTCCACAAATGAGCACAGACTTTATTTTTAGGGTCTAAGTAAGGTCACTAAGCAAATTTGAACTCGAGTAATAGCAGTTTATAAATTAATGTGAAGTGTTTTTTTCGTTTCCTGAAAAATATGAGTTTTGAGGGTTACGCCCATTTACCTTTCAACAGTCGATAATATATATAAAAGGAATCTACAGTCGTACTTGACGATCTTTATATCAAGATCTGCACTGTACGTATACGAGGATATCTGAAATTATTTCGCCTTTATTAACCATAACAACTGTTTATTAGTTATGGTTAGATTATAGTACTGATAAGATAGAACACACACTTGACCCACGATGCACTATACAACAGAAGAAAACAGAGATAAATAAATTATACAATAGTTTGTACAAAGATTGAGTTAGACGACAAAAGCCAACAAGTCCCTTTAGACGGGTGACCATACGGATAATAATAATATATAATATAAGTGATGAAATATAATGTCACATGTTTATTTGCTTGAGTGTAATTGAATTATTTGTAAATAAACGTTCTACTGATTGATTTAAAAATGGGTTAGAACTGATGTTTCACACATTCAGGAGACACATTCTGGATGTTTACCCCAGGTAGGTAGGTAACTATTACGTAATACCAGGGGGTCCGGTTGGGTTTACCTATTCATATTATTACAACAACGTTATCATGTAATTTGGATTGGAGTAAACAAGAGATCGGGAGAATCGTGAATCTGCAAATGGTTTAAAACTTAATGCGAAGAGAACGGAAGGCTTCAGACGTTCATTGTCACCAGTAAAGGAGAATGTTGTACGGCACACCTGCTTTCCTGTAATGCTGCAAAATTCCGTAAGTAGCTTCAAAACATTGATTTTTTCCCCACCGGCCAAATGCTGCGTATTTTAAAACCTGTCATGTTTATTTCAAGGCAAATAAAAATATCGTCAAGCCATATTATTTCTTCTTTATGTCGAAAATCATTTGGGTTTGCTCACGTCATAATAATAACATGTAATCTAAGTTCACTCGCTTCATAAAAATTTAACCTCAGTAAGCTTCCTGAAGAGTTGAACAAGATAGTGCAAGGATTTATTAGATCTTTTCACAATTTATATTTTAAATAGGTACCTATAATTTATACATTCGAAACAATACTCAGTTAATGACAATAATCACTGCCAGAGAGATTCTACGTTCCTAAAACTGTTGAGTGACGTGATCCACATAATGGCCCCTAACGAGTACATTAAGTATGTGAAGAAAATCTGCGAAGATTGGATAAAAGAAAATGGGAATAGTAGTAAGCAATCGGCCCAAACCGTAACAACCATTCGTTGTCAAATGATAAAACAGCCTTCACTACTGAGAATGATCTGACATTATGTTTTGTAAGTCGGTATTTCTGTCAAGAAGGTGGTTGGTTACCCGTTATTCTGTGAATGATACACCTATGTATTCGCTCAGCAAAAAATGTTTATGCCACCCCCTCAAAATTTCTTCTTTTACATTTCAAGGTGCGTCGATTCCTAAGTCTTGAATAGACAGAAATATTTTTATTGCATTTTCGGATTCTACATACCTTGAAACGTAAACCATCAAATTTTGAGGGGGGGTTAGATTTTTTTTTTTTTTTTTTTTCATGCTCTATTCCAATGGTTCATTATTGAAAATAATAAACCAAAACTTTCTGACTGTCCGCCGTACGCCGTACGCCGTACTGGCCACTTTTCTTAGTTACCATGAATAAAAATTGATGAAATTCGGGTTAGAGGTTCCGTTCGGGGTCTAGTTGGTCCTCGAAGCTCGGTGTTACTGTCAGTCATATCTCTAAGGGGTTCAAAATAGGGGTTGACATTTTCAGAACGCCGTAGCTCGAAAACTTTCTATGGAAGGGTATGGTTTTTTTTTACGTTATTAAATTTGTCTTGAGCTAAACAATTTTTTGAGACCACCCGGAGCATTGCACGTCCAGCCGTTCGTGTGCACCAAAAAGCTTCGTCAACACGATCGTGAATCAAACGGTATAAATCCGGCCGGGATATCATCACTAGGGAGCACCTGATTTTAATCAAGGATGGCTGTATGAAGTCGAGTTGGTTGTTCTGCGATATTATTTCTTTGATAAGTGATGGACTATTGGATTTTGTTGGTAGGTAATTGCAAAACTTGAACAAACTTTGAAGTATTATTGATGGGTAAATTATTACAAAATGGTAAATTAGTACACAACGGCAAATTATTAAACAACGGTAAATTTTCACATAACGGTAAATTATTACACCATGGTAAATTATTACACAACGGTAATTTATTACACAACGGTTCATCTACCAAGAAGGGGCTGGATTTTGTTGATCGGTACTTTTGCAACTTGAACAACCGTTGAAGTATTAGTGATGGGCAAGTTATTACACAACGGTTCATTATACTTGACCACGAGGGTAGGTATTGACCACAAAAAATAGTGATCTACGCAGGGGGCACCTATTTCACTCCACATCAACAATTTTCCTTCAGAACTTCATTATTTGCGTTTCTTTTTCCGTTCTAGTTACTGCTTGTCATCGACAGAATTATTTTAGCAACATTTAACTCGTGATTTTGGTAGGTACCTAGTAACGAGGTACTAACCTACGGAAGGTCTGCGATCTACATAATATGTATAGAATAGTAAATATATTATTTAGAACGGTTATCTATACGGAGAGCTGTGATCTGTAACAGAAGGTTATTCTGTACAAAATAATTAACCGTTGTGCAGGGATTTGCAGCGTTTTCAAATTATCATTGATCATTGCTAGTGCCATTTAATTGTCTTGATTACACTGTTGACACTTTTTCTCGTGTTATTATACAAATTGATGGTGATTTCAATTTCCCACGTTTTTGACTAATAAAAAATGAATTTTGGTGGCTGAACCTTCGTTACAACCACAATTCCTCACTCTTTGGTCAAAATTGACTACATATCCGGCCTTCTCGCCCTAAAAAGTATGGAAAAAGATACCTCAAAAGCTCATTTTACTAAAACACCAAGTTTCGGGAGAAAACTAGGGCCAAAATGGACCCTGTGTGCGAAGGAACGAATTTTTTAGACCGAAAATGAAGTAGCTATGCATGATACGGCGGAAGGACATTGCATTTTGGTAGTAGGTATTTACAGGTGAATCAAGACAAATAAATGGACCACCAGTGATAAAAGATAATCTGTAAAAAAATAGATACCTAATTCGTGTTTTTGGAGGCCAAAATAGGTGGAAACTATCAAAAATAGCTATTGCAATTAGGTACCTACTGCACATGAAAGAAACAGTAAATGAACAGCCAATATTTCTGTAGGTATGTCCAGTAATAATAAACCCATGTGACAAGGACTTTGCAGCGTTTTCAGTTACCAACCACTTTGCCAGAAATACTGCCAGTACGAAATCAAGATACCTACCCATAATCCGGAGAGATCATATTATGCTAGACGGGGGGGCGACTATAGATATTCCGATGGCACAATTCTGAACGGATAACCTTTATACCTACCAGGGTATAAAGTTAAATTCCGTGAGCGTCCCATTAAAATCGGTTCAGCTGTTAAAGGATTACTCAAGAGGAATTTCACGTGTTCGCGTTCACCGACGAAGATTATGAGGGGGTTTTATTGAAATCCGTGCATTCATCTCGTTTTTGGTTTCTTGTCATTGAGATGTATATAATAGTGATTACAAAGAATTGGTTATATTAGTGACTGAATTGGAGCACGAAAGGACATCAAGAGAACAAATTCGTTCCTTGATGTCGGAAAGCTAAATGACAAAATGATGGCATTGGGGGACATATTTGTTTAGTTTTTACATAAATGCAAGACTTTCATACTAAGCTAAACGCATGGTTGTATGCATTTATACCATGCCACGAAAACCTCAAGTTTCATAAAACCATAAATTATCCGAGACGTCATTTTGCTTCCGAGTCTGCGAAGCAGCGGAAGCCTTGTGTTCACTTTCGTGAGCCAAAAAATTTTTGTCTTCAGAAATCAAAATTTCCACTTGCATTTTGCGTTTCAAAGCCTACTGAACAAATTTGGTTCCGTGTCTGTCGGTCTGTGAGTCTGTGAGTCTGTCCGCATTTCCTTGTTACAGCCATAACTTCCACGATTTTGAATTGATTCAGCTCAAATTTTGAGGGATGGTGCGGATAAGGCCCCTTGAGGTCCCATACAAATTTCAACATGATTGATCCAGCGGTACGCCCTGCGCATGCGCTAACGTTAAATTCAACAAACACGCATAACTTTCACAATTTTGATTCAATTTCGCTCAAATTTTCAAGGGTTGTTTGGACAAGGCCTAGTGAGTTCCAGTATGAATTTCAGCATGATCGGACCCTCGGTGCGCTCTGCGCATGCGCTGGCGTGAAATAGATTCAATTTCCTTGTTACAGCCGTAGTAACCAAAGATTTCACCCAATTTCAATGTAATTCTCAGGGATTAAGCGGGTAGGGCCCATTGAGGTCCCATATAAATTTCAACATGATAGAGCCAGCGGTTCGCCCTGCGCATGCGCTCTGTCTGTCTGTCTGTCCTTCTATGCACGGCCAAACGGCTCGACGGATATCGACCAAATTTGGCACGAATATCCAGTAGGCTCCCAAGTTGTGCAACGTCGCATTTTTAATTCCCTGACCATAGCGGAACTATGGTCGACCATGGTCAACTCCTGAATGGCTTGACGGATATCGACCAAATTTGGCACGAATATCCAGTAGGCTCCCAAGTTGTGCAACGTCGCATTTTTAATTCCCTGACCATAGCGGAACTATGGTCGACCATGGTCAACTCCTGAATGGCTTGATGGATATCGACCAAATTTGGCACGAATATCCAGTAGGCTCCCAAGTTGTGCAACGTCGCATTTTTAATTCCCTTACCATAGCGGAACTATGGTCGACCATGGTCAACTTCGTTAATTGAAATGGTAACCCCTATTTTTTATCGCGCATTCGTAATCTACGTGAAATTCTATCTACGATCGACCCTTCGGACTACCCCCGCGGTCGACCATAGCGCATCCATGGGCCCCTCCATGGTCAAATCCCGAATTGCTCAACGGATATCGACCAAATTTGGCACGAATATCCAGTAGGCTCCCAAGTTGTGCAACGTCGCATTTTTAATTCCCTGACTATAGCGGAACTATGGTCGACCATGGTCAACTCCTGAATGGCTTGACGGATATCGACCAAATTTGGCACGAATATCCAGTAGGCTCCCAAGTTGTGCAACGTCGCATTGTTAATTCCCTGACCATAGCGGAACTATGGTCGACCATGGTCAACTTCGTTAATTGAAATGGTAACCCCTATTTTTTTATCGCGTATTCGTAATCTACGTGAAATTCTATCTACGATCGACCCTTCGGACTACCCCCGCGGTCGACCTTAGCGCATCCATGGGCCCCTCCATGGTCGAATCCCGAATTGCTCAACGGATATCGACCAAATTTGGCACCAATATCCGGTAGCCTCCCAAGTTGAACGTAGGCGCATTTTTAATTCCCTGACCATAGCAGAAATATGGTCGACCATGGTCAACTCCTGAATGGCTTGACGGATTTTGATAAAATTGGGCACAAATACCCGGTAGGGTATGGGATTTTTCCGTCGTTTGTTGGTTCCACGATACTGCGTACAGCGAATCTCGGATTGCGAGTGAAGCGAGCGGTCAGGCTAGTTATGTATAATGGACGTAATGTATTATGGAAGTCATGTTATGTATAATATGTATATTTCATGTAATATTATGTAATGTTATGTTATGTAATGTAATGTTATGTAATATGTATATTTAACGTTATGTAATGTTATGTAATGTAATGTAATGTAATGTAATGTTATGTTATGTTATGTTATTTTGCTTCCGAGTCTGTTCTATTTTATAATGGGTCACTCTGATTGTGACGAGGAAGCTCCTGTGCCATCACCTTGGCAGTGTATTTAATTTATGTATTCACACACAGAAGAAAGAGAATAATTGCTTAGAATGTACTTTCAGTGAGACCTGGCGATTTTTAGGTAGGTGCAGATACGAGTATACCTACTGAAAAGTAGCAAAATTCGTTCATTCATGTCTAAACTACCGAATGCACAAGGATAGTTTTTTGTTTATTAATTATTTTTAATTAATAAACCCTCTTAAAGTGAAAAAGCTCACCAGCTGTCGCTGTTGAATTGACAAGCTGGGGAAATTTTAGTGCATAAATACAAAATTCTGATATGTAGGTAGTTTAAAATTCCGTTGTTGTTCTTCAAAGTCGCCTCGTAGGTATATAGACATCTGAACAAAACTGGTGCCTGTAGGTACGTAAGATTCGGTTTTACAAGCTGCGAAAAATGTCTCTAGCATAAATCAAAACTCGGCAAATCCACTAAAAAAGGCTGATGACTAGAGGGATTCGAGTGCTATTAAGCAATAATTTATGATAATGTCGGGGCACATAAGGTTAAGAAAAAGTGGAAAAAAATAAAGAAAAAGCAAGCCCTCAACCTGTTCGTGCGATGAGGGTTGGTGGAGGGAAATCCACTCAACATGTTCTTCTTTTTTCTACTGCGTATTTGCACTCTCCGCTCGTAGAGGCGGAATTACACTAATTCATCAGGAGTGCGTAGCCAGGGCCTAATCACTGTATGAAAATAATGGAAGACTCTTGGAAGATACAAATCGGCTTCGTTCCCGCGGGGAGAGGGAGCGGTTGAACTTGAGTATAAAACAGGGACATGACGTCTTTTTCACATTAGTCTGTAATCGATTGTGGTGGCAGTCCCTTCGTCGATAAAATGAATTACGTGTTAATTGTGTTAGCTCTTGCATGCACGGGATATGCCAAAAAGTTCCGTAAGTATATTTAGAGACCTGTACAACTATTGTTTGAACTCATTTCAATGCATATTTGATACTGAATATCGTCCCTTATAATTATCACAAAACAAGTTTTTCAAACAATAACTTCCTTAAATTCTCTCGTCCCAAGACTGGGAAATAAATAATTATGATCTGGGAAACTTTCGCGGTTATTTGCAGCACCTATTATTTGAAAGATTTATGAAAAAAGCTCGAGTAATTATTAGTGATTTCAGCGATTTTTGACGAGCGCATATTTTATCTTACACCTTTATTTCCCTCATTTCTCCTTCTAGTACATCCTACGTTGTACGCAATTCATACTCGGCTTCCTTTGAAAGTAACTACGTGCCTAAATAATATTTACAATACAACGCAAAAGACTTGGATTTCTTGAACAATTTCACGCTTAAATCGTAGGATAATTAACACAAGAATGGCGAAGAAGTTGGCACGCCACATGCAAAGCACTTTCGTTTCTTAGCAAACAATTATTTTCAGTTACCTAGCAAAATATATCTTTTATGACTCACAGATGAACCTTCCAAACGCCATGACAAAAATATTAGGCGTGAGGAGAAGTAACAAGAGAGACTTTTTTCTATATAACAGAGAAATAACATAGAGAAGTAATAATTCTTCCGCCTCGTAGTCAACTATTATTTCTGCGTGGAAAGATATAAATAAAAGAGTTCGGTGACTGCATTCAACTATATAAATGAGTGATAAATTAAATAAGCAGTAACGTACCCAAGTATGTGAAAGGCTATATTTACAGACGTAGATACCTCGTATTTCTCACTGCACTCGATTGTATAGTTGAAAATATTAAGGCAACTTTAGACTCTCATTAGGCTTATTTGAAAATCAGGGCCCAGCGAGTTACGTCAGTTTTCGTATTCAAGTGTTTCTTCGTCTTGTTCTCGAGTCACGCGGATATGAGTAAACTAGGGACGCGTGACTGACCCGCCGACCAAGAAAACCGAAAACCTCCAAAGGTACTTACCTACTCAGCGACCAAGTACTTTGTTTACACCACACAACAAATACCTACCTAGGGTTTTTACCCCCCCCCCCCCCCCCCCCAGTAACTCGGCCCCTTGGGGGTTTCCGGTGTTGATTTTTTGTACATCCACTCTCGAGCGGCCCACGAGGTTGTGTACCAAATTTCAACCCTCGGGACCATCAGGTGCCGGAGTTAACGAAGTTTGAGATTTCAACTTTTTCTAATTCTTCTTCTTCTTGTCGTCGTTCTTGTTCTTCTTTGACAAGGCTACAGTCTCACAGACACGGATCGAGCTGAAATTTTGCACACACATTCGTTATGCTCCGAAAAAGTGCCTTTTGGGCACACCCCCCCAACACGTTGAAAATGTTTAGGGGAAGTAGGTATTGAGACATTTTTTGTTAGGTACTGGGGAAAATGTTTATAGGTATAATTCATCAATATAAAAATATGTGACGAATCCCCTCAAAAACAACCACGTTGTAAAAATTCACCCGCCAAACAAAGGAAGTAGGTACTGAGTATGGCTACTGTTTAGTTTAGAGCTACTAGGTACGCAGGCAGTACTGCGATTTTACTTCCCGCGTGCTCTTCAAATAGGCTACAATACATGAATTTCCCGCCCGATCAGCTGAGTGAGCTCCGGGGTAATCCAGCTAGTGTTAAATATTTTTGTTGAATATTTAACACTAGCACACCTATTTTCCAAATTATAATTCATCAGGAAGTACCTATAATTACCGCACATTTCTTCCAAGTAAAACTTGGGACTTGGACGAATATCTGTTTGAATGTGAAGCAGCAATAGTTCCTAAACCAGATTAACTTTTAGCGTGATTTATAGAATGATTGTTTGCAAGGAATGCAACTACTTGTTTATTCGAATTGGTAGATCTAAGTAATTAGATAGAAAAATGCCAATGAGGACAAAAAAACTAAAAATCCGCTTTTATTATAGGTATTCATTTACTCGCTACTCAGCTTAGTTAATATATTAAGATCCAGTCTCAACCTCATGAACAACATGACGTTTTGAAAAATAAATCAACCTGCCATCAATTTGAAAAAAATGACAGTGAAATTGTCGAGCTGGGAGTGGTTAGCCCACATTTTATATAAATGGGCTGATAAATTGATGGCAACGTAAACAAATGAACGTGAATGAGTTTTAATAAGTCATAACTTAATAAGAATAAAACCAATTTACTGACCATTTTTCCGCAGATTATGTTTCAAGTATCAAGGTCAGTGGTCCTGAACAATGAAACTGCTTAGGAAGTCCAGGACGGGAAGAATCTCAACCTGAACAAGTTCTTTAGACGTTCCTGGTTTTTTTAATATGCCCCTGAAGGAGTCCGCCAGCTTTGTCAAGGACATATTTTTTCCGATACTTTTCAAAACCGGCATAATTTTGAATTTACTACCATTATACATCTATAATAAAATAAAATAAACCTTTCCTTGTTTAGTCTCCATTACTACTCACTGTAACGCTTTTGTTTACCGGTATCGTATAACTGTTTCGTATAACGCTTTTCGGGTCCATGTGCCAAAGTAAAGACATAACTGCAACTCCTCATGATTTTTTGGGTAAATCTCTAATCAAACGCTTGCATACGAGTCGGCAACACATTGGGACATTTTATGTCCCAATGGGAATTTAGGGATAATAATTGACGGTATCATTTACGGGTTGCAAGATTACCACGATCCGGGTTACATGGTGGTGCAAGGTTACCACATTCGATTCTAGTAAGTAATGACTTTCTTCACTAGTCTGTTGCTGACTACCTTGTTTACCAGCCTTTTTTTCATCATGCTCAGCTCAGCTTCATGCTCAGGTACGGGGGTACGGTTAACAAGAAAATGTTCAATAAAATCACACGATTCCAACGAGTGGTGAACGGTTTTTGTACGATGAAAAATGGCAAACATGAAGTTCCGTAGAAACGAATCGGTTGTAAGCGAAAATCATCAGAATATCAACTGTAACGCTTGTTTACCGGTATCGCAAAACGGTTTCGTATAACGCTTTTCGGGTCCATGTGCCAAAGTAAAGACATAAAATGTCAAAAAGATTATCTTTGATCATTGATAGTGCCATTTAATTGTCTTGATTCACGTGCTAACACTACTTCTAGTGTTATTATACAAATGTATGGTGATTTCAGACAATTTCCCATGTTTTTGACTCATGAAAAAATGAATTTCGGGAGCTTAACCTTCGTTACAACCTCAATTCTTCACTCTTCGATCAAAATCAACTTAACATTCAGTATTCTCGCCCTAGGTACATAACATGGAAAACGATACCTCTGAAGCTCAGAGTAACTAAAACCTCAAACATCCCAAGGAAACCCCTATTTTTACACCCATTTTTCTCCCATAACACCCCTGGGTGTATGCCGATCGGGCTGCCGAGTTTCGGAGCACAACTAGGACCCAGATGTGTTCCCAAATGGGGACCCGAACTGTGTGCGGAAAAACGACTATTTTAGACCAAAATGTAACGTAAATTTAAGGCTGAAACTTTGTTAGAACGTCAATTTTCCACTCTTTGGTCAAAATCGATTTCATATTCGGTCTTCTCGTCCCAAAAACATGGAAAACAATAGCTCAAAAGCTCATGGTACCAACATGTTACGAAAACCCAAAAAGTACCTGTTTTTATATCCATTTTCACTCATAACACGCTTGGGTATATTCCGATCAGGCTGCTAAGTTTCGGGACACAACTAGGGCCCAAATGGAGCGTGCGTGCGAAAGAACGAATTTTTTAGACCGAAATGAAGCCGGTAATACGGCGGACGGACATTGCATTTTCCGAAACTACGCACCTTGAAACGTAAAAGAACAAATTTTGAGGGGTGAATATTACACAGGTGTAATATTCACAGAATAATAAACCAAAAGAGTGAATTAAAATTCATTATGTCGTCGATCCAACGAACAAATCAGTAGATTGCGGACATTGACAAGGTCGGGTAATTGGAAGATTCTAGAAATTGGCAAAAAATGAGAAAGTTCAAAAAAAAAGAGAAAAAAGGAAACAAACTGCCGCAAATCCCTGCATAACGGTTTATTATTTTTTACAGAATACCCTCCTGTTACAGATCACAGCTCTATGTATAGATAACCCGTCTACCGGGACAAAAGTCCCTATGTACAGAGTTTTGAATAAATAAATAAATAAATAATAATATATAATATGTACTATTCTATACATATTATGTAGATCGCAGACCCTCCGTAGGTTAGTACCTAACCCCGTACTCGTTACTAGGTACCCATCTAAATCACGAGTTAAATGTTGCTAAGATAATTCTGTATATGACAAACAGTAGCTAAAATCGCAAAAAGCAACACAAATGAAGTTATGAAGAGAAATTGTTGTTGTGGAGTGAAAAACGCTGCAAAGTCTTTGTCACATGGGTCTATTGGACGTACCGAAAGAAATGCTGCAAATACATTTATTATTTCTTTCATGTGCGATATTGAAACAACTATTTTTTATGGTATCCATCAATTTTGGACCCCCAAAACACGAATTAGGCTCCTATTTTCGACAAATTATCTTCGATCATTGATAGTGCCATTTAATTTACTTGACTCACATGTTAACACTACTTCTAGTGTTATTATACAGATTTATGGTGATTTCAGACAATTTCCCAGGTTTTTGACTCATGGAAATGAATTTTGGGAGCTGAACATTCGTTACAACCCCAGTTCTTCACTCTTTTGGTCAAAATCAACTTCATATTTTTGGTCTCCTCGCCATAAAAAACATGGAAAACGATACCTCACAAGCTCAAGTTCACTAAAACCTCAAAACCCTCCTGGGTGTATTCCGATCGGGCTGACGAGCTTCGGAGAACAACTACGAAGCAAATGCGTTCCCAAATGGGGATCCAAACTGTGGGCGGAAGAACGAAGATTTTAGACCAAATTTTAACGTAAATTTACGGCTTTACTTCGTTAGAACCACAATTTTCCACTCTTTGGTCAAAATCGACTTCATATTCGGTCTCCTCGTCCTAAAAAACATGGAAAACGATACCTCACAAGCTCATGTTACTAAAACACAAAAATACCTATTTTTATACCCATTTTTCACTCATAACACCCCTGAGTATGGACACAACTAGGGCCCAAATGGAGCCTGTGTGAGAAAGAACGAATTGTTTAGACCGAAAACGAGGCCGGTATGCATGATACGGCGGACGGTGTACGGCGGACGGACATTGCATTATGGCGCCTCTGTGCGGTCCTAATGATTTATCAACAACCAGTCCGTATAAGATTTGGATATTGAATATATTTTTAATTGCAACACATGAAATAATAAGGTATTAACGCGATGGGAGGAAACTTGGTAACTAACCGAGACGAAACAATAATTTAAATCTTGAAGTCATGAAATAAATAAAATTGTAGCTCCGCCACAAACCACATCCCCCCTTAACCAAGGACGTAGTCCTGGAAGCGGACAGGCAATCTTCGGATTCGTCCAGAGCGTCTCAAAGCAGGAGGCTCAACATCCCCCTCCGGTCTCCTGACTCCAGGTTGTTCTGCCTGATCTTCTAGCTGTCGATCAGCTGATTCAGGTTGTGCTTCTTCCTGCTGTTCCTGACGTCTCTGCTCTAGTTCATTTCCGTTCCTTTCCATAATTATGCTTCGTCCTGCCAGGCCTTCATCCTCACTTTCTATGAATGCTGGTTTCAGCCTATCAATTGGGACTGGGGTATCTTTGCCTTTTACCTTTACTACAAATGTAGTCTCGCCTGCACGTACAACTGGAAACGGTCCTAGGTATGGCGGCTGAAGCTTATTTTTCAAAGCTTCATTGCGTACCCAGACTTGTTTACAGGATCGTAGCTCCGGGTGAATGAAAATTGCTCGGGTATCATGCCGGGATGTAGGTATAGGCCTAAGCTGTTCCATATTGTGACGCAAGTGCTGTAGGAACTCGCTAGTCGTGTTGGCTGCTGGTGTGAGTGGTCTGTCCTCAATAAAATCATTGGGTAGTCTCAAGTTAGTCCCATAAACTAACTCTGCAGCGCTACAATTCAAGTCTTCCTTCAGAGCAGTTCGGACACCCAACAACACCAAGGGTAAAACGTCTACCCATCGCTCCGTGTTGTAACACCGGATGGCTGACTTCAGCTGACGATGGAATCTCTCCAAAATTCCGTTAGCCTTTGGGTTGTAAGCTGCAGTGAAACAGTGCTTTGTACCCAACAGCTGAGTAAGCTCCTTAAAAAGTGAACAACCAAACTGCCTTCCTCTATCAGAAACAATCTTTTCCGGCGTTCCAAACCTACTAATCCATCCGCTGTAAAAAGCTTTTGCAACAGTTTCCGCCTTGCAATCCTCCAAAGGTATTACTTCGGGCCATCGTGTAAAACGATCTATCATAGTCAATGCGTATGTGTAGCCCTGGGAAGGTACCAGCGGTCCCACAAGATCAATATGAACATGTGCAAATCGTTCCGCGGGTGGAGAAAAGTTGCCCCACGCGCTTTGGGTGTGACGCTGGACCTTTCCTCGCTGACAAGCTACACACAGTTTTACCCATTGAGCACTATCCTTAGCCATGCCGGGCCAGACAAATCGTTGTCTCAATAAACGCAAGGTTGCTGCCCTTCCTGGATGCGCTAAGCTATGCACACTCTCGAAAGCTTGCCGACGAAATTCAGTTGGAACAAACGGACGTATGAAACCGGTCGAGGTTTCACAAAACAAAGGGGTTGGGATGCCTGGCATGCTAACACGTTTCCAGGAAAGTGTTGACCCGGGCTCATCCCCTGGTAAATCTTCCTCCTTCTGGGCCTTAGCAAGGTTCTCATAATCTAGCTGTTCAATGTTTACACTGTCTAACCGGGACAAAAAATCAGCTACTACATTGTCTTTCCCAGGCATATGCCTAACGTCCGTCGTAAACTGTGCAATGTAGTTTAACCGGGCTGCCTGCTTAGGTGAAGCTTTATCTAGCCGCTGATTAAAGGCAAAAGTCAGGGGCTTATGATCCGTAAAAAGAATGAAAACTCTTCCCTCAAGCATGTGCTGGAAGTGTTTAAGACTAGCAAATGCAGCAAGCAGTTCTTTGTCATAAGCACTATTATTTTGTTCAGCGGTGCTCAACTTCCGCGAGAAAAACGCAAGGGGCTGCCAATGTTCGCCTATTTTCTGCTGCACGCTACCTCCAATTGCCTTATCCGATGCATCTACCATGAGAGCCCAAGTGGCCTCAGACTTAGGATGCGCAAGGAGAGTAGCTGAACTGAGAGCTTCCTTCGATTTTTCAAATGCCTTCAACCTTTCTGGCGTCCACTCAATGTCCGCATCTTGCCTACCTACATGTCCTTTTAGCATGTCATTCAAGGCTGATAGATGTGCAGCTGCCCGTGGAATAAAACGCCTGTAGAAATTGTACATTCCTAGGTATCTACGGAGGCTTAGGACAGTTTTTGGAGGTTGAAATTCAATAATAGCCTGTACTTTCTTTGGCAAAGGTTTGACGCCTTCAGCACTAACCATATGCCCTAGAAACTCGATTTCCTGCATTCCAAATTCACATTTTGCTACGTTTATAACTACTCCGAAATCTCTACACCTGTCAAAAAAGGCTTTGAGGTCTTGAAGATGTTCTTCTTCTGATGAGCTGGCTATGAGACAATCGTCTAGGTAGATTGTTGTATTTCTGAGTCCTCTAGTCAGTTCATTAGCAAATCTTTGAAATGTTTGTGCAGCGTTGCAAAGTCCGAATGTCATGTGAGGAAATTCATACAGGCCGAAAGGTGTTATTATGGCGGTTTTTTCGATGTCTTCCGGTGCTACGGGTATCTGATGATATGCCTTCAATAAATCTATTTTGCTAAAAACTTGTCTACCGTTCAGGTCATAGTTCATATCCATGATGTGTGGTAGAGGATACCGGTCAGGAATTGTAACTTTATTTAGGGCTCGAAAGTCCCCACAGGGTCGCCAATCCCCTGTCTTTTTAGGGACCATGTGCAGAGGGCTGGCCCAAGGGCTTTTAGAAGGTCTGCACACGCCTTCTTCGACCATGAAATCAAATTCCTTCTTCGCAATTTTGTACTTCTCAGGATCTAGTCTTCTAGCTTTTGCACTGACCGGTGCCCCCTCTGTAAGAATGTGGTGTACCACTTTGTGCTTTACTGGCTTGTTGCCCAAATTTGGTCTTACAATGTCAGGATACGCCTTCAGCAACTCTTGGTACTTACCATTCTGCACTACAGAGGCCACTGATGTTTCATTACAATTACTTGCAAGAGTACCTTTCGACTGTAGAGACGTAAGAGAATCTCGTAAGCATCTTTCTTTCAAATCTACCAGCAGTCCGTGTTTCTCCAAAAAGTCTGCTCCGATTATTGGCCTTGAAACTGCAGCAACAAAGAATGGCCACGAAAAACCTCTGCGTAAGCCAAGATCGAGGGTGAGGAGTTTGACGCCATGCGTTTTGATCTCTGTCCCGTTGGCTGCAGTTTGGTTGTTCACTTTTTAAGGAGCTTACTCAGCTGTTGGGTACAAAGCACTGTTTCACTGCAGCTTAGTCATCCTATCTCTAATGAAAAGTCGACGGCTATTTTGTTGGCTCGGATCGTCTGCCGTCACTAACGATCGGCCTTCGCATTTTCCGCCGTTTGGTTTTTACTTTTATTTCTCTCATAATTACATGGAGATTCGCACCTAGTTGCCTTTTCCCCAAATCTATAATGAAATCTACACTCCCATTTCCCATCCTTTTGTTTTCGTTCTCTGGACTTAGACATTCTACCATTATTGGACCTACGAACACTAGATCTCTCTGTAGTTCTACCTCTGACTGATAGGGACTCTACCTCCTTAGCTAAGGCTTCTATTCTACCCAACAAGAGGTCATGGGAAGCATCACGGCAATTGCCTGCTGACGTCACCCGCTCGTTTGAAACCGCGCCTACACACTGCGGCTCACTAATTTCCCTGACTTTGTCGGCTAAAGCGGATAACGTACTTAGCTGTTGATCTACGCTTACTGATAGTACACTCTGTATTGACGATGGTAGTTGCTGGAGCCATAGAGATTTGAGAAGTTCTTCGCTGACTTTCTTTCCTGCAAGCTCTCGCATTTCTCTGAGCAGATGGCTAGGTTTCTTGTCCCCTAGAGTCGTTCCTCTAAGGAGTTTTTGCAATTTCTTCTCTTCAGAATCGCCGAAACAGCCGATAATCCGTTCCTTCAAAGTCTTGTACCTGTTGGTAGCTGGAGGATCGGTGACCAAATCGCTCACTTGAGTGAGGACGCTCGCATCAATGGCACTGACGACGAGATCGTACATGTCTTCATCCGACGTCACGCCTTTCACTCGGAACTGTGATTCGACTTGGCGAAACCAGATCACAACGTTCGCTTTCCAAAACGGCGGTGGAATAAAATTCACGATTCGTACCGGCGGTGTCCGTCCTTCATCAACCGGCTGCACAGCAGGATCGTCTCCCTCCATTTCGACTTGCAAACAAGGGAATGCAGCAGATATCGTGATCACGTCGGGGTCACCAGAAGATATGGCGCCTCTGTGCGGTCCTAATGATTTATCAACAACCAGTCCGTATAAGATTTGGATATTGAATATATTTTTAATTGCAACACATGAAATAATAAGGTATTAACGCGATGGGAGGAAACTTGGTAACTAACCGAGACGAAACAATAATTTAAATCTTGAAGTCATGAAATAAATAAAATTGTAGCTCCGCCACAGCATTTTTGGAATCTACTCCCCTTGAAGCGCAAAAGAAAAAAAAACCACAGTCATGCAGCATGGCTATAAGAGCGAATTTTCGAAGAAATAACCACGTTCCTTAATCTTCAAAGTGCTCCAGTTTGAGAACGGAATGAGATATCGCAATTCTGATTTCACCATCGTGTTCAGCGTACAAAAACCTTTAAAATGAGGGGTCACTTGTTAGAAAATAACATTTTGGGGATTTTTGGGTAATTTTTGCGCACTTTAAATGCTCTAATTTGAGAACGGATCAAGATATCTAAAATCCGATTCCACCATCGTGTTCAGCGTGCAAAAACCTTTAAAATGAGGGGTCACTTGTTGGAAAATAACATTTTGGGGATTTTTGGGTAATTTTTGCGCACTTTAAATGCGCCAAAACCCTCCTTAGAGTAGGCCAATTTCGCCCATCTTCGAACTTAGCCTTTCGATTGCCAAGATAGATTTTTTGTGCAAATTTGAGCTGTTTATCTCAATTCTATCGAGAGTTATCGTCTGGAGTGACACATATATATATATAAATATATATATACATATAAAAAAGTGTTAAATTTCAGGAATCGTTTTAGAATGGTCTGAAACGGATTTCTATGAAGAAAATTTCCAAAAATTTATATTATTTAAATTTCGAAGCCATTGCAATAGCTTCATTTTCTTTGAAAATTCGCTAAAATTTTGAGTGGGTGTTCAGTGAATAATAAACCAAAAGCCGCGGACGACGTACGGCGGACGGACGGAATTTTTTCTTTATTCGTTATTCGTGTTCTACGTAACCCATCAAATTTTGTTGGCGGGGGGGGGGGGGGGGTAAAGTTGTTTCATGGGATTCCAAATAAATGTTTATTATCGAAAACCATAAACCAAAAACGAACAGCCTCAGACGAACAACCGTAACGGATACACGTTCGAAGCTGAACCCCGAGATCTTCCCTCTGCTTCTGCTTCTTTGATTACGAAACCGTTTGATATATTATAATTATCAACAACAGAAACAGACACGGAGTAGGTAACTTGTGCAAACTGTACCGTCTATGGGTACCAGAATTGCCACGGCTGCAACATCCGGTTTAATTCTATTTTGATTTTTTTGGGAGGATAAAAATCGAGAAAAAAAATTACTAAAATCTTCTCAAATATGCACAAAATCACACTAAAAAAGACTCAGTTTTATATACCCCCTGAAAGTACGACAAGGTCTCGTCAAATCGGATCAAAATGTGTGAATTACTTGCATAGGCCATTTTATACTGATGTTTTACATGTTTTCAAGTTGTTCTTGTACGCGCTATACAGACTAACTACAGGTCTCAAGAATAATAAAAGTTAAATAAATAAATAAATAAATGTAGGTAACCAATTCATGTATGAATCCAAAACGCCTTTCAGTTCGAAGGCTCTTATGAATTTTATGATTCTGAGCTCAGCAGTCGGCCAGAAATTTGTACGTAGAATATTCAACTAAGAAGCTGTTTTGGGAAGAATTTTCCATGCTCAGAACAACATTATGACGTGAAGCTGTTAAACTAGGTAGAAATAGATCTAATTTTGGTTTCAAATTGAGGAAAGCTTGATGCATCAAACGAAAAATGCTGAACTCGGACAAATCAACTTTCACGCGAAGAAAAATGCTCCTGAAATCAGGAATAATGAAATGGAAGAAATGTAAAATGCCGTAGGGTAAAATTTTCAATCGTCAGAAGTTGTCAAATCGGACAAAATCACAAGGGAAGGAAGCTATTCAATGCGGAAAGTCGATTGGAAGCTCAAGTGATTCACAAACTCCTGAAAGTAGGTACGACCTCGTCAAATTGGATCAAAATGTAGGTAGGTACCTATCAAATTCCTGTTCGATTCTCCGACGCCCAAATTTTGACAAATTTAATGATTCTGAGCTCAGCAGTCGGTCAGAAATATGTACCTAGAATATTCAACTAAGGCGCTGTTTTGGGAAGAGTTTTCATTGCTCAGAACAACATTATAACGTGAAACTGTTAAACTAGGTAGAAATAGATCTAATTTGGATTTCAAATTGAGAAAGCTTGATTTATCAAACGAAAAATGCTGAACTTGGATATAATCACCTTAAACGAAGACAAATACTCCTGAAATCAGGAACAATGAATTGGAAGAAATTTGAAATGTAGTGTCAAATTTCCAACCGAAAACTCGTCAGAAGTTGTCAAATCGGACAAAATCACAAGGGAAAGACGTTATTTAGTGTGGAAAGTCGATCGGAAGCTCAAGTGATTCATAAACACCTGAAAGTACGACCTCGTCAAATTGGATCAAAATGTAGGTAGGTACCTATCAAATTCCTGTTCGATTCTTCGACGTCCATATTGCCGTTCAGTTCGAAGGTATTGACAAATTTCATGATCTGAGCTCAGCAATTAAAGGCCAGATATAGGCACAATATTTAACTTATCTGTACCAATATACCGATATAATACCAAATTTTGGGTTTTCGTCAATCGAGGAATGCTTGGTTTTTCAGAGGAAAAAAATGCTTGTTTCGGACAAAATCATCTCAACACACCAAGTACCTACACCTATTTCAAACCAGTTTTGACGTAAAAACGTTGACTTTTAACAAGGAAAATTCTTCCCAAAACAGCTTCTTTGTTGAAAATTCTAGGTACCTATTTCTGGCCTATTGCTGAACTCAGAATCATGCTGAATTCGTCAAAACCTTGGAAATAATAGGCGTTTTTGAATCGAACAGGAATAAATTGGTAATACCTATATTTTGATCCAATTTGACGAGGTTTTGTCGTATTTTCAGGTGTTTGTGAATCACAATCAT
Organism: Leptopterna dolabrata; assembly: GCA_954871275.1. NCBI lineage: Eukaryota > Metazoa > Arthropoda > Insecta > Hemiptera > Miridae > Leptopterna > Leptopterna dolabrata. The sequence goes on along the minus strand of OX940988.1, from coordinate 3,194,520 downwards.
GAGCTTCAAATCGACATACCACACGATCTATAGCATACTAACTTAGAACCAAAGCAGCGTTTTAGATTATTTGAATAATGGAACATTTTTTAAGCGTTTTTAAACCTGTACAGTGCTACATAAATATAGTTGCACGTATACGTTACAATATACCTATCTATGTACCTACTCGCAGTTTTACTTATAAGATTTATATAGCTTCCCATAGAGTAGGTCGATGTTCATAGAAGATAATATATGTAATGAGTAGGTTGATATTTACTTGGTCTTCAGAATTATTCCAAGTCGTGACAGTGAAACGGATGACCGGCAACCGATTAGAAGAAATCAAGAGAACAAAACGCGACAAATTCATGCTTCCTCAACATTTTAGAACAAAACGCTACAAATTCATGCTTCGTCAACATTTTTCTATTTTCTTTTTGGATTTAACTATTTAACCCTCCTGTGTTCCGTATAGATAGGAACCCAATCCAAGGGCCCAACTTGTGGAGAGCAACGGTTGGTCGTACAGTTCGATCCTTCAAATTGGAAGATTGGAACCAATTTAAATCGACATTTATTGCCATCGACTTTGAAAAACGCTGCAAATCCCTGCACAACGGTTTATTATTTTGTATAGAATACCCTCCTGTTACAGATCACAGCTCTATGTAAACACAGCTCTGAGTTAAATGTTGCTAAAATAATTCTGCCGATGACAAACAGTACCTAACAAAAAGAAAAACACATAATGAAGTTCTGAAAAGAAATTGTTGATGAGGAGTGAAAAAAGTTGCAAAAGTACCTACCAACAAACTCCAGCCCCTTCTACGTAGATGGTATAATGAACCGTTGTGTAATAATTTACCGTTGAGTAATGATTTACCGTAGTAATAATTTACCCATCAATAATACTTCAACGTTTGTTCAAGTTTCACTACCTACCAACAAACTCCAAATTAAATAATATCACAGAACAACCAACTCGACTTCATACTCCGCCAATATAATCAGGTGATCCCTACCAATGATTGGCCGTATTCACAAATTCCTATTGTGGGCGCGTCTCTGGTTACGAGATTTGGTTTGAATTGTATACAATTTCATTCACACTGGAGTCGAAAATGCCTGTCGGTGCAAACTTCGGGGCCTTACTGTGAACGAACGGCTGGACGTACGATGCTCCGGATGGTCTTAAAAAACTCGCAAGTTCAAGAACTATTTAAAACCGTAAAAATATTTACGTAAAAAAATGGTATAGGCGTTTTGAAAATTTCAACCCCTATTTTGAACCCCTTAGAGATGACTCACAGTAACGTCGAGCTTCGAGGACCAACTAGACGCCGAACGGAACCTATAACCCGAATTTCATCAATTTTTTTTTCATGGTAACTAAGAAAAGTGGCCCGTACGGCGTACGGCGGACAGACAGAAATATTTTTATTGCAGTTTTGGATTCTACATACCTTGAAACGTAAACCATCAAATTTTGAGGGGGGGTAAGAATTTTTTTTTTCATGCTCGATTCCAATGGTTCATTATTGAAAATAATAAACCAAAATATAAACTAATGATAATAAACCTAAATGTACCTGTGATGTGTAGTAGAAGATCCCGGGATGAAGGTGGTAGAACCCAACTGCCAGCATATATCCACAGGGGCCAGCCAATTCACTCCCGCAGGTTTCGACTGCTCATGTTTAATCACTTCAAAACGTTCAATCGGCGGATCATACCGAGGCGATCCGAGGGGAAAACAACCGAAAAAACAAAATTTAGTCCTGCAATTTTAGTTCCATGATGAATTTTAGAAGAAAAACTGCCACAAACCAGCCTACCGTCCCGAGAGATAGTGGCAGACTGATCTAGAAGGGGAAAAAGGTTGGTGGGGAATAACCGTTGAGTATTATACTCGTAGAAGTAACCCCCTGCAACCTACGGACGGCCACCGATGACAGGGGCCATACCACGAATTTCCGTTCCGTCCGACCAAGGGTCGGCATGGACTGAGATCCTATCGATGAATTCCTGTGCTCCAAACAAAAGCAAAGGGGAAAGTATTTTCCAGAAGGAGCAAAGGTTCGTGGAAAGGATACAAAAGGGGTGTTCGGCAGACGCAATCCTCTGTGAAGACACACAACTTGTAGGTGTCTTATGGCGGGAAATTTACGAAGAATAATATTCAGATAGAAGTTAAGCCCTGTTCTGGTTTATTATTTTCAATAATGAACCACTGGGTACAAGTATGTTATAGCCCCGCCAATATCGATTGTATCGATTATCTCAAATACATCGATCCTTGTGGTATCGATGACGGCTCAATATGGCGTCCGGATGCCTACATCCCGGGTGCCGATATCAACTTTCAAAATGAATACGGGAAGACCATTGTAAGGACACCAAAAAATAAGAGTGACTATAACATACTTGTACCATCTATTCAGAAGTCCCAAACAATCTGCTCATTCACGGGATAGTTTCTGGGATTGTTTATCTTTTTTGAGATGCGAGCGCTAGCGAGCATCCAGATCGCTTGACAATGCGAGCGGCGGAATGGGAACTAAACTTCTTGTAAACCCACCGTCTTGTCTGATACACGTCATCGATACCACAAGGATCGATGTATTTGAGATAATCGATACAATCGATATTGGCGGGGCTATAACATACTTGTACCAACCACTGAAATCGAGCATGGAAAAAAAGTATGTAGGTATATAAAATGAATACCCCACCCCCAAAACCCCACCAAAAATTTGATGGTTTCCGTTTCAAGGTTAAATAGAATCCGAAAATGGAAAAAAATTATTACATAACGCAAATTATTACACAACGGCAAATTATTACACACTGCAAATTGTTGCACAACGGTTTATTATTTACCTGTACAGATGCCCCTTCTGCGTCGACCAGTTTTCTTCAATACCTTCAATACCTACCCTCAAGCTCCCCCCAGGAGAGCCCTAAATTATCGAGAAGGAGCCAGCCCGGGAATTAATACAGTTTAAGTATTATTACAGGGAATTAATACAAATGCCAGGGATTCAGTAATTCAATCATTAATAAACTATTCGTAGTTATTCATGAAGCATAACGTTTGTTCAAGTTACAGAAGACCCTATCAACAAAATCCAAAAGAGCCGATCATTTTTCAAATGAAATACTACCACAGAACAACAATTCGACTTCATACGGCCATCCGTGACTATAATCAGGTGATCCCTAGCAATGATATCTGGGCCGGATTTATACCTTTCCATTCACGATCATGTTGGGGAAGCTTTTCGGTGGAAACGAACGGCTGGACGTACAACGGCTCCGGGTGGTCTCAAAAAATGCTTTAGTTCGAGATCAATTTAAAAACGTAAACCATACCCTTCTATTGAAAGTTTTCGAGCTACGGCGTTCTGAAAATGTCAACCCCCATTTTTCACCCCTTAGAGATGACTGACAGTAACGCCGAGCTTCGAGGACCAACTAGACCCCAAAAGGGACCTACAAACCAAATTTCATTAAATTCGGTTCATGGTAACTGAGAAAAATGGGAAATAATATGGCGTACGGTGGACGGAGAGACATTTTTTTATTCCATTTTTCGGATTCTACATACCTTGAAACGGAAACCTTCAAATTTTGAGGGGGGTTAAAAAAATGTTTTCATGCTCCATTCCTATGTTTAATTAGGTACTGAAAATAATAAACCAAAATTTCACTCCGTCCCTGATCATACATGAAACACTCGTTTTACATTTGACGCTTGTTACATCTTGATACTTATCCAAATAGAATAGGACTGGTGGAAAAATTCATTGTATAAATTCGATCAGAATGTGGATTGGCCAAGCAGCATAAAATCGTCTCCCATCCGTCTTCGTCGTCAAATACTTTCAACTTTAAAGGTGCATTTTTTATAGGTGCCATTTAGGCCAAAAAATCGAAATGATCAAAGAGCGAATGTCCTCCAATCGACTGCATTATCCGCCGTTACCACCGTTTTATTTTATTGCCCTTTGATTGTGTTCATTATCTAAAAATCATCAACGTATGTGGTACAAAATCATCAACTTCCTCTTATTTTGTTGATTCCAAGGCATATATTCAGAGTTGCCCTTAATAGTACTATGCTACCATTCCTAGAACCATTCAGAGAGTAGCATTTTGTAGAACTAACAAAATGACCAAGTGCCGATTGAGTCCCATAGTCATCAACTTCCTCTAATTTTGTTGATTTCAAGGCGTATAATATTCAGTGTTGCCCAACGAAGAAAAGCAGAAGCAGACCGTCTACCGTTTTTTACAAAGCAAAATTTAGGTCATCTTCTATAACGGGGAAAAGCAGTTGCTTACTTAAATTTATGTGCATTCTTCCAAAATTGATGCGCCTTGCTGCTACAGACGTAGAAACTAAATTTGGATCAATTGCAAAAACGCTGCAAAGTCCTTGTCACATGGGTTTATTATTCTATTGGACATACCTACAGAGATGTTGGCTGTTTATTTATTGTTTCTTTCATATAAAATAATTGAAATAGCTATTTCTGGTGGTTTCCACCAATTTTGGCCCCCAAAACACGAATAAGGTACGCTCCTTCTTTTTTTTTAAATAAATTATCTCTGATCATTGATAGTACCATTTAATCGTCTTGATCCACCTGTTGACACTTTTTCCAGTGTTATTCTACAAATTGATGGTGATTTCAGACGATTTCGCAGGTTTTTGACTCATAAAAATTCAATTTCGGGAGCTGAACATCTGGTAGAACCTCAATTTTCTACTCTTTAGTCAAAACCGACTTCATATTCGGTCTTCTCGTCCCCAAAACATGAAAAACGATACCTTAAAAGCTCATGTTACCAACATGTTACTAAAACGCAAAAAGTACCTATTTTTACACACATTTTCACTCATAACACCCCTGGGTATATTCCGATCGGGCTGAAAAGTTTCGGGACACAACTAGGGCCCAAATGGAGCATGTGTGCGAAAGAACGATTTTTTTAGACCGAAAATGAACCCGGTACACGTGATACGGCGGACGGACATTGCATTTTGGTTTATTATTCTCTGAATAATACACCTATGTATTCGCTCAGCAAAAAATTTTTATAACACCCCCTCAAACTTTTTTCTTTTCCGTTTCAAGGTGCGTGGATTCCAAAAATGCAATGTCCGTCCGCCGTACGCCGTCCGCCGTATCACGTGTACAGGCTTCATTTTCGGTCTAAAAAAATCGTTCTTTCGCACACATGCTCCATTTGGGCCCTAGTTGTGTCCCGAAACTTTTCAGCCCGATCGGAATATATCCAGGGGAGTTATGAGTGAAAATGTTTATAAAAATAGGTACTTTTTGTGTTTTAGTAACATAGTAGTAAAATGAGCTTTTGAGGTATCGTTTTTCATGTTTTTGGGGACGAGAAGACCGAATATGAAGTCGATTTTGACCAAAGAGTGGAAAATTGAGGTTGTACCAGATGTTCAGCTCCCAAAATAGATTTTTTATGAGTCAAAAACCTGCGAAATCGTCTGAAATCACCATCAATTTGTATAATAACACTAGAAAAAGTGTCAACACGTTGATCAAGACGATTAAATGGTACAATCAATGATCAAGGGTAATTTGAAGAAAAAAAAAAAAGGAGCGTACCTACCTAATTCAAGTTCTGGGGGCCAAAATTTGTGGAAACCACCAGAAATAGCCATTTCAATTAATTTACATGAAAGAAACAATAAATAAACAGCCGGCATTTCTGTAGACCAATAAAATAATAGAATAATAAACCCATGTGACAAGGACTTTGCAGCGTTTTTGGAATCTACGCCCCTTGAAACGGAAAAGAAAAAATTTTGAGGGGGTGTTATAAAAATTTTTTGCTGAGCGAATACATAGGTGTATTATTCACAGAATAATAAACCAAAACGCTGCAAAGTCCTTGTCACATGGGTTTATTATTCCATTGGACATACCTACAGAGATGTTGGCTGTTTATTTATTGTTTCTTTCATATAAAATAATTGAAATAGCTATTTCTGGTGGTTTCCACAAATTTTGGCCCCCAAAACTCGCATTAGGTACTACGCTCCTTTTTTTTTTCAAATTACCTTTGATCATTGATTGTACCATTTAATCGTCTTGATCCACGCGTTGACACTTTTTCTAGTGTTATTATATAAATTGATGGTGATTTCAGACGATTTCGCAGGTTTTTGACTCATGAAAAATCAATTTTGGGAGCTGAACATTTGGTAGAACCTCGATTTTCCACTCCTTGGCAAAATCGACTTCATATTCGGTCTTCTCGTCCCCAAAAACATGGAAAACGATACCTCAAAAGCTCATTTTACTACTATGTTACTAAAACACAAAAAGTACCTATTTTTATACACATTTTCACTCATAACACCCCTGGATATATTCCGATCGGGCTGAAAAGTTTCGGGACACAACTAGGGCCCAAATGGAGCATGTGTGCGAAAGAACGATTTTTTTATACCGAAAATGAAGCCTGTACACGTGATACGGCGTACGGCGGACGGCGGACGGACATTGCATTTTTGGAATCTACGCACCTTGAAACGGAAAAGAAAAAATTTTGAGGGGGTGTTATAAAAATTTTTTGCTGAGCGAATACATAGGTGTATTATTCACAGAATAATAAACCAAAAATCATGGGAAAATATTGAAGAATGCCCATTTTACAGCCTAAAAACTTTACCTGCGTTTTTCTCAAAACTAGATTTCCTTGTTCTACGGCTTTCTTGCTTTGGACGGCAGATATAGTACTATGCTATCGTTCCTAGACCCATCCGGACAGTAGTATTTTGTAGAACCAACAAAATGACCAAGTGCCGACTGAGTCCCATAGTAGTTAGGGTTGCCAGTCACGGCCCCTGGGGCCCTGGTTAGACCTACCAATCACGTTCGTCCAACATGCTGACGTATTATACTTATGTTATTATTTTTATGTTGTGTTTTATTGATTTACAGCTGCAGGGTGGACTGCTTGCAAACTAAGCGACCCGAAGCACAATGACTGTTTGAGGACCGCTATCCAGGGCACGCTCCCTGACTTAGTGAAAGGTAAGGCTTTACAAAATCTGGAACTCTACAGAATACCTAAAAGGATATTTTGTTTCATCGGCAAGGAGTAGGTAGGTACATAGCTCGCACGCGCATAGGTTTGAGTTCTGCTAGTTTTATACTTGAACGATCGAAATTTTGTCGCAACGTAACTTCGTCTGCGTATATGCATTTTTCTGTTAAATCCATGCCACAGAACTAAGGTCCTAATCAGCCGTTTGTAGTGAGTAGGTAAGTAAAAACGTTATTGTACAGTTAGGCAGTGGCCCTTAGGTCATCATTCATTCACAAAATCAGGTTTAGTATTTGTACATTTAGTGGTGAAAATTTACAGGGAAGAAAGATGAAAGAAAAATACGGGAATAAGAAGGAGAGGAAATAACATTAATAAAAAAAAAGAAATGACATTGGAGCAAAATATAAAGTTAGTAATAAAATATAAGGCAAAACATGGAGTTTATAATTAGTTATACTTGCTTATCATGCTTTTATGCTTATAAATTCCGAAGTAAATCAGGTGGATAGGCAGACCGGAGGTTTAGCATAACTGGTGAATACGTTTATCAAAAATGCTGCAAAGTCCTTGTCACGTGGGTTTATTATTCTATTGGACATACCTACAGGAACGTTGGCTGTTCACTTATTGTTTCTTTCATGTGCAATAATTGAAATAGAAAAATTTTATGGTTTCCACCAATTTGGTCACCAAAAACAAGAATTAGGGGCTCCTTTTTTTCCCCTTGCAAATTATATTTGACCACTGATAGTGCATCTAATTGTCTTGAATCACCTGCTAATACTACATCTAGTCCCCTTGAAAACCCATATTTTTACCCCTACTGTTCTCCCATAACATTTATGCCGATCGGACTGCCGAGCTTAGGAGCACAACTAGGAGCCAAATGTGTTCCCAAATGGGGACCCAAACTGTGTGCGGAAGAAAGACGATTTTAGACCAAAATTTAACGTAAATTTAAGGCTGAAACTTCATTATAACCTCAATTTTCCACTCTTTGGTCAAAATTGACTTCATATTCGGTCTCCTCGCCCTAAAAACATGGAAAACCATACCTCACAAGCTCATGTTACTAAAAACCAAAAAACCCTATTTTTACCCCCAAACTGAAAAAAAACCAGTCATGCAGCATGACTTAATGAGCGAATTTTCAAAGAAATATTCGAATTAATGGCTATGGTTTTGAATAAAGGAAAACTTCGGTCTAAAATTTGGTTTTCTATGTATATTCTCTTCGTATTTATTTTAATTTGTACGTTTTGTCCATCCTGATTCTACCGTTTTGGGTTTTGGGTAGGTTTTGCGCACTTTAAATGCTCTAATTTAAGAACGGATTTAGATATCTAAAATCCGATTTCACCATCGTGTTCAGCGTGCAAAAACCTTTAAAATGAGGGGTCACTTGTTAGAAAATAACATTTTGGGGATTTTTGGGTAATTGTTGCGCACTTTAAATGCTCTAACTTGAGAACGGATCAAGATATCTAAAATCCGATTCCACCATCGTGTTCAGCGTGCAAAAACCTTTAAAAGGAGGGGTCACTTGTTGGAAAATAACATTTTGGGGATTTTTGGGTAATTTTTGCGCACTTTAAATGCGCCAAAACCCTCCTTAGAGTAGGCCAATTTCGCCCATCTTCGAACTTAGCCTTTCGATTGCCAAGATAGATTTTTTGTGCAAATTTGAGCTGTTTATCTCATTTCTATCGAGAGTTATCGTCTGGAGTGACACATATATATATATATACATATAAAAAAGTGTTAAATTTCAGGAATCGTTTTAGAATGGTCTGAAACGGATTTCTATGAAGAAAATTTCCAAAAATTTATATTATTTAAATTTCGAAGCCATTGCAATAGCTTCATTTTCTTTGAAAATTCGCTAAAAGTGACAACATCGCAAACTTCCCTTAATTGGGGTGACCAAAGTGGATTAAAGCCATTTCTAGCTTCGTCCAAGTTAATCGGAGGCAAGGCCTTCTGGTTTATTATTCGTTGAATAATACACCTATGTAATCGCTCAGCAAAAAATTTTTATAACCCCCCCTCAAAATTTTTTCTTTTACGTTTCAAGGTGCGTAGATTCCAAAAATGCAATGTCCGTCCGCCGTATACGCCGTCCGCCGTATCACGTGTACAGGCTTCATTTTTGGCCTAAAAAAGTCGTTCTTTCGCACACATGCTCCATGCTGCATTCCCTGGTTGGGTCCCGAAACTTTTCAGCCCGATCGGAATATACCCAGGGGTGTTATGAGTGAAAATGTGCATAAAAATAGGTACTTTTGGTTTATTATTCTGTGAATAATACACCTATGTATTCGGTCAGCAAAAAATTTTTATAACACCCCCTCAAAATTTTTTCTTTTCCGTTTCAAGGTGCGCAAATTCCAAAAATGCAATGTCCGTCCGCCGTACGCCGTCCGCCTTATCACGTGTACCGGCTTCATTTTCGGTCTAAAAAAGTCGTTCATTCGCACACATGCTCCATTTGGGCCCTAGTTGTGTCCCGAAACTTTTCAGCCCGATCGGAATATACCCAGGGGTGTTATGAGTGAAAATGTGCATAAAAATAGGTACTTTTTGTGTTTCAGTAACATGTTAGTAACATGAGCTTTTGAGTTATCGTTTTCCATGTTTTTGGGGACGAGAAGACCGAATATGAAGTCGATTTTGACCAAAGAGTGGAAAATCGAGGTTCTACCAAACGTTCAGCTTCCAAAATTGATTTTTTATGAGTCAAAAACCTGGGAAATCGTCTGAAATCACCATCAATTTGTATAATAACACTGGAAGTAGTATCAACACGTGGATCAAGACGATTAAATGACACTACCAATGATCAAAGATAAACTGAAAAAAAGGAGCGTACCTAATTCGTGTTTTAGGGGCCAAAAGTGGTGGAAACCATCAGAAATAGCTATTTCAATTATTGCACATGAAATAAACAATAAATGAACAGCCAAAATTTCTGTAGGTATGTCCAGTAGAATAATAAACCCATGTGACAAGGACTTTGCAGCGTTTTTTGTCCAATTTTGGTACTGGGCTAACAGATATGTGCTTCCAACATTCCGTTAGGTTAGAAGGCATAATTTCAACCGCTAACTGCCTGTTAAACAACTTATCCGGCCTTTCAAAGGGTTCACGGCCGTTCAAGGTTCAAGCACGAAGCGACGATAAATAAATGTCTCCGCTAACTGGTATTGGCTGGATAAACGACCTAAACGTCTGTTTAAATTACTTTGATAAACCGAACCTAATACTCGTTCTCCAGTCAGGTACCCAGGGAAGGCCCCTCATGAATTTAATCAATAAAGGAATATTATCCAGGCGTAACCGTAAGCACTGTAAGATATTACTGTATTATAGATTATTGTATATTACTATTATAGTTATTATAAATGATATAATATCTATTATTGTCCATATTATTGTAGACCTCTTAATGTTGGCATTCTGTTAAAATCTATTCATTTATTGACTTTTATTACACTTTTATGTCGATTATCAATAAAAGCTACCCACTTTACGAACATTTAAGTAGAAGAGAAGAATTTATGAGGCGTGATTCCTCGGAACTACGGCCACTAAAGCCTGCTTTAACTTGCTTCGATTTTTTTTTTCAACTTATTTGCATGCGTAATTGATTCGCTCACTCGTTCTGGGGTTTTCTTTTCTTCCTTGATTTTTTGCGGATAACAGTTCCGCGAGCTCCATTAGGCTGACAGCCACGCAAATGGTAAATTAAACTGATCGGCCCGACGGCCTTATCTGGTGAAATAAACCGCTTCCCAGTGATGGGGAAATATCGATAGCACTATCGGGAATATCGATAGTTTTTGACGAGACGATCGCTATCGAGACAAATGAAAAACCATTTTAGAAAATCGGAGGAAAATATAAATCTGTCAGGATTTTCCAACCAACTTTTGAAAAATAGTAATGTAAAATTTGAATTCCTGGAGTAAATTAAGATGAAAAAATGCAAGGTAATCTCCTAGGTATATTTTCTTCAAAACCCCCATACATCTAGTAAAGGTAGTGCATACAAATAATTCATTTTGTACCCAAAGTACAATAAGCCTAGGTTTGTTTATTTCAGGGTTTCGATAGTTTACCTATAGCTCTTCTCGAGAAAATTATTTTCAACAGTAATATTGTTAACACAAGTTATTGTTTTTAATGATAACGGAATTCAGGAAAATTATGTCGTGCCAGAGTGCAAAAGTAATTAGGAATGTACAAAAGAATAGGAATGTGACTTCGTTTCGTTTTCCCAAGGATGAATTGGGAACCAAAACCATCAAGGTCAGTGGTTTGTTATAACATTTTTCCGAAAATGATTTAGGTACAGTAGATAAGTAGGTACATTCAACAGGAAGAATAGAAAGAATGGACCCTTGCAAAACCTAAAGATACGTACCTACAGTGCTTTCCATCATTCAGCTACATTGATGGTATGACAACAGAATATTCTATGACATTCATCATTGAATATTATGAACATTTTAATATCTCAAAAGTTCGAGGATAAGTTTTTGAAGGCTCCTAACCAAAAAGATATCGTAACATTTTTGTCTCAGAGAGATCGCATTCCAAATTAGAAGTCAATGTGATTACGAACCATTATTCCAAGAATGTTCGCGATCAAAAATCGAAGAATGCTGCGAAATCCTTGCCACGTGGGTTTATTAGGTATTCGATTGGACATCAAAAAAGCTGGCTATTCATTTACTGTTTATTTCATGTGTAATAATATTGATATAGCTATTTTTGGCATTCTTCACAAATTTTGGCCCAGAAAACTCGAATTAGGCTCTTATTTTTGACAAATTATCTTCGATCATTGAACTTCTCATTGAATTGTCCGGATTTACTTCTGAGTTATTGTACAAATGTCTAGTGATTACAGCCATTTTCACAGGTTTTTGACCCATAAATATTGAATTTTGAGAGTTAAAACTTCGTTAGAACCTCAATACTTCACTCAGTGTTCAAAACCAACTTCATATTTGGTCTCCTCACCCAAAAAAAAAACAAAAAAACACGGAAAACGATACATCACAACCTCAAATTCACTAAAACATGAAAAATACCTAATTTTGCACCAATTTTTCACCCATAACACCCCTCGATGTTTTCCGATCGGACTGCCGAGTTAGAGGACACAACTAGAGCCCAAATGGAGCCTGTGTGCAAAAGAACGGTTTTTGTTTAGGGGGGGGGGGGGGGGGGTCCAAAAAATTGTTCCGAACCTAATACATAGGTGTATTTGGAGAATAATTAATCAACAGGACAGTCGCAAGTTGAAGAAGTTCCAGAAGTAGAATAGTATAAGCAAACTATAATTAATTCATGTTCCATTTCCTTTTCTCCAAGTCATCTTGCTTGTTCGTTTCTGTTGTTCTCTGAATTAGTTCAGTACCTTTCTTTTACATAATGCATCATTCAAAAGACGGTTATTTTCATTAATTATACCTACTCGCAATATGCTGGTATAATAATAAAATAAGGGAAGGATTCATTCATGGAGCTAAAAGAACGCAGTGGTTACGAATGGGGCCTGAAACAAGAAGCTATTACTACAGTGTTGGCAGATCTTGCGCCGCGGCCTTCTCTGAAGCCGGCCGTGATCTTACGCATTTTTATCAAACTGTAATTCCCGCGCCGGCTCCAACACTCGATTTAGGGCTTTTCTTGGAGGAGCTGGAGGGTAGGTACCACAGAAAACTGTTCTACGCAGAAGGGGCATCTTACAGGTCAATTATTACACAACGGTTTCTTACACAACGGTTTATTACACAACTGTTCATAATTTTACCTTACGCTTCATGAATAACAACAATAATTACTAGTGAATTATTGGATCCCTCGCATTTTTATGAAACTGTAATTCCCCGGCCGGTTCCGGTACGCGATTTAGGGCTTTCCTGGGGATAGCTCGAGGTACTGACCTACGCAGAAGGGGCATTTATATAGATATGTAGCAAGCCGTTGTGTAATAATTTGCAGCGGTTTTTTTCCAGATTGATCCTACTTATTCTCCTGAGCATTTATAATAAATTATTTTAACATAATCGGTGGGCGTTTATCGTAATTTACCTCTAACTATAACAGATCACGTGAAGCCTCATAGGGCTCCAACCAAAGTTACGTTATGGAATCGAGGCCCAGTCGTAGCGTGTAACAAAAACACTATGAATGTGTTACAAACACTATGTATGACAATGTGTGTGACAAAAACACTAACTGTGACAATATGTGGTAATGTGAATGTGTGACAATGTGAATGTGTGAAAATGTGAATGGGTGACAATGTGAATGTGGTACAAAAACCCTACGAATGTGTTAACGAGATTCATAGTTCATTCAGATTAATATCCCCGGTATATGCCTAGACGACTTGCTTGGATTGACGAAAAACACAAGTAAGTTCGAGGTGCATTTATATAATCGTCAATCGTGTGGTAAATCGAATGCTTACCTGTACACTCACTACACAATATTCTTCAGGATGCTGATGGTTAATCTCCCAAAGCTGTTGCAGGACCATCGGCATTTACATAAATTCAGTGAACAATAAGGATCAGCCTTCGCAGTATTACCTGCATCGTAATATCTATAATAATCAATTCACGTTGCAACTCAAATGCTGTTGAAGATCAATTTTCTTCGGTATGCAGTGTTGGAGGACATGGAATTGGATGAATAATACATAAATTGATTCGACATACTGCAACTATCAACGCTTTAACCATTATAATCTACATTTCGATTTCCTTAATGATCGTCTTTGTTCAACTATCAAGTAAGCACGAGTAATAGGTATAACAAATTGCACATTCACATGTTTCAGGTATGCCGAAATTCGGAATCAAGACCATCGATCCTTTAAGTTTCGAACAAATCAACATTAAGCAAGGAAACGGACCCATCAGCCTCGATTTGTCAATGGATGGCGTGGACATATTTGGTATTCATACGGGCACTGTCAACACCGTCAAGTGAGTAACATCCAAAATCGGAACAACAGAAGTGAATAAATCACTTTAATAGGACATTAAACGAGAAAACAATTTCGCTATTTGAGTTCACGAATTAAATTAAATAATGGTTGTTTTTACTGTTAGAAACGACAACTGGAAGACAATTCAAGCCAACGTGAGTGTGCCCAAGCTCACTGCAGTCGCCAAACACTACAAAATGAACGGAAAAATGCTTATTCTGCCAATCAAAGGAGAGGGCAAAGCAAAACTGGGTCTCGGTAGGTTACCAACAAAGATTCCGCACGATAACATTCATTGTCGAGAATACTTGCTGAGCAACTAAAAGTCTTTCTAATTGTATTTGGATGTTATATATATAAATTTTTAATTATTTATTTATTTATTTTCTCCCCAGACAATTTCAAAGCGAGAATAACGGCGGAAATGGGAGAAGAAGAGAAAGGAGGGAAGAAGTACTTGCACGTCAACAAAATGCGAATTGAATTGGATTGCGATAAATTCCACCAAGAATATGAGAATTTGTTCGAAGGAAACAAGCAACTGGGTGAGTTGGTTGATCTACAAACATATTAATAGGGCTCTGGACTAACTAGTGTTCCGTAGCTACCGACTACGAGGGGTTCCCTGTCGTCTCATATAATTCGAGCCCGCATTCCGAGTTTCGTGGCAATTTATTACCTAATAAAAATACCGGTTTTTGGTGTTTGAAGGTCCTAATGGGCAATACCCATGGGTCTGAAATTGAATTGGCAGATTATTTCTAGAATTCTATCTTGCGATGATCATTTATTGTATATGAGAAGAAAAAAAATGGGTTGGTATACTGGTTTCCAAAATTACCTACCTGCAAACTTGGGACGTAACAAAATGATCTAATCGTCAATGTCAAGCTTAGTTAACAAGCAATCAATAACTAAGCATACCTCGCGCAAAAGGGAAGTAGGTACTCGAGATCTCATCTTAATCTCTACTTTCAAATAAAAAATAATAATATGTGGGTGTTAGCAAATTCCGTGGATAAATACAAAAGAATTACATCTGAAGGAGAAGTGGGAGCGTTAAAATAGATGAAATAAAAGTAGAGATGCCTGTTTTCCTAGCGACCGGGTTTTTACGCTGAGGGCAACGTGATACGCTCGGCGTGTTGCACCACCCGCTCTTACGAATTTCACTAGCGTTTTCCTATAGGGCGCAACAAGTTCCGCGTCAGCGTATTACGTCCGGCGCAGTAGAGCTACCGCTTCTGGAGGAGTCGCTGCGTCGCGCGCTGCGTTGTTTGGCCCAGTTTGAACTGTGCATTTCATTCAACTGTGTCCCTACCAAAGAAGAAATCGGCGACGACAGTCCGGTTTGCGGCGGACGAAAACGAAATGCTGATTGAGTTCGTGGGAACTCATGGATTATTGTACGACTCATTTCTCCGATTGGAATGCGCTGGGTCGACTTCCTTCCTGAATTTCATGAATTTTTCCAATAAATAAGCTTCTTCCCCGTCACTGTCCATGATTTCCTTAATGAGCAGAATCATCGCGATCTTTCGTTTTCTTCCCTCCATTTCGTAGGCTCACCACAGACACACTGAGCCTATGTCGCTGCTCGAGGAAAACACTTTCACGCCGCGTGATACATTTCGCGCTCTCGCCGACGCGACTGAGTCAATTCGGTTCTCACTGGGCAAAAATCCGGTCGCTAGGAAAACAGGCCTTAAAAGAACGCAGTGGTTACGAATGGGGCCTGAAACAAGAAGCTATTACTACAGTGTTGCCAGATCTTGCGCCGCGGCCTTCTCTGAAGCCGGCCGTGATCTTACGCATTTTTATCAAACTGTAATTGGGCGAACCCTTCACCCAATCGTCTTATCATCATTTCCTCCTACTTCTACCGCATAATACGTAGGTACACCTGTAGGAATGCCAAATGAATTACTTTTCCTCAATCAAGCGCGGATTTTCACAAAATGAGTTACGATACGTATAGTCTTATACCACACTGTCGTTGACTCGAAATTACATCTCGAATTAGTTGCTTCACTACTCCAGTTTTCCGTTTCCTTACTTCAGTTTCAGAGAAATGTTTCGAAAAATAATATCTTATTCATCCGATTTAGTAAAGAAGTACGTCAAAATTATGAAAGTAGACCCGGACCACTCGGTTGTGAACATGACCCCGCATAATTTATAATATGTTTTGTAGGTAAACCGGTAATCTTCTTCACAGCCGCTCGGACACAGCGGCACCGGTGCTGCGCCCTGTGTCCTTGGGAGATAGGATTTCTCTGGTCTAAGAAATAATCTAAGTAGGTAACCTGCGTATTAATTTTTTTTTCTATGCCCCATTATAGCTGATCAAATGAAGATATTCTTGGACGAAAATGAGAGGGAAGTCTTCAAAGAACTGTCTCCCTCACTTGGCGAGGCCATTTCTGCTGGTTTGCTCCAACTCAGTAACAGACTGTTCTCCAAAATTCCCAAAGAAGAAATTGCGCTACCCTAAAACTAACCTACTAAGTCTGTAAACAATAATTAAGTAGAAAATAAAACAATAACAATTCAAGGCATAAAATCTCACTATATACCTTACACCTCAAGGACTGAACTCCGTGTGAAAATCAGAAACTAGAAAAGGTTTCGATGATGCATATAGGTAAGTTAAGCAAGTGCGCGAGGGAGTTAATAAATAATAAATCATTGTAACTACACACTTGAATACCTATAAGGGAAAATGGCTGTGGAGTAAACTAAATTATCCTTCTCTGTATCTTTAAATTATAAAGAATTCTACAGAAAATTGTAAGTTGGTGTGGCCCAAAACAAATTTTCTCGAAATTTTACCTACGCGTACTTCATTGATAAGAATAAGAAAACAATGTGGACTAATTAAATTGCTCAAGTTTGTATTGCACTTGAAAACAATTATGAAAAATGGTCACAAATGAGTGACCTTCAATATTTAGCTGTAACTGTCGTAGAATGCCCCACTGTAAAGTGCAAAGTATGTCAACTGTGATTTAACACATAATTTATTATGGATGTAAGTACCAGTACCTACAATATGCGATTAAGACAAAAATAATACACTAAGAAACCAAAACATGTTAATTATTTGAAATCAGGCACGTAATCCGGGATGATTTTAAGTTGACCTGAAACATTCTTTTTGGAAATAAATGTCATCGTTTTCAAGTACTTGGTGTATTTCGACTTCTTCATTGTTCCTCCGATAAAAGAACCTTATGAAGATCTTTCCACGTTTTATCTACGCCCGCCTCATGAGAGAGAGCTAGATTGATTGATTAAGCGCTTTATTTACAACACCAGGATAGGGCCATGATGCCCTCTCTTACCCTTATGGAGGTACATATATATATAAATATCGATGATTATTAGGTACCAAAACATACGACGCAGAAGTGTATTCACTTTTAATGAAGATACGCGCTTGAATGAATGATACACGCGAATTAAACAATAATTGACCTAACCTGAAATTAGACACCGAAATCGAAGTAATGTTGAAAGGAGTTATTTTGCGTATGGGTGTCTACCATAGGAGGTGAATACCGGTCTGTCAACTTTGCTTATTTGCCCCTTCTTACGTGTATTAACTATATGAGCCCCTTCTGAATGTCGTGTTCACACGCAGATTGTTTAAACCTGTATGCACTGTCAGTTCCATTGTTTCGGCTTGAAACATTGTAATCTTCGAATTTGAACGGTGTTTGAATTTAACAGAGTTTACCATTACCATACCTTCCGGAGGAATCCGTCGGCACTAGATGGTTGAGTACTGACATCATCGAAAGCGCTCTTCTCCAATACAACCAGCTAGTGACGACGGATTCCTCCGGAAGGTATGGTAATATTACTTCTTACACTAGAGGAAATAACCCTTTAGATTTAAATAACCCTTTAGCTCTTATTTGGAGGGCCAGCGGAATTCTTAGTTTATTCTTGCCATGTTCATTCCGGCAGACTATGAGTAAGTACATTCGTTTTGAATCTAAGTGAAATATCTAGGTAACCAATCAAGGAACGCACCGAGCTTCATCCTCCAATTCAGACTGATAGCTGCCTACTTTCTAATGTCATTCATCGAAACAGAATGTATTATCCTGGGGCCCGTTCCTAAAGGCTTTCGCTCTTCACTCTGCACTCTTCAAATCCACACTTCTGCACTTTGCGAACGAATTTCCGTTCCCACAGAACGCTATTGATTTGAAGAGGAAGAGTGAAATGCAAAGTGTAGAACTGCAGAGTTTTACTCTGTTTTGAACAGTCCCGTTCCTAAAGGTTATCTTTCGCAAAGTGCAAAGTAAAGAGTCTGCGTTTCAGATGAAGAGTTTACAACATTTTTTCAGAGTCCCACATGACTCTGCGTTAGAATGACATACTGTTCAAATCGGTTTCTAGGTTTTATTTCTTCATTAAATTCAATATTTGGTAGTGCCAATAAAAAGAAGATAATTCAATAAGTCTAAAGGTGGTCCAGTTAGTGTGAGGGCAAGCATATAATATAATAGCATCGAAGTTAGCTCCACTGAGGCCATCGAAATACTCAACATTTGGGAGGAAGGAAAGGTTAGGAAGCACAGGTTGTTGTTGTTAGTGGATAAAAAGTGAAAACCTAACTAATTTTTTTTTTTTATGGAAATTTTCCGATAAGTACTTCTCATCAGAGGATGAAGATGGTGTTGTTGAATGTGCTCAACCCTCCGTCGGCATTGATCGAGCGCGAATTAATTTCGTCGTCGACACAACTTTCAGGGAGTCGTTTCGCCTAACCAAATCCCAAGTAAGTTAACTTATAGAAGGGCAGAAGACTTGATGAAATAGGATTCGGAATAAAACGACCGGAACATCCAACGGTAAACTGTAACAGTTACTGGAGGTTACTCCACAAAACGAAGGTTACTCTTCAGAACACTCTTCGTTTCGAGTCGAACTGCAGAGTGGGAGCGCCAAGTCTTTAGAAACAGAAAGTTCTCCTACTTTTCGTAATTCGCAAAGTGAAGAATGCAAATGAAGACTTGCAAAGTGAAAAGTTAAAGAGTCTTTAGGGATGGGCCCCTGATCTAGTTTCTATTTCTACTGAGGAGGCCCCAACGTGAATCCCGGGCAAACAAGCGCTGCCCTGCATATAGGAGATAGGTACCAGCGACGAAATGAAGTTCTTAATGAGAGGCCAGTTCTTCTCGTTAGCGGAGTCATTTTGAAAGATAACGAAGTTGTTGTGAAGAGAAAACCAAGTTAGCATACCTACCCGGGATGGGCGACTGATGTCTTGTTCAGGGAATGGACTCGTAGAGGGTTAAAAGGTCGCAACGATGACGTCTCTCGTTAAAAGCCGGCGATCGAGGTGGTCAACGACTGGGCCGTCGTGAATCGCAATTCTACCATTTAAAACGTTTATGGACTTTCAGTTCACGTGATAAGTAACAATATTCACCACGACATCAGGTAAATCGTCAGTCCTAGTCCTATGAATCTAAATATTCAGCACAGTGATCATGGTTAGATACCCACTCACCTGACAAGTTTTCTTGTATACAAATAATTGCCCTTTGGGTCCGGAAAAGAATTTATAACGAAAAAACGCTGCAAAGTCCTTGTCACATGGGTTTATTATTCTATTGGACATACCTACAGAAACGTTGGCTGTTCATTTATTGTTTCTTTCGTATAAAATAATTTAAATAGCTATTTCTGGTGGTTTCCACCAATTTTGGCCCCCAAAACACGAATTAGGTACGCTCCTTTTTTTTTTCAAATTATCTTTGATCATTGATAGTACCATTTAATCGTCTTGATCCACCTCTTGATACTTTTAGCGAATTTTCAAAGAAAATGAAGCTATTGCAATGGCTTCGAAATTTAAATAATATAAATTTTTGGAAATTTTCTTCATAGAAATCCGTTTCAGACCATTCTAAAACGATTCCTGAAATTTAACACTTTTTTATATGTATATATATATATATATATTTATATATATATTTATTTATATATGTGTCACTCCAGACGATAACTCTCGATAGAATTGAGATAAACAGCTCAAATTTGCACAAAAAATCTATCTTGGCAATCGAAAGGCTAAGTTCGAAGATGGGCGAAATTGGCCTACTCTAAGGAGGGTTTTGGCGCATTTAAAGTGCGCAAAAATTACCCAAAAATCCCCAAAATGTTATTTTCCAACAAGTGACCCCTCATTTTAAAGGTTTTTGCACGCTGAACACGATGGTGGAATCGGATTTTAGATATCTTGATCCGTTCTCAAATTAGAGCATTTAAAGTGCGCAAAAATTACCTAAAAATCCCCAAAATGTTATTTTCTAACAAGTGACCCCTCATTTTAAAGGTTTTTGCACGCTGAACACGATGGTGGAATCGGATTTTAGATATCTTGATCCGTTCTCAAATTAGAGCATTTAAAGTGCGCAAAAATTACCCAAAAATCCCCAAAATGTTATTTTCCAACAAGTGACCCCTCATTTTAAAGGTTTTTGCACGCTGAACACGATGGTGGAATCGGATTTTAGATATCTTGATCCGTTCTCAAATTAGAGCATTTAAAGTGCGCAAAAATTACCCAAAAATCCCCAAAATGTTATTTTCTAACAAGTGACCCCTCATTTTAAAGGTTTTTGCACGCTGAACACGATAGTGAAATCGGATTTTAGATATCTAAATCCGTTCTTAAATTAGAGCATTTAAAGTGCGCAAAAATTACCCAAAACTAGGATAATCTTTAAACTCTTACCCCCACCCCCTTAGAGTGGTCAGATTGAAAAATGTGAGAAGTATTAATTGAAGACGAGAGTTCGAAGCAAAAAAGGGGGAGGCAAACGATTAGTACAACTCCTTGAATTTACCCACAGCGATCAAATAAATAAGCACTTAGTACAATTACGTAATAAACAAACGGTAGAATCAGGATGGACAAAACGTACAAATTAAAATAAATACGAAGAGAATATACATAGAAAACCAAATTTTAGACCGAAGTTTTCCTTTATTCAAAACCATAGCCATTAATTCGAATATTTCTTTGAAAATTCGCTCATTAAGTCATGCTGCATGACTGATTTTTTTCTAGTGTTATTCTACAAATTGATGGTGATTTCAGACGATTTTCCAGGTTTTTGACTTATAAAAAATCAATTTTGGGAGCTGAACATCTGGTACAACCTCAATTTCCCACTCTTTGGTCAAAAACGACTTCATATTCGGTCTTCTCGTCCCCAAAAACATGAAAAACGATACCTCAAAAGCTCATTTTACCAACATGTTGCTAAAACGCAAAAAGTACCTATTTTTACACACATTTTCACTCATAACACCCCTGGGTATATTCCGATCGGGCTGAAAAGTTTCGGGACACAAATAGGGCCCAAATGGAGCATGTGTGCGAAAGAGCGAATTTTTTAGACCAAAAATGAAGCCTGTACACGTGATACGGCGGACGGCGGACGGCGTACGGCGGACGGACATTGCATTTTTTGAATCTACGCACCTTGAAACGGAAAAGAAAAAATTTTGAGGGGGTGTTATAAAAATTTTTTGCTGAGCGAATACATAGGTGTATTATTCACAGAATAATAAACCAAAATAACCCTCTGGTAAGAACTGAACCCAAGTCCTAAGGTTTACTTGACGCCATTAGGTACCTTTTCAGCCCCTGAGCACGAGGAAGGCATAATCGTGAACGAAGTCAACACCCTCAGAAGCTCAATACATTTATTACTTTCAAACAACAGAACGCTTATGCCCGTTCTATAGTATAGAGTGTGTTGTTCTTATTAATTTGGAGTACACCTACCCACATATTGATGATTTCCAAAAACTTATTTAAGCAGGACTTGAGAAGAAGCAACAAATTATAACTAATTTATGAGCCAGATTTGAACTAGAATACTGAACATACCTTTATCAAATTCGTGCTCTAACAAGGAAATAGCATCATCATCCCAGATCATGTTATGTTTCCATTCCTGTAACATTCATCCAGAACATTGCTTTATGCTTTGGGTACTTAGGTTCAGCCAGTCCATGCAGAAGCGGACTTTTACATCATATTATGATTGAATAATAATTTTGATGATAAATCTATTTTGACTGATGATTATAGTAAGAATACATGCGAATAATCATAATTACCTCGAGGTACTTAAGCATGAAAAGAATTATTATTAGAATCTAAATCCAATCTATGGCTCAAAACTGGCTTACCTATAATATTGTTCACTGTATCGAGTGGAGTTTTCAGTTATGCCCGATCTAGTATATTTTCTTACATAACTAATATTTTAATCATCATTAAATCATGGTATAGTTTCTCATGTTAGCAGGAAGTGTTGAATACGAAACATAAAATATAATTACCCAAATGACGTTTAAGAATAATATTACTCATACCTCCTGATAATAATACGACGACAAAATACGTAAATGACGCAGCATAGATTAAAACAGTGTTACTGTGAGTTAAGACGGTTACGACAGTGTACAACAGTCCTATCAGTCTTAATTATAACAGTCTTACTTAACAGTGTAATAACTTTTATCAATTTATTATTACCACAGTATCTGTGCTTGATGTATCACGATAAATGCATCATTGCTGTGAATTTGTGAGAATATCAGAATATCGATTTGTGAAAGTCGATTTTATTTGCATAATATCTCTCGACTGGTTCTGCTCGTATTTTAACTGTTTTGAGGGATAGTAAATTAATACTGACCCTTGGCCAACAATGACGCACCGTTTTTAGCTTGTAGTTATAAATACGTCCGCAAGTCTAATGTGGTTTTTACCAATCCAAGGCTGAATTTGACTGCATGTATTTCAACACATGGGTACTTGGCAGCACTTGAACATTTTCTTTCCTCTCAACCGAGAAGAAAATAGAAGATTTTCACTCAAATTTCGGTTTTGGTTTTTAAACACCAAGGGAACAGATCTAGTGCCCAATTTATAGACTTGACTCCTTGTAATGAAATAGCTTATTAACACTATAATACGCTAACTACTTGTCAAGTCGTAGGTACCTACGTGGAAAGGTGGTTAGTTGTAGTTGATTCCATATTCATGGTACCTACGTCTAGTCAGCGCTATGACACTCCAGGCATTGCAAATTCTAAATCCATGGTGCCGACCGAATATGTTGAACCCGAGAGGTAAGTGTTTGGTACTGGTGTTTAAATTTATCAGAATGGCGAATGCCTACGCTATTTCGGCTCTGCTCCCGAAGGGTCGTTGTTGGGGTCGACTAAAAAAAAGGTCACACCTAGAACGGATTCTAATTCGAGGCCTCAACCGAAGTTGCCAACGGAAAATCTCAAATTTTATTGGTAAATAAGTTTGCAATAAACGGATTCAGATACGTTGTCGATTAACCTGCCTCCCTAAGTTCACACACACAAAAATACTGAACCACAAAAATAGAAAAATACAAAAATCCCAACTGAATTTGGTGCAGTAATCCGTAATATTTGAAAAAATCCACCTACCTACTAATTATAATGCCTATGCCCCATTCGGTGAGATTAAGGGCGCTAGATAAGAATGTTACATTTCAAAAATAAGATATTGTATTTTTAATAATTTTTGGGTCATCAGTCATTGTGATCCCTAAAAAAAATAAATACAAATGTTTCAATAATTTTATCTCAACTGTGGCAAAAAATCAAGTCGTTGATTTCAAGTGAAAAGTTGAAAATTAGGTAATTTTGTATTATTTACCTAGTACTAGATAGTTGGTAATTGGATTTATTGTTATTACATCCCTTGGATATTTTTGAAATTATTTATACATGCTGTGGATTATTTACTATGAAAATATCGAAAAATGAGATGTACCAAGTAGGTACCCAGGTAATCAATGGTGATGACCAAATATTAGTAACCCGGGTACCCCTATTATGTACTCTGGTATAGGTAATTTGGATTAACATGAAAATTGATGCTTACAAAATGTTCAACGTTTTTGTGAACTTTCCACAACACCCGGGATAATCAGATCCAAAATAAATTAAGCCTGAATTCAGAAGAACCTGTGATGCTGTTTCGATAGTATAATACCTAGTATTGAAAAAGAGAAAAAGTTGAAAGGCCGCGGAGCTTGCACACCTCTCCCAAAAACTGTTACAGGGGCTCGAGGGCATTTAGGATATACTTACCTAAAATATAATATTATCTAAACGATGATCGCTTGCTCCTTCTAGAGCGATAACCAGGTGATAATGTCTAGCGAATTAACGAAATCATCGTGAGGAAAGGTGTTAGAAATCGGCTTAGAATTTGGAAATCGACCTATTTATGCGGGCGATAAGATCGATTGAAATTGATTTCTCTACTGTCGACCACGAATCCCCTATACGGCCATACAATTTCTTTGATGCGATTTATCAGCTGAAAACACCTCCTCTGGTCCAGGTTAAACCCAGAGTGTCAGGCGGGAACAGAATAATACCTACACTAAAATTATAGTGATAATCCTAACTGTTAAACATATCGCTGAGTAAGTATTGTATTACTACAGAAGACGCGTATTATTGCCGACATTCACATTAGCTTTCCGAAATTTTTAGCATAACCGAAAAAAAGTACATGAAAACGGGGCGATTTCGTTATTTTTTTCTTCTTTCAATTTGTAGAAAAACGTAGGCATCTACCTATAATTGATGAAAAAACGTCTGCTAAGTTGGGTGGGCAGTAGGTATAGCTTCCTCATTTATTGTAACATGGACGTGTAGAATGTTGGTAAAACAATGATGCGTCAAAATGATTGAATAGCAATAAATAGAGTAGTAATAAATTACCTAACATGCGTAATAGGATCAACATTTCAACATTACACGTTCGCGCAAGCGCAGACGAAAGTTACAGTACGATTCCAATGAAATTCATATGGAACTATCAAAGTATTATTCCTGATCGACCCCCAAGTTCTAACTCATTTCAATGATATTTGAGGTAGTTATTTCACATTTGCGCACGCTCAGACGAAAGTTACTGTACTTATTCAATGATTTTGGTATGTAATCATCTGTGACCCAACCCACACCTACCCTCCAAATTTCAGCCCAATTTGACCATTATTTCGGGCAGTTATGGGCATTACAAGGAATTACCACCGACAGACACACGGACAGAGAGCCAGACGGACAGACAGACAGACAAACACGGGACCAAAAATGTCCCTCGATGCCTGAAACGCAAAAAGGTAGTGGAAATTTTCATTTTGGAGGACATAATTTTTTTTTACTCAATCACGAATCCAAGGCCTCCCTGCCATCGGTAGTGAGTAAGCAATATATTACAATCGAGAAAAAACTGTTCTGAGATCTAGGCCAATGGCTAAAACTAACAGGGATTCGTAGGTAGTGAGTATTATTTTTAATAAAGTGAATCATTTTGTTTAATTTTTAAGGGTAACTACACTGGTGCTATTTACCGATCTTTTTTGGTGTAATTTATCCATTATCTCATTAGAATAAATCTCACAATGCGCTATGATCCAAGATGGAAATCATGAGACATACCTACCTACCTACTTGATGAAATTGAAACATATTGGAGGAAGTTCTTAGAAAGCAGGTATTTATCTATAAAATTCCAAAAAGGTACCTATGTACTTAGGTAATTTGCTATTAATCAAGGTAAAACGAGTCCGAATCGTTATGTAACGAGATACGATGTGTAGATAGATACGAGTACAATAATTTACATATCTATCAGGATCACAGCCACTCAGCAATATCGGACAGGGGTAATTTTCGAGAAATACCTGAATCGATTGAGAGAATGAAATAACGAGTTGGAAATGAGTCACTCGGAAGATAAGGAAAAATATTGAAAATTATTATCCAACGGTTCATTATTATTTACCGGTATAGATGCTCCTTCTTCGTAGATCATTGTTTTCTGTGGTCAATACGTACCTTCCTGCTTCCCCCAGAAATGCCCTAAATCGAGTACTGGAGCCGGCCCCGGAATTCAGGTTTCATACAAATGCGCGGGACTCAATAATTCAATAATTAATTATTTGTTGTTATTCATGAAGCATAACGTTTGTTCAAGATACAAAAGTAGGTATCTCTCAACAAAATCAAAACGAGCCATCATTCTTCAAATGAAATAACGGAACGATCAACTCGACTTCATGCAGCCATCCTTGATTATAATCAGGTGCTCCCTAGTGATGATATCTGGGCCGGATTTATACCGTTTGATTCACGATCGTGTTGACGAAGCTCTTCGGTGCAAGCGAACGGCTGGACGTAAAATGCTCCGGGTGGTCTCCAAAAATTCTTCTGTTCAAGATCAATTTAAAAACGTTAAAAAAAACCATACACTTCTATTGAAAGTTTTTGAGCTACGGCGTTCTGAAAACGTCTACCCCTATTTCTCACCCCTCAGAGATGGCTGTCAGTAACGCCGAGCTTCGCGGACCAACTAGACCCCAAACAGGAACTAAAAACCAAATTTCATTAATTTTGGATCATGGTAACTAAGAAAAGAGCGAAGTACGGCGGACGGACAGAAAATTTGTTATTCCACTTTCGGATTCTACGTACCTTGAAACGGAAACTATCAAATTTTGACGGGGGTTTCGATTCCACAGGTTCATTATTGCAAATAATAAACCAAAAGCAGGTACCTATCACCAATCTCCATAACCATCATTCTTCTCCATCATTTTGGTTTATTATTCGGTGAATAATACACCTAAGTATTCGCTCAGCAAAAAATTTTTATAACACCCCCTCAAACTTTTTTCTTCTACGTTTCAAGGTGCGTAGATTCCAAAAATGCAATGCCCGTCTGCCGTCCGCCGTATTATGCATATCTGCTTCATTTTCGGTCTAAAAAATGCGTTCTTTCGCACACAGGCTCGATGTGGGCCCTAGTTGTGTCCCGAAACTTTGCAGCCGGATTGGAATGTACCGAGTGGGTGTTATGAGTGAAAATGGCTAAAAAAATAGGTAGTTTTGGTGTTTTAGTAACATGAGCTTTTGAGGTTTCCATGTATTTTGGGACGAGAAGACCGAATATGAAGTCGACTTTGAGCAGAGTGGAAAATTGAGGTTCTACCAAAGGTTCTGTTCCCAAAATTGATGGATTATGAGTCCTAACCTAGGAAATTGTCTGAAATCACCATCAATTTATATAACACTAGAAAAAGTGTCAACAGGTGAATCAAGACAATTAAACGGCACTATCAAAGATAATTCGAAAAAACGGCGTACCTAGTTCATATTTTGGGGGCCAAAATTGGTGGAAACAATGAGAAATAGCGATTTCAATTATTTCACATTCAAGAAACAACAAAAGAACAGCCAACATTTCTGTATCCAACCCATGTGACAAGGACTTTGCAGTTTTTTAAAATTCATTTTGGGATTCTACATATACCTTGAAACGAAAACCATCAAATTTTGAGGGGTTAATGTGTTTTTTTTGCTTTTTCATGCTCGATTCAAAAGGTTTATTATTGAAAGTAATAAACCAAAAATGCTGTCGGCGTTACAGTAGGATAGAAAACCCCCTGAGGAATCGTAATTCAGAAGTGAAGTAGAAATAGAGGAGCCTAATCGGATTCCAAAGGGATCATCTGGCATCATTAGTCAAGAAGACCTTAATTCTTGTAAATTTCTCGACTTGAGGTTCGACGCTTCTACCTGCGGTTAATTAAGGTAATCCGTGACTCTTCAGCTCGACATTAATAATAATTATCTATCTTCTTTGTGGTAGGCACACCAAAGGTGCATTTTTTTCTTTCTATGCGTCACTTTCTCTTGCCTAATGACCCAAAGTACTTGAAGCTGGTTCTCCGTGCAGCGATGGCTGAGGTCAGTGTGACCCGTTAGGTCCAAAGGGAAAAGGAATATGAGAGTGAATCGGGTTGAATCGATCACTGTAACCAACCATAAGTCACTTCTTGATGTTGAGGTCACGAAAGCCAACCGCAGCCACCTTAATCAACTTCAAAGGTTCGAAGCCAATGAGCTGTGTTGTCAATTTACAGTATTTACAATCGTTTTATGTTCCTCTTACCCAAACGTAGGTAACGTTAGTTCGCGTTAATTTACTTATCAGGTACTTAACAAAGAAAAACGGAGTTATTGAAAAGTTGTCTATTTCCGCTAATACAGGGAAAAACGCTGCAAAGTCCTTGTCACATGGGTTTATTATTCAACTGGACATACCTACAGAAATGTTGGCTGTTCATTTATTGTTTCTTTCGTCTGAAATAATTGAAATAGCTATTTGTGATCCCAAATTATCTTTGATCATTGTTAGTGCCATTTAATCGTCTTGATCCACGTGTTGACACTTTTCCTAGTGTTATTCTACAAACTGATGGTGATTTCAGACGATGTCGCAGGTTTTTGACTCACAAAAAATCAATTTTGGGAGCTGAACATTTGGTACAACCTCAATTTTCCACTCTGTGGTCAAAATCGACTTCATATTCGGTCTTCTCGTCCCAAAAAACCCCAGGTTTTTGACTCATAAAAAATCAATTTTGGGAGCTGAACATTTGGTAGACTTGATTTTCCACTCTTTGGTCAAAATCGACTTCATATTCGGTCTTCTCGTCCCCAAAAACATGAAAAACGATACCTCAAAAGCTCATATTACTAACATGTTGCTAAAACGCAAAAAGTACCTATATTTTTACACACATTTTCACTCATAACTCCCCTGGGTATATTCCGATCGGGCTGAAAAGTTTCAGGACACAACTAGGGCCCAAATGGAGCATGTGTGCGAAAGAACGAATTTTTTAGACCGAAAATGAAGGCTGTACACGTGATACGGCGGACGGCGTACGGCGGACGGACATTGCATTTTTGGAACCTACGTACCTTGAAACGGAAAAGAAAAATTTTTGAGGGGGTGTTATAAAAATTTTTGCTGAGCGAATACATAGGTGTATTATTCACAGAATAATAAACCAAAACGCTTCAAAGTCCCTGCCACATGGGTTTATTATTCTATGGACATACCTACAGAAATTTTGGCTGTTCATTATTGTTTATTTCAGGTGAAATAATTGAAATAGCTATTTCTGATGGTTTCCACCACTTTTGGCCTCTAAAACACAAATTAGGTACGCTCCTTTTTTTTTTCAATTTATCTTTGATCATTGGTAGTGTCATTTAATCGTCTTGATCCATGTGTTGGTACTACTTACAATGTTATTATACAAATTGATGGTGATTTCAGACGATTTCGCAGGTTTTTGACTCATACAAAATCAATTTTGGGAGCTGAACATCTGGTACAACCTCGATTTTCCACTCTTTGGTCAAAATCGACTTCATATTCGGTTTTCTCTACCCCAAAAACATGGAAAACGATACCTCAAAAGCTCATTTTACTAACATGTTACTGAAACACAAAAAGTACCTATTTTTGTGGACATTTTCACTCATAACACCCCTGGGTATATTCCGATCGGGCTGAACAGTTTCGGGACACAACTAGGGCCCAAATGGAGCATGTGTGCGAAAGAACGAATTTTTTAGACCGAAAATGAACCCGGTACACGTGATACGGCGGACGGACATTGCAATTTTGGAATCTACGCACCTTGAAACGGAAAAGAAAAGAAACCAAAATTTTGAGGGGGTGTTATAAAAATTTTTTGCTGTGCGAATACATAGGTGTATTATTCACAGAATAATAAACCAAAAATGCATCGTCTTACGCTAATATGCGATCTACGTAGATGGGATGTCTATACAGGATAATAATAAACCGTAGCGTAATAATTTCCAGAGTTTTTCTTTAATAATTGTCTAATTATTTCAGGGAACTCGTATTCACGATTGCGCTGTACTCAAGGGCAGAAAATAGTTTGTATTTATCTACACATTAGTTAGATACATAATTAATCTGTAACCTTCATCTTTCGAGAAACCTTTACCTAGGTACTACTATTACTATACTATTACAACTAGGTATACTATTACTGTTCATTTAACTTACAGAACAGGCAACCTTTGGACATCTGAATCAAGAATGAGGGCGGCATTTTATAAACAACCCAAGTTCATCGCGCGGTAAGTACCTTATGAAAACAAAGAAAATCTCCCATTCCATATCGATGTAGTAGCTACGATTTATAGGAATGAAAAACAGGTAGGTACCTACTATTAACATAAGGTAAAGTTCCAGGCCTCTAAATTAGCAGAAATTGTTGAAATAATATTTATTCAGGTGACTCAGGTCATTTCGGCGAAAACATACATTTTTTGAGAGTTTTAAAGTTTGGCAACTTTTGCGTCACGATGTTATTTGAGCTTGAGAATTTAAATTCCTTCTGTTGGTACCTATATATATTTTTTTGTACAACAAATTGCTCGATACTGAAGGTAAAAAATCAGTTGTTTATGTAAATTGTTACAGTAATTATCAAATTTGCATGATTTCCTCTTGGTCAGCACTATTTTGAGAACCGGGACCTTGGAGCATCCTTCCGCTCCGCTCTCGCTCTGCCTGGTTGGTTGTATTTCGGTGGATCGGCTGAATAATAAAACTGAGAAAATATATTAGGGAAGGTGCCTGGATGAGCCCATATATGTTGAGGTCCTTTTGGTTTATTATTCTGTGAATAATACACCTATGTATTCGGTCAGCAATAAATTTTTATAACACCCCCTCAAAATTTTTTGTTTTCCGTTTCAAGGTGCCTAGATTCAAAAAATGCAATGTCCGTCCGCCGTCCGCCGTATCACGTGTACCGGCTTCATTTTCGGTCTAAAAAATTCGTTCTTTCGCACACATGCTCCATTTGGGCCCTAGTTGTGTCCCGAAACTTTTCAGCCCGATCGGAATACACCCAGGGGTGTTATGAGTGAAAATGTGTGTAAAAATAGGTACTTTTTGCGTTTTAGCAACATGTTGGTAACACGAGCTTTTGAGGTATCGGTTTCCATGTTTTTTTGGACGAGAAGACCGAATATGAAGTCGATTTTGACCAAAGAGGGGAAAATTGAGTTCTACCAAATGTTCAGCTCCCAAAATTGATTTTTTATGGGTGAAAAACCTGGGAAATCGTCTGAAATCACCATCTGTTTGTATAATAACCCTGGAAAAAGTGTCAACACGTGGATCAAGACGATTAAATGGCACTACCAATGATCAAAGATAGTTTAAAAAAAAAAACGTACCTAATTTGTGTTTTAGGGCCCAAAATTAATGGAAACCATCAGAAATAGCTATTTCGATTATTACGCATGAAAGAAGCAATAAATGAACAGCCAACATTTCTGTAGCTGTGTCCAATAGAATAATAAACCCATGTGACAAGGACTTTGCAGCGTTTTGGTTTATTATTCTGTGAATAATACACCTATGTATTCGCTCAGCAAAAAATTTTTATAACACCCCCTCAAAATTTTTTCTTTTCCGTTTCAAGGTGCGTAGATTCAAAAAATGCAATGTCCGTCCGCCGTACGCCGTCCGCCGTCCGCCGTATCACGTGTACAGGCTTCATTTTTGGTCTAAAAAATTCGCTCTTTCGCACACATGCTCCATTTGGGCCCTATTTGTGTCCCGAAACTTTTCAGTCCGATCGGAATATACCCAGGGGTGTTATGAGTGAAAATGTGTGTAAAAATAGGTACTTTTTGCGTTTTAGCAACATGTTGGTAAAATGAGCTTTTGAGGTATCGTTTTTCATGTTTTTGGGGACGACAAGACCGAATATGAAGTCGATTTTGACCAAAGAGTGGAAAATTGAGGTTGTACCAGATGTTCAGCTCCCAAAATTGATTTTTTATAAGTCAAAAACCTGGAAAATCGTCTGAAATCACCATCAATTTGTAGAATAACACTAGAAAAAGTATCAAGAGGTGGATCAAGACGATTAAATGGTACGATCAATGATCAAAGATAATTTGAAAAAAAAAGGAGCGTACCTAATTCGTGTTTTGGGGGCCAAAATTGGTGGAAACCACCAGAAATAGCTATTTAAATTATTTTATATGAATGAAACAATAAATAAACAGCCAACGTTTCTGTAGGTGTGTCCAATAGAATAATAAACCCATGTGACAAGGACTTTGCAGCGTTTTTTTTCAAACAAATCGTTGATTTACACATTTTGCATAATACAGACAGATTCACAGGTAAAATTATGAATGCAACGTTCCTTTGTTTATTACCTGAGCCTAAGGTCAGTGACCTGTCCAGGCTCGTTTCTCTCCCAGCTCAGCTTGTGTATGCGTTCGTTCGGTAATACATCATAGTTTATAATTCTTATACATTACATCTACTTCTTAAATATCTTAATTTTAACAAACTTAAATCTAGTATACTTAACGTCTAATGAAGGTCGTTGTGGTAGTACATTTCTGTTATCCAGAATTTTAAATCTAGGGATGGTGGATTTTTGGAGGGTCATTATGAAAGGACATTTCTATTATTCAAAATTTAAATTTAAGGATGATGGATTTGGCATTTGTTTGATTCATCAAATTTTGAAATGTTAGTTTTTTGAATACTGCTACAGAATTAGTAGTTTTAATTGCTGATGGTAGATTTTCGAAAACCGAGGGTGCTATTGATAAAATACTAAGTGCGTTCAACCTAGTATGTCTCACATCACTTCTTTTCTTGAACAAGCCGAGGGATTTACGCATATAAAGCCAATCTGTAAACATACGTCATTCTTGGAGAAAGCACTTCAAAATCCTCGTAAAGGTTCGCTATTCGGGTGCGCCTATGTGATTTCGTGGCTGTACGTAAGACAGTATTCACAACCAAGTTTAGGTTACCAAAACTACTCGCGTAAGCACCTCCCCAAATGGGTATACCATAGATCAATATGCTATAAACATAAGCATTGAAAACTATGGGTAGATTTTTCCGGCTAAGCCAGCTTCTCAATAAGACGAAGAGGTGGAATGTTTTCCTAATCGTTGCTACTAGACTTTGTATGTGTTCCTTCCACTTCATATTCTGATCAAGCAACACTGCTGTCCAAAGCAAGAAAGCCGTAGAACAAGGAAATCTAGTTTTGAGAAAAACGCAGGTAAAGTTTTTAGGCTGTAAAATGGGCATTCTTCAATATTTTCCAATGATTTTTTTTTGCAATTGATCCAAATTTAGTTTAGTGTAGCAGCAAGGTGCATCAGTTTTGGAAGAATACACATACATTTATGTAAGCAACTGTTTTTCTCCGTTGTAGAAGATGCTTCAAACATTGCATTACATTTAGAAATTTTGCTACAAACAACGGTAGAGGGCCTACTACTGCTTTTCTTCGTTGGAGGCTCATGCTACGGTTGTTTCCCACTGTAGTTGCTGGAGTTTTTTCACCCCTTTCCCAAAGAGAAAAACAGTACCTTCATTTTTCCTTGTAAAATGCGACTTACCACTATGTGGAAGCTACCTACGATCGATCACTCGAAGCTTTAGGCGCTCATCACAAAATTGAAAAACGGTACCAACCGCCTGACGAATTCCGACAACTATGAGAGGGATACAACAAAGAAAAACAGTACTTTCCTGATGACCATTATATTAAATTCACTGTTCCAATGAATTAACACCGTAGGTCTGGGATCTACTGTTTTAATTTGTTGGAAGAACTAGGTACTTCTGCGTTTCATCGTTGGAAAATCATCAAAAACTCGAAAAACCGTAGACGTTTTTCTTGAATAAATTTTTAAGGATATTTTCCCAACTTGTGCAACTAGATATCAAAATAGTTCTTTAAGATACGAACCCAGCCATACCAAAATCTCTAAATTGGAAAACATCGAGTCTACGGCTTTTTTGCTTTGGAGGGAAGAACAGCCCTAAATATCTGATGGAGTTTACTTTTTCCAGTCTTTGACAAGTAAGCGTAGCATGTTCAGAGCCACAATTTCCCTGACGTGTTTCTATTTTTGTATCTACTGGTTGTCCAACTACATTGATCGAAAATGATATATATTTTGTTTTGGAGATGTTAATTGTTAAACTATTCATGGCAAACCATTTTGTTACCATGTCCATAATTAATTCAGCACTCCTTATAACTCTAAATTATACTTTTGATTGCGCATGCACAAATGGAGCGCATGAACATTTCCCCGGTTATATTCAGGTGATTTGAGGATCATTCCGTAACATTTTTTACGCGTATATGGAGGGAATTTTCAGTGATTATGTTATTCATCCTACACGGTCCATACGAATGCCAATGCGATCATAGTACAGTAGGCACCTAACGAAGAAGCTAAACCCCGCACTTTGGCAGAAATTTTCATGTTGTACAAAATCGACAAACTAAATCGTACGATGAGATCTTCAAATGACCAAACCCCTGTTCCAGAAGGACAAAGACGAAACGAACGATAGTTTTGTATGCCACTGTTCTTGTACACAACAACTCTTTTTAACCCTACGGATGAACATGAGGAGACAGACTTGCCTTTTCCGGCCTTGTCAATTTTTTCCACCCTTCCATTTCTCCACCAAAAAAAAAGAAGTTTTTTTTTTCTATCCCGCCGACGCTCGTCTGGTCCAAAATACCTACAGACCCCCCCGGTCATGTCAGCTACACTTTAAAGCATCTGAATTCTCCATGGGGTTCCCCTCTCAACAGTTTGGAAGGAGTGGAGGAAGCTTTCGAAAATAAACACTGACAAATGAACTTCTATTTCCGGTGAGTAGGAGGGTATACATGAAGTGTAAAGGAAATTAACGCCTGCACCTTTTGGAGCGACGCGTCTTTCTTTGCAGTAGACTAGGTACCACCAGGGTAAGTAATGGTTGTGATAACTTCTATTCATATACAAATCGTCTTTTCCTGGAGTCATCAAATCAAAAATTATTCATATAGCTCATACCTATCACAACTATTCATCTCAACTATCTCATAGGTACCTATCACAAAGTGATTCAATGCCCTCCAACACAGCAGCAATATGACTATAGAAGAACAGCCAAACATAAAGACAGTAGTGATTTTCTAGTTTTTGGTGAAACCAAGATAAGTGCATTCGCACGTGCCTACCTTACTACACCCACCCGTACCATTTAATATGATTTATGATGGCCCAGGCGGAGATTAAAGAAAAATGAAAAAGAAAAACAAAGACTGGAGACTAAAACACTAAAAATTTAATATCGAATCGATTGATGAAATTACTTGGAATTCACTTTACGAGGATTTAAGGTCTCACGGATAGACGAAAAAATTTGATCAACTCAGAACAAAACTTGTTCAGCATTTTCCCAGTTTATAATTGTGTATAATAGGTGGTCTATATACGTATAAATTTACTATATTAATCGATTCTTTTCCCAACCTTTTTACCAAATATTGTGGGATGCGGGCATTCAAAAAAATTTTTTTTCTTCATTGTCTTTCAAGTTTTATGGGTGAAATGGTGTAATTATTATTTCTTCTGGCAGGTATATCCCAACCTGTAATACAATAATGACTACTATGGTTGACAATAATGAAAAGCAAAAAGCGAGTGGAACTATTGTCACTGGACTCTTCTAGCAATTTATTGCTAGAAGAGAATAGGTAATAATTAAGAAACCTACACAATAATTACCATATAGGTGTATTGATAAGAGGCTTACCAAGCCGGGCAAACTAAAGGTAATTTCACGGCCATTACTTCCGTAAATTAGCCAACTAAATAACCCCGAGGAAAACTCATTTTGAGGTATCTGAGGTGGGCATTACTGCGGTGAGGCGAAGAGCCAATTATGTTCATCTATACCTAATAGAGCTCAATTCATGAATTATTTGCATAGCTATCTGTCGTTTTCCAACTCTGGATAACTTGTACCCATAATTGGGTTAATTGTTATTAAAATATTGGGAGTGTATCAGAGAGTGTATCTATGACAACAAAGTACCTGACGCATAATTATTGTTGAAATGAATTGTTTCTACCTAGTACATACCTTTCGGATAATCTGCTCGTCTGACGACTGATGATGGAATAAAAGTTGATATATTTTTTTAACGTTTTTTTTTTTCAGTTTATTGATCCAACACGTTCCACGGTCTCGCGAGGAGCTGCCGGTGTCACCGTTGGACTAAATGAAAGTTGGAACAGCCTCTGCGTCGTCTAATTCTGGCAAAGGGGGTTCTCGGGGGGGGGGGGGGGGGGGCTTCGTTTAAGTTCTGAATCTTGCTTTGACAACAGTCGATGAAAAAGTGGAAAATATCGATGGAAGAAGTCCGTACGAAGTAATGCATTTGACTTCATTGCCTGCATTATCTTCTATAACATCCTAATATCCGCATCCTGTACGACATGAACAGTGGCTGAACAAGATGAGGGAATCAAAACAACATTACAATCAACTATAATAATTAAAGTGAGTTTTCGGAATTTTTTTGGTTGGCTTGGTAGACACCCAGGTAGATAATATATGCTTGGTAAATAAAAGAAGGTGGAAGCAGTTTCAAACCTAGTTAGAGAAGCTACGACTGAGGAAAAGACTTTGATCACTTTACCGTAATACGGAAAAATTTCGATTAAATTGGTAAAATATTAACTTCTAAGGGTTCAAAGGAGGATATAAAACTAAAAATAATCTCAGATCTTCATTAAGTTCAGTTAAAGATAAAATTAATGTTCAAGATAAAAGTGGTGTTTATACGAGTAAATTAAAGTGGTCTTGTGGACTTAACTATTGTGGTCAGACTGGAAGTTTAGAGAAAGAATAGAGGAACATGAAAAAGATTTCAGGGATAATAAGGGTGATTCGGCCTTTGCACGTCACTTGAATGAATCTGGTCATGGCTTCAGTTTTGATCTTACAGACAGACAGTTCGTTGAATGTCTTCATTTCTGCCCAAAAGGGAGCATGTTGGATGTACTTGAAAAGTTATTAAGAGTGATAGGTTGGGTAAATCTATGAATGATGTAATTCCTTTAAGTTTTCTCCATTATTGCGTTCATTTCTGTAACATCTCGGACCCCCCCCCCCCCCCCCTTCTCCTTACGTTCCTTTCACTTTTTGGCATTCTCTTCCTGGGCCAATCAGAATCGGACCCCCTTTCCTTCGTTCCCTTTACCATTTTTCTTCACAGCCAATCCCAATCGACCACATGTCACTTTTTTATAAGGTCACCTCTCCAATGCGCTGTATCTCACTGTCACTGACCTGTAATGTAATTGGGCTTGCCCGTAATAAAGTAATAAATAAATAAATAAATAAACTCCGTTTATCTTTAATTAATGTATGTAGGTACCTAACCTTTGCTCTGTTCCCTGCGACTCAGATACTATGACACTACCTACTAAAGTGTTTACCGAAATTTTGCTGCTGCCCATTTACTCACGCAAGCAATGATGCGGTGATTAGGTAGAATATTATACCTGTACCTTGCGACGTTGTGACGGTGGCTGGTCTCGAGTCGTTTGTTGTTCCGGTGGAGATGGGGTCGTTTGGTGAATGTCCAATCGATATCCCTTCTTAACCGGTGATAATCTCGCTGTTCTCGAGGGTCCACCGTCACTCTCCTCACTCTGTCACAACCTATATGTATATAGCGCGCTCATCCGTGTCGCTGCACGTTGTTTAATTCAAATACGATTTAATCAAATTTGTTGTAAATCAAATCAAAAACGATTAGCTTACCTTATTATGAGTGTTCTTTGGCTTCTAGTGGAAGCAGATTCGTTCGTTCTGTAACAAAAAACAAAGAGTAAAGAGATAAATTACACAACAGATAACAGTTGAACCCTGCACCTACCTATGGACGGCAAAAAAACAAGGAAGTGCCTACCTAAGCGACGAAAGTTGATTTTCGGGAAAAGGCCATCAACATTTTTGGAGATGTTCACCCATTTACAGGAGTTTTTTGGGATGAGATAGGTGGAAGTTGGTATTGGTAAGAAGGGGTTTTAGGACGTCCTTCAGTACTACGAGACGTCCTTATCCTTATGTACTTGATCTGGTCAGAAGAGGACATCACTCAGCCGAGAATGAAAAGAACCACGTTCACATCCGTTCAGACCATCCTGAATACAAATTTGTGATGTGCCTGATTGTGCCTGTGTTTACCTGCGTGCGGGGGCGCATGTGTGTGTGTGACACATAACCTTGTGTGCGAGCCCAGACCGCAATTCTCAACCGATTTTTCAATTCAATTCTTTATTTAATAACATATTTAGTACATAATGAAGAATATATTAAGTACAGAAACATGACAAAATCAAGTTTATGAATGGGCCCCTAAGGTCTTGACGACCCGTCCAGGGGCTGGTTGTCACTGAACTACATAGCTTATTAGTTTGGATTGAGCGTGTACTTTTAGCTGGAAACAATACATTTACAGACAATTTTCAACTTCAGTGAAAAAAAATTAATACAATAATTGATATACATTATATGGGTATGTAGTATCTATGCCATCCATATTCCAAGATAGTAATTACCTAAATACTATAACATAGTTACAATTACAGATCAAACCTATTCAAGAAGTCAGTGTGCAGGTCAGACTTGTGCATTTGCAGGAAGTATGCGCCAATTCTTTTTTTTGAACGATTTATTTGACTGATTTGAGTGTAAGGTAGTAGGAAGTGAGGCGTATATTGTGGGAGGCAGCCATGGAAATTTTCTTATGAAAAAATCAGTGGAAGGGCGGGGAACTCGAATTTGACTGACTCGCAGGACAATGCGGTGGGGTAGACATTTTTTAATGTTTTGTACACCAAGCAGGGAGCGATAAACAAATGTCAGTCTTGGTGGAAGAATATCAAATTTTTTAAAAAGATCATTGATTAGCGTTCGGGAACGCGACCGAGTGATGATACGATTTGCGTGGTTCTTTTAGCGAATTTTCAAAGAAAATGAAGCTATTGCAATGGCTTCGAAATTTAAATAATATAAATTTTTGGAAATTGTCTTCATAGAAATCCGTTTCAGACCATTCTAAAACGATTCCTGAAATTTAACACTTTTTTATATGTATATATATATATATGTGTCACTCCAGACGATAACTCTCGATAGAATTGAGATAAACAGCTCAAATTTGCACAAAAAATCTATCTTGGCAATCGAAAGGCTAAGTTCGAAGATGGGCGAAATTGGCCTACTCTAAGGAGGGTTTTGGCGCATTTAAAGTGCGCAAAAATTACCCAAAAATCCCCAAAATGTTATTTTCCAACAAGTGACCCCCTCATTTTAAAGGTTTTTGCACGCTGAACACGATGGTGGAATCGGATTTTAGATATCTTGATCCGTTCTCAAATTAGAGCATTTAAAGTGCGCAAAAATTACCCAAAAATCCCCAAAATGTTATTTTCTAACAAGTGACCCCTCATTTTAAAGGTTTTTGTACGCTGAACACGATGGTGAAATCAGAATTGCGATATCTCATTCCGTTCTCAAACTGGAGCACTTTGAAGATTAAGGAACGTGGTTATTTCTTCGAAAATTCGCTCTTATAGCCATGCTGCATGACTGTGGTTTTTTTTTTTTGCTCAATGCAGAACTCACTCTGGTTGTGCCCTACGTCGCCGGAATTTAGAAATTTATTTCTATTGTTGTGGAGGGGAGGGCGGACGCTGGATTTTCTGCAAATCCCGCGTGCCCGGGCGCAAGAACAAGATTTCTGCCCGCTGTCCGTATTCTCAGCTTTTGAAACAGCCACACGACGTAGCTATATAAGAAACAATAGGTAGGTAGCAACCTAATCTTAGATCAATTTATTCACTATAATTATTATCCCTGGGGCATTGTTACGATGATATCATCGCCTACTCTGATTATAGGTACTCAAATATGTACGTAAGCTGTTCACATCGCGTCACTAGTTACGAAATTAGGTACTTGAATTGCACGATTAATTCATCATCATCATAGATCAGTTACTCACATAGTTATACTTCCAGATGACCTGCAATGAGTGAGAGTGATCGAAACACCACCATAAGGGACGTCCACTGTAATGCATGCATTACTCTGCGGAATGTTTCGACGTGCTCTTTCAGATGACTGGGTCAAGAATTTCCAAAAATGTGCCTAAGTAGGTACCTTTTTCGAGCTTACCTGGTATCTGCGAAAACCAGAATGAACGAAAATCTTAAATGCAAATACCAGGTAAACGGCATTTGTCGCTTAACTGGTTTTTGCAAAAATATTGAACACCAGGCATATCGTTACTGTACACCAGAAAACGTCTGCCAATTCGGGTAGGCAGTAGATTCCTCAGTGGACAGGTGACGTACCTACGCATTATTTTGATATGGGACCATCTGCGATCCAACCCACGTGTAGCCTCAAAATTTCAGCTCTCTACGACTATTTTTCGCGTAGTTAGGAGCGTTACAAGGAAATGGTCAACATTGCATGTTCGAACATGCGCAGACGAAAGTTACAGTACGACTCCAATGAAATTTGTATGGAACTATCAAAGTACTATTCCTGGTCGACCCTCCAAGTTTGAACTCATTTCAACGGTGTTTAAGGTATTTATGGGCGTTTCAATTATTTCACATTTGGGCACGCGCAGATGAAAGTTGCAGCAATTTTTCAATGATTTTTGAAAGGGGCCATCTGTAACCCATCCCGCACCTACCCTCCAACTTTCAGCCAATTTCGACCATTATTTCTGGTAGTTATGGGCGTTACAAGGAATTACCACAGACAGACACGGAACCAAAAACGTTCGTCGATTCACAGAATAATAAACAAAAATTGTCCACACAGCTGACTCCAAAATGCCCATCCAGGGATCAACCACCACCACACAAGGTGAACGCCCTCGGATGGAGGGTGGAAAAAAATATCTGTCCCCAGAAATAAAGTCGGGTGACACCGCCCACCGGAACTGTCGGACAAGGCTCTAGAGGGTGAGTCAGTGTCCCAACATACTCCCCCAAGCTACTCCGCCACTCTCACCCCAACATGTCCCAATTACACCGCTTTTGAGAGGCGGATGCCAGAGGAGACTTCTTCGTACTGCGTTATGAGCAGAGCCACGGCCGGCTTCAGAGAAGGCCGCGGCAGTGTAGAATTGGCAACGTCGCTCTTCAGGCCGGCCGCGACACCGCCCACCAATTATAAGCCTAGGTTTGTTTATTTCCGGGTTTCTATAGTTTACCTATGGATCATCTCGCGAAAATTATTTTCAACAATAATATTGCTAACAAAAGTTATTGTTTGTAATGATAACAAAATGCCGGAAAATTCCGTCGTGCCAGTGCAAAAGTAATATTAGGAATGTACAAAAGAATTATGTGACTTCGTTTCGTTTTCCCAAGGATGAAGGGAAAAAGTGGATTCGTGCGATTCCCCGTAATAATTGGGAACCAAAACCGAGGGTTTGTATTTATAACATTTTTCCAAAAATGATTTAAGTACAGTAGATAAGTAGGTACCTTCAGCAGGGAGAATAGAAAGAATGGACCCTTGCAAAACCGCCCTTGCCTACAGTGCTTTCCATCATTCAGCTACATTGATGGTATGACAACAGAATATTCTATGACATTCATCATTGAATATTATGAACATTTTAATATCTCAAAAGTTCGAGGATAAGTTTTTGAAGGCTCCTAACCAAAAAGACATCGTTACATTTGTCTCAGAGAGATCGCATTCCAAATTATAAGAAAGCAATACGTGCGGTCAATGTGATTACGAACTATTATTCCAAGAATGTTCGTGATAAAAAATCGAAGAATGCAGCAAAATCCTTGTCACGTGGGTTTATTAGGTATTCTATTGGACATCAAAAAAGCTGGTTATTCATTTACAGTTTATTTCATGTGTAATAATATTGATATAGCTATTTGTGGTATTTTTCACAAATTTTGGCCCCAAAAACTCGAATTTGGCTCCTATTTTTGACAAATTATCTTCGATCATTGAACTTCTCATTGAATTGTCCGGATTTACTTCTGAGTTATTATACAAATTTCTAGTGATTACAGCCATTTTCATAGGTTTTTGACCCATAAATATTGAATTTTGGGAGTTAAAACTTCGTTAGAACCTCAATAATTCACTCAGTGGTCAAAATCAACTTCATGTTTGGTCTCCTCAAACTAAAAAACACGGAAAACGATAGATACATCACAAGCTCAAATTCACTAAAACGTGAAAAATACCTAATTTTGCACCAATTTTTCACCCATAACACCCCTCGATGTTTTCCGATCGGACTGCCGAGTTAGAGGAGACAACTAGAGCCCAAGTGCAGCCTGTGTGCGAAAGATCGATTTTTTTTTTTTTTTGGACGGAAAATTAAGGTGGATATCGATGACACGGCGGACGGGCATTGCGTTTTTGGAATCTACCCACCTTGAAACGTAGCAAAAATTTTGAGGGGTTGTTTAAAAAAAATGATCCGAACCGAATACATAGGTGTATTTGGAGAATAATTAATCAAAATGACAGTCGCAAGATGAAGAAGTTCCAGAAGTAGAATACTATAAGCAAACTATAATTAATTCATGTTCCATTTCCTTTTCTCCAAGTCATCTTGCTTGTTCCTTTCTGTTGTTCTAGGTATTAGTTCAGTCCTACCTTTCTTTTAAGTAATGCATCATTCAGAAGATGGTTGTTTTCATTAATCATACCTACTGGCAATATACAGGTATAATAATAAAATAAGTGAAGGATTCATTATTCATGGAGCTGAAAGAACGCAGTGGTTACGAAAGGGGCCTGAACCAAGAAGCTATTACAGCGTTGCCAGATCTTGCGCCACGGCCTTCTCTGAAGCCCGCCGTGGCAGAGCCCTTCAAATGCCATATTGCCATGGCGCCATACAAAAATGCCATATTCTGCCGATTTTATGGTAGAATGCCATATTCGGCTGATTTTTGGGAAAATGCCATGTTTGTGCCATGCTTTGCCTTTTTTTCGCCACTCCTTCAAAAAAATTTAAAAAAATTTGAAGTGAAAATTTCTGAAAGACATGAGGTTTCTCGAACCCTGAGGCCATTAGTGTAGAGGGATTACTAATGCCTCTAACCCTTTTGGAATGGGGTGCTTCCACGGGTCGCCACTATGTCTGGTGAGGAAGCCACTCTGAAGGAAGGCTGGGAACCTGCTGATGAGTAGTATGTAAAATGGGGCTTCTGGCCCAACGATCCCTGAACGTTGTTTGAACGTTATTTCTCGTTGTTTCAACGATCCCCGAACGTTGTTTTAACGTTATTTCTCGTTGTTTGAACGATCCTTGAACGTTTTTTGAACGTTATTTCTCGTTGTTGAACGTTGTTTCTCGTTGTTTGAACGATCCTTGAACGTTTTTTGAACGTTATTTCTCGTTGTTTGAACATTATTTCTCGTTGTTTCAACGATCCCTGAACGTTCAAACATCGAGAAATAACGTTCAATAAACGTTCAAGGATCGTTCAAACAACGAGAAATAACGTTCAAAAACCAGAAATAACGTTCAAAAAACGTCCAAGGATCGTTCAAACAACGAGAAATAACGTTAAACAACGAGAAATAACGTTCGAAGAACGTTCAGGGATCGTTGAAACAACGAGAAATAACCTTCAAACAACGTTCAGGGATCGTTGAAACAACGAGAAATAACGTTCAAACAACGTTCAGGGATCGTCGGGCCAGAAGCCCCATTTTACATACTACTCTGATGTCCTCTCTATGAAATACGCCCCGGCAACATCAGCTGATGTGGAGAGGACTTTCCCAAAAATGAAATACCTTCTGAGTGATCGACGGCTGGGATTTTCAATGGAAAGCGTTGCTTCACACCTCATGTTGTTATTTAATAATAATAATAATAATAATAATAATAATAATAATAATAAATTATTTGTATACTTAAAGCTTTGTAAATAAAATAAATAATTATTTAGCATAAATAACTTGTATGATGTGATATTATCGTCTCAGAATAGCTGGGGTGGTCGGAAAGGGTTGAAAAATAAGTGCCATATTGAGAGAAGTAAGTGCCATATTTGGGCCAAAGTAAGTGCCATATTGCCATATTTTTTAGGGCCCTATTTCACAAAAATAAGTGCCATATTGTGAAGGGCTCTGGTTATGAGTATGAACACACGTATGCAAATGCCGGAAACCAAGTGTTCCGTGGATTGTTAAGGGGAGAATATTTTTAAATTTTTCAAACAGCAAACCGCATTCACGCGCCCAAAACCTAAGGTAAGTAAGTGAAACACGGTGTAAAGGTACCTACGTATTATTTCGGTATCGAACTAGTGTAGCACATGCAGTCTTTCAAGTGGCCGAGATAATACGCATGCTGAACCCAAGAGTGGAAACGAGAAGATTCCACTGATGTGCCTTATTTGTGTCGTTTTTGATTTTATTATTCTATAAATAATATACCTGATTATTTGCTCAGCAACAAATTTTTATGCCATT
Source organism: Leptopterna dolabrata (assembly GCA_954871275.1). Lineage (NCBI taxonomy): Eukaryota > Metazoa > Arthropoda > Insecta > Hemiptera > Miridae > Leptopterna > Leptopterna dolabrata. The sequence goes on along the minus strand of OX940988.1, from coordinate 3,150,091 downwards.
CCTCAAAATTTTTTCTTTTCCGTTTCAAGGTGCGTCGATTCCAAAAATGCAATGTCCGTCCGCCGTCCGCCGTATCATGCATATCTATTATTTTCGGTCTAAAAAATTTGTTCTTTCGCACACAGGCTCCGTTTAAGTCCTAGCTGTTTCCCAAAACATTGCAGCCCGATCGGAATATACCCAGGGGTGTTATGGGTGAAAAATGGGTGAAAAAATAGAGTTTTTTGGTGTTTTAGTAACATGAGCTTGTGAGGTATAGTTTTCCATGGTTTTTAGGACGAGGAGACCGAGCATGAAGTCGATTTTGATCAAAGATTGGAAAATTGAGGTTCTAACGAAGATTCAGCTTTAAATTTGTGTTTAAATTGTGAAGAATTGAGGTTGTAACGACGGTTCAGCTCCCAAAATTCATTTTTTATGAGTCCAAAACCTGGGAAATTGTAAATCACCATAAATCTGTATAATAATAGGGGAGACCGGGGCAACATGAACCAGGGGCAAGACGAATCAACCGCCATTTTGAGTACTTGAAAAGAGGGAAATTTGAATTCTCCCTCATTGTGGTGCTGGCAACACTGGAGCTTCCCTCTAAAGTTGTTTACAGGGGACAAGCAGCAGTTCACCAGTTTCCATTGGGATGGAAAGGTTTTGGAGCCTAAAAGTAGGACATCCATTTTCTCCTTGGCTCTTCTTCATTTTCACACTTGTTCAGTTTCAAAATCAGCATTTTCGGTGATGATAAACCATCAGTCAAGGCTCATATTGCACTTATCATTTTTTTGTCTATTGTTTTCAAGATGATGTTATCCTCACTTTTCCAGAAACCTAGCATTAGGGGCAAGATGAACCACTCAATTTGGGGCAAGATGACCCAAAGCAAAGATGGTTCATCTTGCCCCATACCTACTGTGGTTCTTCTTGCCCAATAGTACTGTATCGGGTTTTTCCATTGGTAGCTGCCTTCAATTTCGTTTTTAAGAGAGATATGATTTCTGCTTCATCTCGATGGAATAGTTTATGTTCGTTAGTAATTTTATTCTTAGACATTTTGTATCGTCATTCTTTAAATGTGAGCCAACCAAAATTCAACTGGTAGGTACCTTTTTCTACCTCAAATTTTTCTAGTTCTTTCTACGTGGGTTCCTTTGTAATGACAGATGAATTACTTAAAGATCTCTAAACCTGAGAGAGAAAAAACTGTCTAGTTAGGTAGTTGTGTAATGTTACTTTTTTACTATTGACTAAATGTGATTTTTAAAAGCTGGGATTTACAAACTCGTTTTTTATACGAAAATAAAATATTTTGTACAACACTATAAACTATTGTTGATTCATCTTGCCACAGGTGTGGTGCATCTTGCCCCGGACCCGGGGCAGAATGAGCCATGTGAGAAAAAATTATTGATTTGAAATAAGTACCTCTTCAATGGCGTTTTCGGAAAATTACTGAATGGATAGTGTAGGTGATTAGTTGTAGTTAAAGATGCCTTGCTTGGTAATGGTATCTAATCAAGTCATATGAACAAAAACTCGATTTGAAAATTTTTTGATTCGTCTTGCCCCGGTCTCCCCCTACACTAGAAGTAGTATCATCAGAGGAATCAATACGAATGGCACTATCAATAATCAAAGATAATTTGTAAAAAAAGGAGCCTGATTCGTGTTTTTGGGGCCAAAATTGGTGGAAACCATCAAAAATAGCTATTTAAATTATTGCACATGAAAGAAACAATAAATGAACAGCCCACATTTCTGTAGGTAAGTCCAATAAAATAATAAACCCATGTGACAAGGAGGCAGCGTTTTTATTCAGCGGATGACTTTTCCCCCACCATGTTACGACCACTCCTACCCTAAATGTTCCTCTATCCTAAACTCTACGTTTCAAACCCACGCTAACAATCATCAACATTCGTTCAGACATGAAGCTATGATATTTATCAGAGGGCTGCCTGTCACGCCTTTTAGTCTTGTTCGTTACCTACTCAATCGGATTCCAATAGGTTTGGGAGGTTTCATGATCCACTCCCGGGTAGGTAGTTGAAAATCGTTGCAACCAGCACGATCCAAAAGTTTGATTCAAGTAACAGATTCATTCATTAGGTAGTTACTACATATTTTTTGAACGCATACATAATTTTTATGTACTAAGAACTCCAAATTATTTGTTTCTCATATTCCGGTACCTCTACGATTTCTGGTCTGAAGATTCAGCCTGCCCTATCCTTCCAGGTCCTAGAACCTCTAAGGACCACAACACCCCTGTGTGTTTTCCGATCAGGCTGCCGAGGTAGGAGACACAACTAGGACCTGAATGGAGCCTGTGTGCGGAAGAACGATTTTGTTTGGACCGAAAATTAATCGACGACACGGCGGATGGCGGACGTCCATTGAATTGTTGGAACCCACACACCTTGAAACGCAAAAGAAAAAACGTCTGCCAATTCGAGTAGGCAGTGTAACTTCCCCACTTGAATCACAGGAACGTATAGAATAGTTGGGTAGGTTCGTTTTGATACGGGACCATCTGCGATCCAACCCACGTGTACCCTCAAAATTTCAGCTCTCTACGACTATTTTTCGCGTAGTTAGAAGCGTTACAAGAAAACGGTCAACATTTATTGTTCGCGCATGCGCAGACGAACGAAAGTCAAATGCAATTATCAAAGTGTTATTCCTGATCGACCCTCCAAATCTGAATTCATTTCAACGATATTTAAGGTAGTTACGGGCGTTTCAAGTATTTCACGTTTAAGCATGCGCAGATGGGACGATTTCCATGATTTTAAAATGGGACCATCTGCGATCAAACCCGCGTGTACCCTCAAAATTTCAGCTTTGTACGACTATTTTTCGCGTAGTTGGAAGCGTTACAAGGAAATGGTCAACATTTCATGTTCGCGCAGACGAAAGTTACCGTACTTTTTCAATGATTTTTGTACGGGACCATCTGTGACCCAACCCGCACCTACCCTCCAACTTTCAGCCGATTTCGACCATTATTTCGGGTAGTTATAGGCGTTACAAGGAATTGCCACAGACGGACACGGAAACAAAAACGCTGCAAAGTCCTTGTCACATGGGTTTATTATTCTACTGGACATACCTACAGAAATGTTGGCTTTTCATTTATTGTTTCTTTCATGCGTAATAATCGAAATAGCTATTTCTGATGGTTTCCATTAATTTTGGCCCCTAAAACACAAATTAGGCACCTACGCTCGTGTTATTTTATTTTTTTATTTTTTTTTAAACCATCTTTGATCATTGGTATTGCCATTTAATCCTCTTGATCCACGTGTTGACACTTTTTCCAGTGCTATTATCTAAACTGATGGTGATTTCAGACGATTTTCCAGGTTTTTTACTCATAAAAAATCAATTTTGGGAGCTGAACATTTGGTAGAACTGAATTTTCCACGCTTTGGTCAAAATCGACTTCATATTCGGTCTTCTCGTCCCGAAAAACATGGAAAAAGATATCTCAGAAGCTCATCTTACCAACATGTTGCTAAAACGCAAAAAGTACCTATTTTTACACACATTTTCACTCATAACACCCGTGGGTATATTCCGATCGGGCTGAAAAGTTTCGGGACACAACTAGGGCCCAAATGGAGCATGTGTGCGAAAGAACGACTTTTTTAGACCAAAAATGAAGCCTGTACACGTGATACGGCGGACGGCGTACGGCGGACGGACATTGCATTTTTGTAATCTACGCACCTTGAAACGAAAAAGAAAAAAGTTTGAGGGGGTGTTATAAAAATTTTTTGCTGAGCGAATACATAGGTGTATTATTCACAGAATAATAAACCAAAATGTTCCTCGATGTCTGAAACGCAAAACGTTTGTGGAAATTTTCATTTTGGAGGACATGCATTTTTTTTACTCAACCACGAATCCAAGGCTCCCAAACCTTCCGTAGTGAGGAAGCAAAATTTTGAGGGGGTGTTCAACAAAATTTTCCGAACCGAATACATAAGTGTATTATTTGGGGAATTATAAACCAAAAGGTGCTGCGTGTTCGAATTTCGATGGGTAAGGGGAGGATTTCGAACATTAAGCCAGGGCTATTTTCTCCTTATCCCGATTTCAATTTCCAGTACCATTATTGTTCGTATGCTATGATATCTTGTGTGTGGGAGGGGAAGGGAGTTTGGTAGTGCAAGTGCAATTAGACAATAATCCGTCGTTGGTTTTCGTACGCCACTGCTACCTGCTACGTTCTCCCTCACAAAGTGATAGTGAACAAACAGATATTCAGGAGATGTATAAATAGGAAGGTAGGTACCTAAATGTCTCAACATGACGTCTGCATGCTCGGACTGAGTCTGCAAATTAATGCCGGTTTGCCGGACACGAATTTGAACAGCCTCCAATTTCACAATGCGCTTCATGGATGAGCCGCCCATGTCATCAAGCGAACCAGTCACCAAGCCAGCAGACATGAGGACGGAAACACGGCTAGACGGAGTCTAAATATATTTTCTCAACAGATCCCGTTTGTGATGAGCGCGCATCTCCCTCGCTTCGTGGCATTTTAAACACTTTCAGCCACCCGAAAGGAAATTTATCAGAATTTATGCCTTTTTTTTAGACCACTCTGTGTTTTAAAAACATCCAGAACTCTACGTTACGAGCCCTTCTCCCAGCGGGGGTGCTGGAGGCCTCAATATTTTTGCCTCAAGTAGGACGTTAAAGGGGTCGTAATTAAATTCCTAGTGGTGCGCTTTGGGTTCCGTTTATGGTGTGCGGGACAGTTCTCAGTTTTCATGCGTTTTCTATTTTAGAAGGACAGGGTTCTATACTTCACACCCGTACATGGGCTGATAGTATACAGCTCAGCCTGATGCTCTCACAGATCGTTTACATGTCATTCGAACCAGCGGGATGGCAGGTAAAGAAGATCGGGAGAAGAAATCACATACATATTTATACGTAACTACCTAGGTGGGTGATTCCATTAAAAAACAAATTCATGCCACACGAGGGTTTTGTCCCGTGTTTTTCATCATTTCTACCTTAACTAAAATAATAGTGATCAGCTCAACGGGCCACAACAGCCCAGCTTCATTTTCATTAAATTCCGTTCCTACAGCAAAATTAAGAAATTTAAAAAAAAGTCGATTTATCATTCCCCTGGCACGTCACACACCATAGCATGAGAACTTTCAGATGTCATCCACACTTGGGCAGTATAGTTTTTATTCAAAGAAAAAATGTCTATACTTTCATCAAATAGTCAACTACACAATCCTGGACATAGGTAGCTGATTTTTGTTTTTGGTATGTTTGCGCTGATTCCAAAAATTCAACCGATGTACCTGTACTGCATCGTACATACCGACTTACCTAGATCACGAGAGATATCGATAACATCGTAATTATACTCTTCTGTAGGTACGTCCCTGCCTACATTGATCGCAACCACCAAGTTTTGTGATGTGTTTCTTTTCCCTTAGGTATTATGCAATTTGCACCATTATCTCAATTGCTTCCTCACTACCGAAGGTAGGGAAGCCTTGGATTCGCGATTGAGTAAAAAAATTTATGTCCTCCAAAATGAAAACTTCCACTACCATTTTGCGTTTTAAACATCCAGGAACATTTTTGGTTCAGTGTCCGTCTGTCGGTGGTAATTCCTTGTAACGCCCATAACCACCCGAAATAATAGTCAAATTGGGCTGAAATTTGGAGGGTAGGTGTGGGTTGGGTCACAGATGGTCCCATACCAAAATCATTGAACTTTCGTATACGCATGCTTAAACGTGAAATAATTGAAACGCCCATAACGACCTTAAATATCGTTGAAATGAGTTCGAACTTGGGGGTCGATCAGGAATAATACTTTGATAGTTCCATATGAATTTCATTGGAATCGTACTGTAACTTTCGTCTGCGCATGCACGAACATGAAATGTTGACCTTTTCCATGTAACTCTTCTAACTACACGAAAAATGGGTGGAGAGCTGAAATTTTGAGGGTACCCGCGGGTTGGATCGAGGATGTTCCCATTTCAAAATTATGGAAATCGTTCCGTCTGCGCATGCGCAAACGTGAAATAATTTAAACCCCATAACTACCTTAAATATCGTTGAAATGAGTTCAGATTCGGAGGATCGATCAGGAATAATAATTTGATAGTTCTGTATGAATTTCATTGGAATCGTACTTCAACTTTCGTCTGCGCATGCGCGAACATGAAATGTTGATAGTTTCTTTGTAACGCTTCTAATTACGCGAAAAATAGTCGTGGAGAGCTGACATTTTGAGGGTACCCGCGGGTTGGATCGCAGATGTTCCCATTTCAAAATTTATTATGGAAATCGTTCCGTCTGCGCATGCGCAAACGTGAAATAATTTAAGCCCCATAACTACCTTAAATATCGTTGAAATGAGTTCAGATTCGGAGATCGATCGATCAGGAATAATAATTTGATAGTTCCGTATGAATTTCATTGGAATCGTACTTTAACTTTTGTCTGCGCATGCGCGAACATGAAATGTTGACAGTTTCTTTGTAACGCTTCTAACTACGCGAAAAATAGTCGTAGAGAGCTGACATTTTGAGGGTACACGTGGGTTGGATCGCAGATGGTCCCGTATCAAAACGAACCTACCCAACTGTTCTATACGTTCCTGTGATTCAAGTGGGGAAGCTACACTGCCTACTCGAATTGGCAGACGCTTTTTCTTTGTCTGCATAAATATATGATTCCATATCACGGATAAAATCAGCCGATACAGATGAAACTTGATCAATTTATTTTTATTTGTGTTTTAATGCCCTTCTTTATTTTTGTGTTACCCAAGTAACACAAACCTCATTTGCAAAATAAATAAAATTACAAAACAAACATTATCATGTAAAAAACAGTCTCCAACAAGGTACTCCATAGGCTACAAAAATGTAGAGGGTGTAGGCATTAGAAATTGTATTTTCTACTGTGTTTTAAGGCAGCGCAATTAGACGTTATTGGATGTTATTAATACAGCCCAAATTCTGCAATTTCTGCGCAAAGCATGGGTCATCCATGCTGTTTTTTCATAATATTATTATTTGTATTCTTAAGAGAAATTAGCACTCCTCGGTGTCAATTGACAGATTCTGATGCACACTACTTGCTAGCCAATGCGATGTAAGTACTAACACGAAGGTGAATTTCACATCATAATCTATTGTGTGTAATTGATTGATACCTGTTTCTGTATTGTTACCTACGCCCAGATTATTAATTAACTAGTAGGCATTTAGGTAGGTATAAGTTCCTACTACTGGTAGGTACATACGGAAAAAGGCAGAGGTAGGTAGGCAGTATGGAAAAAGGTGGGTAACCATAAGTAGCTTACTTGATTATAAATCGATGTCGAGTGGTCCTTGGTCGTTAATGTTTTTATCGAAATTAAATGAGAATGAAATTTCAAACAAATGAAATCGAAATGAATGTCATCGGCAACTCTTGAAGGAGCCGCCGGTCGATTCGCTGCACCGTCGCTGTCGACGAAAATTACCGAAAACCGGATGTTGATTCGTTTTTTGTTTTCGTTTCGAAATTAATTTTGGAAGTAAACTTCGACGGTAATGACAGGCTGAGGTGCAAGCGAGAACTAAAGGGGTTGGCTGAGTCCCGCCAGTCTGATATAGGCTTCCCGTGTCAGAAATAGAAGGGCTCCGAAGGGAGGGTATGAATCTCAGGTGCAGTGTGAGGGACCGAAGTGATATAATACCTACTTGAGCAGGAAGTGCACATAGACGGTACGAAGTTGGGAGTATACAACATTGCCTGGAATTGTGCATATTTGCATATTATGATTTTTTTATTTGGCATATCTTTCTACTTTGACATTGTGAAGCATCTGCAACCTATTTCGGGTAAAAATTTTAAATGTAAATTAGCATATATTTGCATTTTTGCGAAAAATTTGCATATAAAGCGGGAATTTGCATAACCCAAGCATATTTTCCAGATTCATACTAAATTTCAAAAACTGAATGATTTTACTGCTGAAAACGTGGGAGTTGGCTATTGGCTATTTTTGTTCAAAAATGTTTTCTTGAAATTGGGCATTGGCGTAGACATACCTTTGGAATTCAGGTAAGGTGAAAGGTTCCAAGAGGAGACGGATTTCAACCATCGACATGAACCAGACGTCGCGTCGTCCCGTTGAGCCAATTCAAAGATTTTAAATTTGGTAGGTGACTTTTTAAGATGAGGGGGGACATTTTGGCACTGAAGTGCAGGCCGTATGAAACAGAAAATCAGGTTTGTGAGATTTGCAGTAGAGGGGAGGTTGAGGATGCCGATCATTTCGTGGGTAGATGCAATGCTCTGGATACGGTTAGGAAGCGTTTCTTGGGTTCTGACCAGTTGGACTGGGAGGCACACATGCAATTGATAAAGGTGGGAGATAGAAGGCTCGTAGGCTACTGTTCGGTCACCTGGTTCCTGAGAACAGCGACTATGAAAGAGTACGACCTGTGGTGATCTGTCAATTTGACATTTGCCATTACCCATTATAGCATGCGAATTTTATGTTGTAGCATAGCCTAACTATTATGTACATCCACCTATTCTTGCAATAATTATTTGGAAAAGAGAAAATCCCCATCCATAAAAAGAAGAAAAAATCCGTAAAAGAAAAGATAATTATTGTAAATTGAATTGAATAGGTAGGTATGTACCTAGTGTTAAAAAATTTGAAAAAAAGTATATATTTGTGGAATCACATAAAGTATTATTCGCTATCAATTCATCGAATTCACACCTTATGTGGTAAGCCATCTTGCAATGTGGGATAAACAAAAAATAAACCTCTAGCTTGCCACCAATTTATTCAATACAAAGCATTTCGCTCAACTTCTGAGCATCATCAGGTAGGTACTCACATAAATTGTTTATGTGAGTACCTACCTGATGATGCTCAGAAGTTGAGCGAAAAGCTTTGTATTGAATAAATTGGTGGCAAGCTAGAGGTTTATTTTTTGTTTATTGCATATTGCAATAATTATTCGTTATAATTTCATGGTAAACTCCATCAGACGACATTAAGCATGTCAATGATTATATCATTAGTAATTCGTATTTTATGATTTTTGGAACAAAGCATGTTTTTCATTCATTCATTCATTCATTCATTCAGGAGACGGATTGCACTGACAATAGAAGGTATCTATTCTCAGTGAAGGGAGTACCAGAGGGGTAGGCTAATGGCTAGACCAGCACAAAGCGGATTACAAGTGCGTCGCCCTTAACCCTCGGTGATTTTGATGCAACTGCACATTAATTAGAGAGCAATGTATAGGTAACCCTATCTAAAACCGGTATTTTTTGTGCTTAGTAATTTAGTTTGAGTAGGTACTCGGGGTGACCGATTGTCGATTGCGACAATCGATCGATCGACTGTTACTCCCAATCGAAATGCAATCGATTGTTTTTTCCAACAATCGATAGTTTCGATGGATTTTGCTACAAAGGAATTGCTCTTGGAATTTTTAATATAAATCTATTTTTACGAATGCCAGCTGAACAATGTTTCTAGAAAATTCACAGTTGGGATTCACTGGTAGACAGAGGCTACACCTGCAAAAATTCTGGGAATACATTACCACAACCAGAGACTTCCCCTTTTCCCGTGTTCCGCGAAAATGCCTGCACCGTGGACTCGGCTTCCACACCCATCTACCGACCGGCGACCGCTTCTCGAATCAGAAAAAAGAAATCGTTTCAGTTTTCGTTCAACCTTCTCGAGGTGTGTATTGCGTGCATCATGACTATTTCAAAAAAATCTGACGTTTGGGAGTTTTTCATCCGTAAAGACCACGCCACATCGGAGAGTAATTGTGTAGCCAAGTCCTGCACAACAAATCGAACACGAGCAACCTCCGTGACCACTTGATGCGAAATCATAAAGACATTTACCTGGCATCAATATCTCCTGGGAATGAAACATCCTCTGAAAAACAACCTGGGCCAAGTCAGTCAAAACAAAGAAAAATTACTTCTTTTTCTGGTAATATTGTTGAACCCTATGCACGAGGTACATACGTTTTCATTGCTCATTTATGATTTAATTCAACAATAAATTATTTACATTGTTCACACTTCATTTTGTTTATCTATTCCAATGACAAATAAATTTCTGTATCGCATTACAATTTTCAAAAAAAAGGTATTAAAAATGTTCGATTGTTAATCGATTGTTTCTTGTAGATAGCATCGGAACAATCGATTGTTGGCTACTATCGACAATCGGCCAACCCTAGTAGGTACTACTACGTAGTTTAATTAAAAACGTAATTTTCCAGGGAGCCAGGGACAGCCGGTAATTGCTTAGTGGGTATTTTCCTCGCGAATGAATACACCTAATGCAAAATAATTGAAACAGCTTTTCTCACTTGGCAGTGCATCAAGGACGAAGTATCTCAACAGGATGCTCGCCGCTCTCTTGTTTGACCACACTTTTGATATCAACATTAATTTCAATAGGTACGACCGTCAGCCTGTGCTAGAGCTCACATGTTTTGTGGAGCGATAAATCACACGGAACAAGAAAATCCCAGTGTCCACAGTCCCCGAAACAGTCCAGTGTCCCCCGAATATTACTCGAAGTTTGACATTTCCCCGCTTTCGAATTCTTAAATGATCTGAATAACACTGTATAAATTAAACTGATTCGGTAGTAGGAAAAAAAATGAATCGTGACCCAGAGGGTATTTAAATAAATTTATTTGTAGGTAACCGTACAGAATAAATAGTCAAAATATGTATGTTTTTCCAAGCCGTCAGTGTACATGTGAATCCCAGGAGGGGAGGAATAGTAAGATTCGTTTCAGGAGCAATAGCTCTGATTTCAATGGGAGGTGTGACTGACTTCCTGACATCAACACCCAAGCCAATTCTCACCATATGACAGTCGCGTCGAAATACGTTGGCTTGTGAAACGGATCTCTGTATCAAGTCGCTGATTACGTTGGCCCTCCGAGTTACGTGTAACATGCAAGAAGCTATGCTATGCCGTCTTTTGCAGCAGAGCGGACAGAATATGAAGCTGCCAGTAATCATCATCCAATCATAAATCTTTTGGGCTGATGTGTGTCGAGAACTTCTTTCTTCGCATCCTCATTGGTTCAGCATCAGGTTGCAGCAGTACTCATGCATGTACATAGATAAAGGTACAAGTATGTTATAGCCCCGCCAATATCGATTGTATCGATTATCTCAAATACATCGATCCTTGTGGTATCGATGACGGCTCAATATGGCGTCCCGATGCCTACATCCCGGGTGCCGATATCAACTTTCAAAATGAATATGGGAAGACCATTGTAAGGACACCAAAAAATAAGAGTGACTATAACATACTTGTACCATCTATTCAGAAGTCCCAAACAACCTGCTCATTCACGGGATAGTTTCTGGGATTGTTTATCTTTTTTGAGATGCGAGCGCTAGCGAGCATCCAGATCGCTTGACAATGCGAGCGGCGGAATGGGAACTAAACTTCTTGTACACCCATCACCCACCGGCTTGTCTGATACACGCCATCGATACCACAAGGATCGATGTATTTGAGATAATCGATATTGGCGGGGCTATAACATACTTGTACCTAGATAAAAACCATAAACTCGTAATTATAACGTAGCCATCAACAGAAAGGTAGATACTCGTTGGAAAATTAAACCACACAACATTAAAGTTCACGAGCGTTTAATCACAATCATCAGTCACATCTACTTTAAATTTCGTATTTGTCTAAACGTTTAACAATAACAACGGTGTTTTGAACACTCCCCTTTCACTTTTGAACAAGAGGGGTCAAGTAAAAGAACAATTATATAAAACAACCAACTACTTACCTACTTTTTAAAATACGGCGAATCGAAACTAGAAAGAACTCCTCGGGGATGATGAAACATTTTTAAAAACAATGAAAAATAGGTACATAGTGCATATTCAGCGAAATAGACTGACAGGTTTCATTCAAAGCGCTTCTTGCTGTGTAGGATGATGTGGTTACGTCATTCTCTGTAATAGTTTCCTACTGTATTATTTAATTGACTCTATACCACCACAAGATTATAAGTGCACGGGACAACAAATGTTATGGCTTACAACTCATCGAATCCTTCAGAGTGCACAGTCTAGATGAGTGCATATTCAACTAAAATTTAGGTTTCGTTCCAAGTATGAGGAACGTTCCATAATTAGAAAATACACATCTTTGAAAAACTGTATGTTTTTTCGTAAGGCAAAACACTCTTTAATGCACTTAGGGAAGCACTGAGATTAACGTAGCAGTCACAAGTAATACATCTGAGTAAATCGAGCTTTAGAGATTATCATAGTTAGTTTAATTAGTATAATAATTACTAAACTCATTTATTTTATTCAATTTGAAGTCTCAATGTGAGGTAGGTAGCAACTAAAATATCGAAAACCTCAACAGTTACTACCTATAATTTTGAAATTTGTACCTAAGTGGTAATAACATTAATTCCACGAACCTTTTCAATCATAACTCATTTTTAGAACACATACTCATGATTAGGATAACTAGCTCCTTGTAGCCCCTACAATATGTACAAGGGTTAGTAACGTGTCAAGTTTTAGTTGTTGGATGTCAAAAATAATTGGCTCCATGTTGGAAAACTACAAAAATGTCCAACCAAAATGGTGTTGGATTGAGAGTTAATGCAAGACCAACATATTTTCGCACAAGAATCTGGACCAATCTTAAATTTGAAATGAACAAAAACACGGAAAAAGTAAGCCTACAGTGAGCCAGAAACCCTTCACTCCTATGCTTTCAGTTGTGTGGAGGGGGGGCTGAAGTTACTGGCGGGCTCCCAGTGACACAAGGACGCCAAAACAAAAATTCGAACTCCCCTTGGGCTTTTCTTGCGTGTTAATCATAAGTATCAGCTCTATTCAGTAGCTTTTGTCGTTCCTTTTGCAATGCAACTAATTCATTGCTGGATAACTGAAACTACCTATTTAACACACCAAGCAATGATGAACATTTATGTGAGACTTTTATAAAATATATTTTCTTTATTTACAGTCCTGAAGTACCTACCTACCTATAACATCATTTATTACGTAGGTAGGTACTTGGGTTATTTCTGCAATAACAGAACTTGCATTACAACATTGTTTTCGTTAATATCCTCAGACTTCGCTTTGTTTCTCAAGCAGATTCGTGTTTTTCGGGCTTGTAGGTACACTAGTCTTCGTATAAAGATATCTAATAATCCCAAACGAAGAAGATGAGAGAGTATTCATCCGAATAAATGTTGTTAAGCAGTGAGATTTCGCCGATCCCAAATTCACAGTTCACATCTGTTTTCGTCATTTGGAGTTCTTTATTTCTACGAATAATTTCATTTCTTTGTCTACAAAAAATCAAAACCCATTCATAACGCGACGCACTTGGCTCGGTAGTTCCATAGAACTTCTAATATTAAAATATACTACAAGGGACGCCTAGTCGATTTCATGTTTACATTAAATTCCCATCAACTGGCTATACATGGTAAATATTCGGTAGGTAGATACATATTTACGTTAAAATTTAATTTAACATAAACATCGATGGACGGAACCCACGTGACTTCTAAAACAGGTACAAACCTTGACGACAGAAAACAAGGGGTCTTTGCACAGAACATACCAACACTTTCTGATCATTTTTCACTGCCTAGCTCCTGCTTAGGTTCATAAGAAGAGATGGAAAAATAATATTACCGAGGTTCATCACTGAAATAATGAACTAATCATTCAAAAAATATGTGCCAAACGATCAACGATGCAGAGAGATTTGTTTAGGAAGTGATCGTTTTGGATCTGTTCATATTTTCTCCGAGGGAGTCAAAGCTTCCAATTAGGCAGGGCTACACCATACGATTTCCAACGAGTTGCGGAGCGATACCACAACATAGCCGATGCAATGGGCTATTATACACCTCTGTTGCGTTGAAATCGACGTCCGCTGGAAATTTCCAACATCGACATGTTACGCCAGCAACGCTCAACGCATGCGTTGGAGAGAGGGGCAGAAAACAAAGAATCAAAGTCAGCAGCAACATGTGTTTCAACACGCATTGGGGCAAGGTCTAGTAGGTATATATTTAAAAAAAAGTAAATAAAAGAAAAAAGAAGAAAACTTTTTCCTTGTGAATGCTAATTTCGTTTAAAAAAACCTAAATCTTCTCCATGGAGTCCTGTTTCTGTAATAGGGATGCACCCAATATTATTTCCTGGCTCTTCGAGGCTCTTCCAATAAACCACAAGCTACAGCCACAACTTTTCTGCTATGGTCGTCCGTAACAGCTCTTTACTATCTGGGCTGAGGTGGAATTAGTGGGGGAAAGGTTTCGAGAGGTTTCCCACTCTGCAGTTCTCCATTAACGCAGATGTAGGTTAGGTGTAGCCGCCTGACTCCTATGGTACCGCTCACACCCCAACTCGTGTTGGAAAACGCATGGTCTGTCCCCAGCATTAGGGTTTTGACTCAGGACGTATCTCAAAGGCTCAAAGGTTCAAATCTCAGGAAGTGTTTCATTTCTGATCAGGAAGGATCAGTTTCTCATTTCCTCCACTCAGCTGATGGCTGACCCAGTTACAACAAGTAGTTAGCAATGTTCATCAGTTAGTGTTAGAATGATCCCAATCAATAGACCAGAACTGTAATAGTATGTTCAATAGCCAAGGCTAATTTCAAACAGTACCTACCTAGCAGTTAAGCCGAAGTAGGTTCCATACCCTAGACGCTCTGCCTGGCAGTCAGCATATTATTGATGCAAATGAGCAGTTCTGAACAACTCTATATAAAAATTGACCTTAAATATTCTTTTATGTGGTCGTACGTGGCGAAACTTATACCGACGGCTATGGGACCTTTGATCCAATTCATACTAAGGCCTTTGTAGAGTCCGTGGATGAATCCTTCCTCCCTGAAAATTGGAAACGTGACGAGGAAAAATTAATTACATTCGTTTTGAGACATCGTAACTAAGTCAGTAAGTACCCAACTCAAAGAATGAAGACAATAGGTAGGATGAAGAACTGAATGGAGGAACTTTCACAGACTTCCTAATAAAATGATGCTACGAACTAAATCACACGATGAAATCGTGGAAACCCATTTCAAAGAAAAATGGAATTATTGAAAGGCTATTCCTACTAACACACAAAATATACACTACAACAACAGTTATTGTTTGTTACTGACGATGGTTTGATCATCGAAACCAGTAGGACAGTGTATTTTCCGTGTATTAGTGGAAATAGACGACCTTTCAATAACTCCGCATTTCTTTGAAACTGATGCTAGCTTGTTTTGGGAACCACAATATGTCAAAATCACATGGATACAAGGCTTATAAAATCCATGATTCGGGGAGGTAGGAAAAACCAAGTAGGTACACGAAGCGAATACATATTAGAATAGATTAATTAATACCTAACTGCCCAGGTTTGTTATCAGATTCATAGTTTACCAAGCAATACTTAAGTTGAGAAAAGGTGGTTTTAACCAGCTGTAAGTCATGCTTCGGCCAACTTTCATGCTATGGAATGGTGAAAGAACTTCAGAGTCACGTCGCTACAAGATAATAGAGAGTTTTAGCAGTAACTTCACGCTGAAACGAACGTAACAAAATCAGTGCTGCGCATGCGCACTTCAGATACTGAAAAGTTTGACGAACCCTGAGACCACGAAAAATACCGGGATCTCACGGTGTCAGCTTTCGTCGTGTTGAGATGACGAAATGTAATGTAACCTTACATCTGTATAACGGTACCTACCTTCTTCTGTTTTCATTGGAAAATAAATGAAGAGTGTCGTATTCACAGCTGTTTCCTTGCGTCTTTCTATGTTTATCCAGACTTGACGCCGATAGATTTGTATTCCCCACCGAGTAAAATGGAGAAAGAGAGGTTAACAAAACGTTAGTGTGACTTCACCAGCCGGTAGATGCCAAAGCTGAACGAAAACTGAACCGAAAAAGGTTAGCATCTGACTTCGGTCACCCTATCCGCCATTTCCGTTTCAGTGTCGTTTTTCCCTCTCGTTTCAGCGTGAGGGTGCTGCAAAAACTCTCTATTAGGTAATTTTTGGATAACAAGTAGTTATTCATTAGGTATTTCATTTGACTAATTCGAGTTCCCTCATCAGTTACCCAACCAAAAATCGTGCTCAGAAAGAATCGGCCGATTTCTCCTCCTCATTATGAGTAGGTAGTCCGAATATATGTACTACTAATTGAGGAGGTACCTAGCAAGCAAAAGGGGGGTTTCACATGTTTTGCAGATTTTTGGGAAACCACTAAAAACGTTTTTCTTGAGCTATAATCACAACAGAAACGTGATTATTAGTGAGCAACACCATAACCAGGCACAGGACACCCGGAGGTAAGTAGATGAACTGGGAACATCAGCAATATGGTCTGTCCCGCAGGGGCATGTAGGGGGCCATGTGTCTGGATCAGGGTATGTCTCGCTTAAGGAAGGAGGAGTAGCCTACTTCAGCTGCTATTTCACACCCACTAAACCTATCAGTGTATTTGAGAGAAAGCTAGGGGAACTAGAGGACACTGTTCAGGCTGCAGAAGGAAACACAGTGGTGGCTGGTGACTTCAATGGAAAGGCACTGGAATGAGGAATGCCCAACACAGACCAAAGAGGAAGGTTGATAATGGAAATGGCGGCAAGGAAAGGGTTGGTGGTTTTGAATGATGGTAACTCCCCCACATTCCACCAGCCAGGGCAAATGGGGACAATACCAGATACATCTATGACTTCAGAGACCCTGGACAGCAGAATTCAAGAATGGCGTGTTATGGAGGACTTCACCTGAAGTGACCATTAATACATTAAATTTGAATGCATTGAACTACAGATATATACTCCAAACAGGGACACTAGTAGAGCCAAAGGAAGGAACCTTGTGAAATTTGATAAGGAGCAGATGGCACAGGTCTTGCAGCAGGGGGATCAGACTCTAAATGGAAGGGCACAGGAGTATGATACTTCTGATGCTGAATCAATAGTGGAGGAAACCATGAGAATCATCTCCAATGCCTGTGCCTGTGATGCATGTATGCCCAGAAGAAGACCTAGACCAGATAAGGGAACTGTTTACTGGTGAAACCAAGAAATTTCAGAACTCAGAAGAGCATGCAATCAACTGAGGCGGAGAGCCCAGAAAGCCAGAGGCAGAGAAAACCGACACAGGGCACAAACAGGATACACTGAGACCAGGAGGGGCGTCACCATGCAATAAACAAAAGCGAAGCGGAGTGCTGGCAAAAGCTTGTCAGCGAATTGAACGAGGATCCCTGGGGCGAGGGTACAAAATAGTAACAGGGAAGCTCAGCACACCTGCTGGTTGCACTCTAATGGACAAAGGAGAAATGGAGGCCATCATGGAGGGACTGTTCCCGACTTCTCCCCTTAGAGATTGTGAATACGGACACGTAGGAGTCCCACAGGACCTACTATTCACTCTTGAGGAAATCAAAAAAGCCACTGGGTCTCTGAATAACAATAAGGCGCCAGGACCAGATGGCATACCATCTGAGGTACTTGAAACCTGCCCATAACTGCTGTTAAGAATGTACAATGCAGGAGTGTTCAGTAGGCAACGGAAAAAAGCTCGGATAGTTCTAGTGGACAAGGGAAAGGGGAGCCAAGGTTACCCTCATCCTGGAGGCCACTATGCATGCTAGATACAGTAGGGAAAGGGTACGAGAAACTCCTCCTATTGCGTCTTCTGCCAGCAATAAAGGAAGCAGGCGACCTATCCCCTAGGCAGTACGGATTCCAAAAGGGCAGGTCTACAGTTGATGTGCTGACAGAAGTAGTTGCAGCCCAGTAGAAGACCCAGGAGGGAAGTAGATAAACCTGGAATCTGGCGCTGTTGGTGACCCTGGATGTTAAGGATGCCTTCAACTCAGCAAGATGGTCCGACATATTAGTCACTAAACACCATGTTCAAAACACCACCTTATTTGCTGGCAGTCCTAAACAATTACCTCAAGGATCGCGTATTGTCGTATGAGACCGCCCAGGGTGTACGAGGAAAAAAAGTAACAGCTGGTGCTGCACAGGGATCGATCCTGGGTCCCCAGCTGTGGAACATCATATAACGGAGTTCTTCGGCTGATGATGAGTGTTCTGAAGAGTAACCTTCGTTTCGTGGAACAACCTCCAATAACTGTTACAGTTTATCGTTGTTGTTTCCGATCGTTTTCGTTTCCGTTTTCGTTTATCGTTTCCGATTTCATCTAGTTTTCGACTGTTTTCCGTCTTTCTTTCTTCAGTCTTCCCCAAAGTAGTTTAATACCACAGAAATGTATTGTAGGAAAAAAAATGTGGAGCAACGATTGGCTTTGGTTCATCTGCTAAGACTGCGGTCGACAATACTTCCCCCAATGAGAAGTATCGGAAAATTTCCATTATTAAAAAAATTAGGTACATTAATATTAGGTAGGTAGTCAATTTTTATTCACTAACAACAACAATTTGTCGCTTCCAAACCTTTCCTTCCCCCCGAATGTATTTTGATGGTCTCATTGGAGCTAACTTCAATAGTATTTTTGATGCCTGCCCTCACACTAATCGGACCATCTTTAGACCTAATTGAAAGACTGAATTCTCTTATTTCTATTGGCACTATAAAATATTGAACTTAACGAAGAAATAAAACCTGAAAACCGTTTTGAGAAGTAGGTATGTCGTTCTACCGCAGATAGAAGCAAAAATGTTGTAAATTCATCATTTGAAACGCAGACTCTTCACTCTGCACTTCGCGAAAGATAACCATTAGGAACGGAAATGTTCAAAACAGGATGAAACTCTGCAATTATATACTTTGCTTTTCAGTCTTCCTCTTCAAATCAAGAGCGTTCTGTAGAAATGGAAATACGTCCGCAAAGTGCCGAGTGTGGATTTGAAGAGTGCAGAGCAAGAGTGAAAGTCTTTAGGAACGGGCCCCTGGTTTTGGTGGAGAAAACCCTTTCAGACCATGAATTTTTTACCGTTAAACCACAACTAGCTCTCAACTAGTAGGGAAAAAATTCGTATCTAACTCACTTTCTAAAAAATGTGAAGAAAACTCTTTTGCTTGCTACCTACCTCCTCCATTTCATCCAGGTTTGTTATCAAAGATTCATTGTAGCAAGGTGTGGATACCAAGCAATAATTTAAAAAGTTGAGAAAAGGTGGTTTAAACCAGCTGTAAGTCATGTTTCGGTCAACTTTCATACAGCGGGATGAAGAACAGAGACGTCGCTACGAGAAAATATGTCATTTTTGGAAAACGAGTATTCATTATTTCATCTGACTAATTTAGTTTCCCCGTCAGTTACCCAGCCAAACTGTGCAAAGAATCGGCCAATTTCAGACCAGAGGTAGACAGGTTCTCCTCATTATGAGTAGGTACCTAACCCAGCAGCTCTCGAGTTGGCTCATCTATTTCATGAATAACAATAACCCTCAATTTTATCCAAAACAAAGTGAGTAAGTCAAAAGAAGAATAGGTACTAACCGATAAATAGTGACTAGAGTTTGTGCTATGGTCGGATAAGACTTCCCAGTGATGGCACTCGTTTGCATTCTCCTTCTTACGATGTCCAGAGGGTAAGAGCTCGTCTGGCCAAAGGCTCCCGCAACAGCGCCACACACCAAATTAGTACCAGTGTTCTTGCTACCGTACTTTGCTGAAAGTCGACATGATCATTACAAACTTTTTTAAGGATTAGGTTACTAAAGACATTATGAGGGATCAAAAATCCTACGTAGATACAACAAATAAATCATACCACAAACACAATGAATATGGTAAAAATATGAGTGTTGTTAAATACTCACATTCAACGAATTTTTGAAGAGTTCCGTAAGTACAGAAACTGACGCCAGCATATGGTATGACTCCGAGAACTGTGGCCCAATAGCCCTTGTAAAACGCAGCTATACCTTCTTGTTTAAAAATTTTAACAAAAACCTGAAAATCCATTCTTATAATAGTAATGATCGAATAATAATTACGAGAGAGAGATCAAAATGTACAGCTGTTGCTCCGCCAGTCTAAACGCAATGGGGGATGTTCTTAGTGGTTTGGTCTGAAAGAAACTTATGGTTGTACTTATCTACAAACACCTGCATTGTATCCATTAAATCGACGGAATGCATACCAACTTTCAGACAATCAATTAGGTTGCGTAAGTAAATTCAGATGGACACTTCCATCCCAATTATTCAGTTGTATAATTAGTGTTATATCTGCAGCCACCACTCAGCAACTCATCCGATAGAGAATCTCTCCAAAACATCGATAAAGTTCGACAGTCAAAAAACTTCCGGGTTTCCCCATTTTTCGGGCCGTAATTTTATGAATATATAATTTTATTTATATTAAATTTTCATGTACAATGTAAAAATAATGATAAACATTAATACTTCTTGGTTTATGAATAAAACATTTATAATTTTTCACAATATAGCATTTCATTATGCAAATTAAAGGCATAATCAGGCACATGTACAGAACTTACTGCATACAGACTACTATAAACAGTTTGAAGTTACCAATTTATGGGTATACATGCGCACAATGGTGCCTTAAATTACGGAAAAGCTTTGCAAAATAAAGCGCGATATAATGGGAAACTAAAATGCGTTTTATTCATATACAAAGGTTCGACAGGTCCTCGCTGTTCAGGTTCAGGCTCGCTGGTTCGAAACTCAGCTCCAAGAGGACGTTATTTTGGAGCCTGACAAAATCTTTTTCGAGTCCTGCTTATGATTTATGTTACGTAAATGACATAGGTAATATGAAATACCAAATGGAAAAACTAAAATTGGAATCCGTTCAACATCTGCTGTGCATAATTATGTATCCTGAAATACCGAACACCTCCTTGCCAGACCCTGAAGAGTACCACTACCACAATCGCATTTCACATTCAGAACAAGAAACAACATGAAAAAGCCTAGTGATGTTGGTGCATTCAGTAGTTAATATTAATAGCGAAGTAAGCTGCGGGGAGGATTCGTACCTGGATGAGCGAGTTATAGACATCTTTGTCTGCAACAGCCATACGTGCTCTGGCGAGGTCTAACGGATATGTCAAGCTCTGTGACGTGAGCCCAGCGAGTGAGCCAGCCAGAAATTTCATTTTTGCCGTACTGCAATCGGATAAACATAAAGAATTAGGCTACAACTATTATAAAATGAGGATCATTGATACAGATGTGACGGGCTGTAAGAACCGTCACATATTCAACTAGATCCCACAGTCTGAAACAGTAGAGACTTTTCAATATGTATTTACAATCTCGCTAACATATTGCTACTGAAGTAAATTTCTGTAAGAATCTTCCTGCTTAGTGGTCTTCATGACGAAAGTTCAAGAATAAACTCACATTAGGCTTTCATTATGTTTTTATTCAAATATATTCACTTAGTCTACAGTTTAATCTAATGTTTGGTATGCGAGGTGGGACATCCTGTCCTATATACCAATAAAGGTCTATTATTATTATTATTATTATTATTAGTGATAATTAAGCTATTGTAACAACCGCTCCATTACCTACTGTAAAAAACTCATCGTCTCTAGTTTAACGAATGTTTAAATCTTTTAAATCTTCTGATAAAATACAACGTTTCCCTACACGAACTAAATCACTCGCGAAGAAATAGTGGAAAACCATTTCAAAGAAAAACTGAGGCTATTGAAAAGTTGTCAATTTCCACTAATACCCGAAAAATAAACTATTACACCGGTTTCGGTGATCAAACCATCGTCAGTAACAGTGTATCATCAGTAACAAACAATAACTGCTTGTTCAGTAACAGTTATTGTTTGTTACTGACGATGGTTTGATCACCGAAACCGGTATAACAGTGTATTTTTCGTGTATCAGTGAAAATAGACAACTTTTCAATAAACCCGTTTTTCTTTGACCTTTCTCTACGTTCTACGGGTACGGTTCATCAACTACAATCAATTATATTTTATTTGATTTTATTCCACTGTTTATTAATTTTTCAATTCTATAAAAAGTCTAATGACAATTAAATTACTTCATAATATCGTGATTTCCCATTTCCTCAACCTATCAGTGGAGATGATTGAGATAGGTAGTAGCAGGTAGCCAACTGAGTAGTAAACGAAAGCCATAAATATATCAATTTATTGACTAGGAGGACAAGAGCACATCATGGCTCTTATATCAGTATGTTCATTCATGAGCATTCTGAAGATAATTTCTTTTTACAATCTGTAATAACTGGTTACAAGTCATCATCTATGTTCCTGATAATCATCACTCCCTGGGGAAAGCTCCTTTGAAACGGTAGGTATGGTATGCATACAGTATGGATAACTTGAGGGCTTGTTTTGGCTTTACTGCCTGCGCCGACGGCACATTTTTTTTCTTCATCTGAAATTATTAGAGATCGAAGCTATTTTTGTTTTTGAGCATTTTGCTCAAATGGATAGGTGCAATGAGGTCAGTAGGTGGTATCGACTCAGGTGGCGACGATAGCATGACGCTGCACTGAGGCAGGGTAACTCAGGTATATGCAACCGTGATGTATAACATACATGAAGAGAGTCAAAAACATGTTAGCCATGTTGCACCAGGTGTCCGGCTTGCCTAGCCTACAATCACTGTAAAATACACTTTATTTTGATTTCATCTAGTCCTAGATTAATATTTATAATGTTTCAAAAAGAACAGCATGGATGGTATGCACATACAGTCAGGGAAAGTAAGGAAATCAGGTCTGCAAGTGGATGTTTTGCCACAGCGAACAAACCTATCGTCAACTGGGCCAACAAGTAGTTCAGCAAGATGAAACATGGTATAATTTCATTTATTCCGTACGACTTGCTCTAAAACCCTTTTAACAATCCGATAGGGGTTATGTTTTTGTGCATTCACCTCTCAACTTCTTATGGTTCAAACTTGGAAACTACACATGTAAGTGTAGGCTTACATGGTTATGTTTGTATGCGGATGACTGAGACAGTTGAATGGGACTGTCTTATGGGATAAGCTCAGAAATAACAAAAGAAATAGAAATCACAGTAAGCCCTTGGATGGCCTACTCATCAACTTCTCTATTAACAAAACCAACACAGAAATGATGTTAAGTATACTTACTGAGGATTTCCTTTGACCTCAGTGTCAATACCCAGAACTCTCTTCCACTGCTCGTGAGCTGTGAACTGGATGGCAGCATGAGGGATGATACGCGCCATCGTAGCTGAATTCCCTCTCCACAGTGACAGAAGACCGTCATTTTTCCAGGAGGCCAAAATGAAACGGAAAGCGGCTTTCGTGGAATACCGTTTGTTGTTTATCTGAAAATCGCATTGAGAGTCATTATAACCAACTAGTGTTAATCGGGAATAGAGAGTGACTTGCGTCTCCTTAGAAAAGTCGACAAAAAGAATGAGGAACTTGCACACATCTGAAATTCTGTATGAAGCCTATTTTACTCTACACCAGATCACCTACAGTTCACGAAAATGTGATCGAACATGGACAAAAATTTTGTTGTAATAATTAAAATCGAATGTGAAAATCGGAAGAAGGGGAAGTTGCGCGAAACGCTCCGCGATTGGTTGACCAACGTGTGACGTCACAGTTCTCTAATCCCCTGGGGACAAGGCTGTGGTGATACGCGGGTCTGTGCGGGTCACCAACGTAGATTGAGGAAGGTTTGGGGTCAACACTGTGATCCAAATGTTTTGCGATCACATGCGCTGGTTAAATTGTCTCCTATTGTAGGGACGGGAAGAACCTACTGTTAATACCCCGCGAGCATGAACCACAGCGAGTATTAGTTGCTCCTTGGGAGTATTTTGTTAGCACCCCTCGAGAATGAACCACAGCGAGTGCTTGATGAAAGGTTGAGACCTAATACTAATACCCTGCGAGCATGAACCAAAGCAAGTATTAGCTGCTCCTTTGGAGTCTTTTGGAAAGAAGGGACCTGCTACCAATAACCCGCGAGCATGAACCACAACAGGTATTAGTTGCTCCTAAGGAGTCTTTTGCCAGCACCCCACGGAATGGACCACAGCGAGTGTCGGAGGAAGGGGTAGGAAAGAGAGAAGTCGCAAGTCTGGAGTCGGATTGTCGAATGAAGAGCTGGGTCAGAAGGGCTGTTTTTATAGGGACTTTTCCACCCGTCCATAATCAGCCGTTATGCCTGTTGAGGAGAGACGGTGGGTGGGAAAAACCCCTACGGTTACTTTTCCCTTGCCGCTGCACTACTCAACGTTCCCATAGTTTATTTGGATAAATCGCTTACTATTAAATAGGAGTGGATTATGTAGAGATTTGGGAGGAATCACGACAAATGCGATTTCCATGCTTCTCGTCAACTAACAACTACATTCATGTAACAAGTTTCCTTTTCATTATTTTCTGCGATGCTTCAACATCTTCTAAACAAAAGAAGAGGCAACAACGCATTACCACACTGTATAAAGAAAAGAACATATTTCGAAGAAGAAGAAGAAGAAGAAGAAGAATGGAAGCAACAACCAAACAAAAACAAAGTTCAGCGGTGGATGAGTTGTGGATGCAGAAATCAGGAAGTTGGCAGTGCTATTCCTTCACATTTTGTTATTTAAAAAAAAAAAAGTCGTACAAATATTGTAATGAGCCAAACGGTGCCAGCTCAACTGCTAAATCGCCTGAAAAAATGGTTTGCTGGCCAGTGCCAAGTGGCCAACAAACCCAGAAAAAGTTGTTTGGCCTCATAAGGAGAAAAGGCTATAAATATCACTCACCCGTAAATCTATGAAAGCTTGCGGAGATCATCCTAATATAAGTAGGTATAAACATTTTACTAACATAGGTCCCTGACAGTGATCAAATCTCCGTCATACCTTTGCTTTTCATAGACAGATATAATTATTTCGGGTAGGATAAAATTAATAGTCAGTTTTGTTTCAATACCACTTACCTACCAAAGGTAGAAAAGCTGTGTATGCAGAAGTCAAACAATTCTATCCTCCAAAATCACTAACTAAACATCCTTTAGGTTTATTGTAGGTATTTCTTTATAAACGAAGCTTTTCCCACCTATAAGCATACGTGTACCAAAGGACTTGACGTTTGCGAATGAGAAAAATGTACCATACATCTGATTGTCATCAATTTTTGTGAGACCTTCCACCCCCAACTACTCTGACCCACAAGTAATAGAATGAGTGGTTGGTTGACTTCGAAGCAATATAGTGTATTTACAGAATATAAATAGCTGGTAGGCAGGTAGGTGAAACGTACCTACCTACTATTCGAAGACTGAAAGAATCTCTCAAGGTTCTTTTGAGGATCTGTAACAGCCAGTTACAACAGTGTGGGGAAGTCCTTCACCTTTCCTTACTTAGGTCAGGAATAGTTCGATTAAAATTAGGCCTGCCTAGGTATTGTGGCGAACTGACAGAATACGCTTGTGGTAGAAAAATATAGCTGAACGGTACCTACGAATTATGGTAATCACTGGAAAAAAGGTTCAACAAGAACTCAGTGTGTTTTGCACCCACCTACGAATCAACTCCTCTTGCTGGCAAGTTAGTTAGGTAAATAATTTTATAGACAACTGCATTAGCTACTTCTAGCAGTTGATTCACACAACAGCAGCTAACCTCCTCATCACTCCTTTCATTTCGAAATTCTCAAGTTTTATTTTTGACGTGAACTGGCACAGGCCAAATGAACCGAGAGGTGGTAAGCTGAAAGACGAAGCCTCATTCTCATCCTTCACTTTAGGTATTTTGTCCTCCATTATTGTAATTACTGTTGCATCAATATTGGGTGCAACACGAAAAGTAGAATGAACAGCACCAAAAAGTCGCGAAAAACACAACCAACGATTCAGTAACGTGAAGTGCACAGAGGAAGTGGATTGTGGATCGAGACATAGACACGAGAAACGTGACGTCACGCTCGGGGAGTGGGCGGAGTCAGCAGAAGCGGGCATTTCTGCAGGCTCTCAGAAATCCAACTTCCCTCAAATTTCATTTATTTTTATAAAATCACTGGCGCGTCTAAAACAGATTTTTCTTTCACCATTCGTCTTTAAATTCAATCCACTTTTTTTTCCGTAATAAAACAAAAGTGTGCGAGTTCCTCATTGCAAATGATTTTCTTCCATAGGTACAATAAAAAAAACTAAACATCGGTCGCCAAGGACCTTGAACTAGAAACGCAAAAAATAGCGCAGGCCTTTGACAATTGGCTTCCTGGCTCACATGAAATGATCAGTTACGTACGGACGACGCAACGCACCTTGCGACATTGAAGTTTCCCAAACCTATTTTTAGCTGCTTTTTTCCTTACTTTTATAAGACGTCTGCCGGCGTGTAGAGTTAAAATACGATTCGAACCTAGAAATATCCGCGTCGCGCCCACCGCACAATGGAGGTGGGGAACTTGTAGCCCACTGGCTTATTCCCGAAAACGAGACACTTGATTATTTTAAAGTCGTTGTGCATAAAATTACTGGTTTAAATCTACAAGAGAGCTTTAAATTACAGGTTTTAATCGTTTAAATTACAAGTTTTAAGAACGGGTTTTAATTATCACATTAAAACACCTAAATCGACAGGTTTTAATTAGTTTAAATTACAGGTTTTAAGAACGGGTTTTAATTATCACATTAAAACACCTAAATCGACAGATTTTTCAATGACCTACTAAGGTAACTACCTACCTACGTCAAAATCCATGCTTACAGGGAGACAATTGTTTACATAAATTACCTATCTAACCGTTGTGTTAGTAAGTTACAGAGACATAAAGACGTTACGACAACGATCTGTTTTATTGAGGATTTGAATACTAACTGATTACAAAAATATCATCTTACAATTTGTTTGACTGCTATTTTCTTCAGATTCTTATGGCTATTCTCGCTATCGACTCGGTTTTGGTTTCATTTATATGTTTAAACAAATTCAGAAAACTCATTACGAATGAAATGACTGCAATCGGAATTAGTAACTGATCAATTACGGATTTGCCCAACTAAGCACCATATGTGCTTTTCATGAAAAGGAACCAAACAGGTAACGGACGAAGCCCGATATCTGTCCAAGTGTACTTGTAGATAAGTGGGCACTGATACGACTAGATTTGGGGGAAAACAACCAAAATTTCAAGTGGTTCAAGGCTTCACGCGACCTTGGCTTGCGTCACGTAACTCCCTGGGTTGTAATCCTCCTTGACACTCAGTTATTTAGACGTTAAATACGACTGGGAATCCAGTGAGAATCATTTGAGATAGTTACGCCGCTTCATTAATTATATAAAATCTAGGACAAAATCAAAATAACTCCGCTTGCAGATAGTTTCATGGTTTCATTTCACGGGCCAAAAGTGATTTGGTAGGAGGAAAACTATATTTGATGAAATAGTGAAAAGAAATATGTAGGTACGTACCTACTAAAACCAGTTTTCATCCAAGTTATACACCAGTTTTTAAAATGAATAACGTACTTATTGCGAAAAAAATCATAATTGAATGAAACAAAATTTGGTTAAATTGAATGGCAAAAAGAATTGGAGGAAAAAATAACTGAATAATTATAATACTGATACAGGTGACTGCTAATCGAACTCATCACCATAAATTATTATCCTGTTCTCACGCCATTATTAATTTCTAAGCGATGACAGCTTTTGCCATCGGAGCTGTTTTATTCATACGAAAGGGAGAGGATGAGGTAGGCATCGATCGCGCTATCGATCGCCCGCTAAGATCTTCAATAGTGCAAGGCCTTAAAAAACGTTTATCTAATATAAATCTGTCATCTACGCACGTTCTATTCCTTATTAGATGGTAGAAGTACCGATTTCGATTTAGGTCAGGTACTTTGAGTAGGCAGGTCCCTGCTCATAACAATCAGTTTCTACTAAACTAAAGGGAACAATGCCAATGATTTTAATAAGATGTTTGGTGTTTAGCTTGAAGTGTTCAAGTTAAAATTCCAGTAGGTAAGTACATGTTATTTTCAGTGGAGCGTGACCGGATGATATCCAACTGTCATTTCATCCAGATCACCCGATTACTTTCAATGCGATTTTACGCCAAAATCCAGCCAAACGACTCAGTAATTTTCAGATAATGTTGAAAGGTACCTAAAGCTGAACTTAAGTAGGGAGTTCGTATAAAATAGAAGGTATGTACCAGATGGCTGTGTTTAAATTAATTCAGAGGATCCGTCTAGTACCTAGTACATACAGTACGTAAGTACGTATCTACATACGAACAGAACTGACCTGAAAAGTGATTTTCGTACGGTCCAACGGAGCGATAGCAGTTTTGGCTAGTGCACCAGCTGATGCGCCGGCTAACAAACTCGTCAACACGATAGTGAGATTCGACAACTGCAAAAACAGATCACAGTTAATACAGAAATACGTGAAGTGGCTAAATAGGTACATGGTAATGGCTTAGTATATTTAGCATACCATATATTTTGTACACCACGACGGTGCAAAAGTTCCAATGTACATGAGAGAAAAAAATTATAAAATAAATAAATAAATAAAAATAACTGGTCCAGTCTGGGATGAAAGATATTCTGAGAAACTAGTTCGTATGCTTTTTCTTCGAATTATATCATACCTTTGTTCGCTCGGTATCATATAGGTTCCTCGTAGTTTTCGATTCATAAAATTCATTGTAACTGATAATGACTCCAAGACCCGAAAAGTGAAGCAACAACTCATAAAAAGTTATGTTATCATGGACATTTTGCATTCACTACCTTTGGGTTTTTACACGACAAACTCCGTGGACACAATATTAGAACAAACCTTCAGAAAAACGTTTATGGGGACACACATACACAAAACAAAAAAACTTGTTACTACTTCATACAGAGGGTTTCAACTGTTGAAACTGCAAAATTTGCATTGATAATTTTAGGTACCTACCGAGTATTCGAATAATAAAATGGGTACAAGTATGTTATAGCCCCGCCAATGTCGATTGTATCGATTATCTCAAATACATCGATCCTTGTGGTATCGATGACGTGTATCAGACAAGAAGGTGGGTGTACAAGAAGTTTAGTTCCCATTCCGCCGCTCGCATTGTCAAGCGATCTGGATGCTCGCTAGCGCTCGCATCTCAAAAAAGATAAACAATCCCAGAAACTATCCCGTGAATGAGCAGGTTGTTTGGGACTTCTGAATAGATGGTACAAGTATGTTATAGTCACTCTTATTTTTTGGTGTCCTTACAATGGTCTTCCCGTATTCATTTTGAAAGTTGATATCGGCACCCGGGATGTAGGCATCGGGACGCCATATTGAGCCGTCATCGATACCACAAGGATCGATGTATTTGAGATAATCGATACAATCGATATTGGCGGGGCTATAACATACTTGTACCATAAAATGATTTTGGACCCATGTAACGTTAAGTCTAAGTGCGCGAGGTCAACTCACTTCTTTTACAGGTTCTCCAGATGTAGGTTTCGGGTCAGAAGCCATCTTTCAGTCTCCTACGGCGTCATCCCATTGCAAATGTCATTCTTCATAGTGGAGTGCCTTAGTAGGTATCCAATTCAAGTTGTCGACACAACATACATGGCCACCTACAAGAAACAAACCGTGAAGTTAGGGTAGTTTATTATAATTTTACGAAATTCATGAACCGCACTTTGTCAACCAAACTTTGAATGGTACTAATGAGTAAACGTGTTTCTTGAAGTGACTGCAGATGATATAAAATGTTTAGTAGGAAAATACTATGAATTTATAATTTACAAAAACTTTTCTCTAGAAAGGTCAAAAATGAATTAAATTTATGCATAGCTACAAATTTTAATAAACCCAGTAAAATAAAAGTGACAATTCGGATGAAACAAAATGTCTTATTGAAAAAAGGGTTCAAATTTATGCAAAATTGATGTTTCATAATCAATTATGGTACCTATTATAACCCTGTCATAATATTGCTCAGCTGGCAGCAGGTGCACTGAGTATGTATGAATGTTTTTCCTTTTTAATGTGATATTTTCCCTGGGTTTTACCCTTTCACTCAAGTTGAAATGATTACTGCTGATTCACAAACCTTTCCACGTCTGCAGACACCAGCAATGTATGACGTACTACTCACGTCCAATGGTACTTACTACGAAGATTCCATAGGAAACACCTACAAATCTGTAGTTAGGTGCGTTATTTTTAGAATTTCAATTTTTCATTAAATATGAAACGAAGCAAGGCGTACCAGTATAATACACTTACGTGTAGGTAGGTCAGTGAGACCGCTGTAAACAAGAGAATCTCCAGACAAAATAGGAGCAAGACACAAGTTTATCACTGGATTGAAATAAGTCACCGGCGGAAAAAGTGCATTGTCGACGGGGGAGGATGGTTGTCAAACTAAATGGCACATGAAATGAGACAACAATTGATCACAAAAGATGAGATTAACAATCAAAACCGGAAATCACAGATAAACCCCAGCAGCAGAGAGTCTCATCGGTCGGCCAGCGATCAAATATGGATCTCTATTCTCTTAACCTGTTATCACTAACCCTTGAACGTAACAATCGAAACTAAACTCCTGAACTGTTTCGAGATGTGCGAGTGGATTATCGATTAATCGGTTTGTTATTACTCAAGAAAGATCACAATACACTGTCCAAAAACACTGTCAAAAATTGCCCTCGTGGTTACCTTGCTGGAACTTTTTGATCGTTTTAAAAAACTGGATTAGGTAAATACCACTAGCACCTAGAAATCAAGCCATTTCTTTCAACTTCTTTTAATACCTACTATTTTCTTTGTACATCAAACTTGTAGGTACATCATTATAATAAGTTATTGACAAATCAAATCGTTGATTTTTCCAAGAGTAGTTGTTAGGTGCCTACCTAATGAAAAATTAGTAAAATTCCTACAAAATGTTTAGTGAATTATATATATGTAGGTAGGTATTCAGGGGAAAACCCTGCAAAGCTATGGAACATCAATCTCTTCCTTATATGGGTGGATCAAAAATGCAAATTGTAAATCATGATCTTTTTTCAGTTCGTTTCATGTATATAATATATAATCTTTTATGTTAGAAAATTTCTATATACTTAATAGGTTCATAATATATGGTACTTACAGTAGTAGTTAGGTAAGTCGCCTATTATGGAACATTAATTTATTAAATTTGTTTCCTGTATGAACATGCATAAAATCATGAGAAGAGAATAGGTATCTAGTACCTTTATATAGTCTATCAACTGAATAGGTAGGTAGTCCGCGCTAATAGTTCGAATTTTCATAATGATACAATTGAAGATTACATCGATCTACAATAATCGATCAATCTGTTATCACTAGAGGGAGTGGTGGGGCAAACTCGAAGGAAAACGACATTGATCTGAATATAGCCTTGCGTAGCTAAGAGCTAACGTTTCAGGGTCAAGTCTACTAAATTCGCTCAAGTGTTAGCAGTTTATGCTAAGAAGAAACCTAAATATTTCGGATGATTTTCAAAATTGCTTACAGAGTTAACTCCGATAAATATTTGCCTGAGAGTTGATGGTTTTTCGTTGCCACTGCATTTTTTCTAGGTTAGCTGCCTCTTGGATTTGCTACAGACATGATGTAAACACAGCTGATAACCACGGAGCCGGTTTCATCTGCTTTCAGTTTGTCACGTACGGGGTCTCTAGTGGAACGAGAATTCAGTTTTCGTGAGAATCAACAATCAAAATGCCTGGTAAGTTAATAAACTCTCTCACATACCTCATTCTGCAATTCATTTGAAACCATTTCAACTTTTGATGAAAAACAAGTCCATTGGCAGCGATACTTTTATTAGCATTTCTACACGTTAGGGTTGTCATTCTACTTTCGACTTACCCTAAATTTGTTGTAGTTTTGTTGAATAATCCCGACACCCTGTTATAATGTTATATTATTTTAGTTGTAAACAGGTTGATACTACGCGTATAGGTGCAGTTTATGGGACATGATTTCAGCACAGTCATTCAAACATCAGTTTATCGCTTTATCATTCTTACCTGGGTTATCACATCGAATTGTTATCACCTTCACTAGGAAAGTACTAAGTACCTACCTTCTTACTCCTTTTCGCTACTTTAAAATTGTATAATTTCTTGTTCCTCAATCCTTACTAACAGTAATACTTATTCAACGCCTAGCTTAGCAAATTATTATCATGCTTTGATATCTACCATCCCCACAATGCCTCTTGTACGAATCTGATTTCGTTTCTGCACTAATCGGAAACGTGCCTGTCTCAATGATTATGCAAGAAGTAAGGGAGCTTGAAGATTGAAAATACCCGCTTGAAGGGGAGAGTGAGTAGGTATGCCTAGTTGGTAAAATTTTTCCCGATTCGCTTTGTCGAGACGACCTGTTGATTCAAATACCGATCTACGAAAATATGTTTTTAATCGCGCAGTGAATGCTTAATGGTAGTGTGGAATGTTTCTAATGGTAGATGAAGTGATCGTAGTAGGTACCTATAATGGAATACACTAGTAAGGAATTTCTTTCCTTTAAACCCCGTATGAAACCTATCACAGCCTTATTAATTCTGGTGGTTTATCAATGTTCGGATTACCCTTTCCGCCAAACAGGCACCTGAGATTCCTCCTTACTTGTTCGCTATACTCGTACAACATCCCAACAGAGTAGAACTGTACGACAAAACTATTTTTATGGTACAAATAGGCAAGAAAAATACCTACACTGCAACTTCTTCTCAAAACATTCTGTATACGGAACATATGATTCATGTTTCCCCTCACCGGTGGAATTGTTGGAAACAATCAACTTAACTTGTAATAAATCTAAAGGGCTAGTTCCGCTGGTAGTAAAAGACAATTATTTACATACCTTCCTGAATCTTGCTTCCAGTACTCACTGCTAGGGTTGCTAGGGTTGGCGGATTCCCCCTGAAGGTAACATCAAAGATCAAACGTTTTAAAACTGAGTTTTATCCCAAATGATTAATGCATTTTTTTGGTTCCTCCTTCCTTCATCATATCCCTTATTTAAGGACCAGTGTTTTGTTCAAGATCCTGTTGTCAGTAGATGAGCAATACCTATTTCATGGTGTGATAGTGGGAGTTCAGTGTGCATTATACCACTATTACGTTTGTACGCCCAACTTACACAAATACATACATTTGTACGTATAATGTGTATGCGTACCTTGTGGAGGTCGTTTGTTGTAACCTTATGCTTCTACTTCAGCATATTAATCTCATGTTTACCCTACCAGTATTATAACAGTGGTTCATTATTTTAAAAAAATGGCTAAAACTACGCAACAAATCTAAAATATTTAGTTCTCAACGCCGTAGCTATTGTGTGAATAGAATTTCATGAGTTCACATGACGCCGTTGCAAGCGTAACAGTATTACACGGAGTTTATGGACTTCTGCGAATCTAAATGAGTAAGTGAATTCCAACTGATGGCTATTGTAAATTTTCTCGTTCTACGTGCGAAACTGGCCTGTTTGAATTACGCAAGCGAATCCGCAGCAGATAGCTGTATGAGAAAAAAAGCTGATAATATAAAGAAGGCACAGCCTTGGACGCCGACTGTCACCTCCATCCGGATTTGTGGATCGAATTACTACTAACAAGAACTCTCCATTAACTTTTCGTGTGACGCAGATAGGAAGTAAGAATGCCTTTACCAGTCTAGAAAAACGAGAAAGTCCGCCCCAACTCAGCGCAAATCAAGTACTGTAGGTACTGAATTATTATATTTTCTTGTCAATCCTACTTTCAATTCTTGTGTGAAAAAAAAATCTTGTTTTTTGTAAGCGGAAGAATTATGGTAAATTAGGTTTAAAATGTTATACAAGTATTACATTGTACGTTTTTACAGTAGGAAGTGCTGTATTTTGATCTTCAAGTACCTAGTTTATAAGCTGTAAGACCTGCACGACGTTGTGCTTAGAGAAATGTTCCATTACAAATTTTTAGAAGTAGTGAAATTGATCCCTGAAGTTCTGTGTAAAGTAGACACTCCTCTGTATAGATAGTAAAAATTTAGTGTTTTTCGTTTCCAGGCAAGAACCCGTACGACAGTTTGCTCAAGGAAGTTAAGGCAGGAGGGAGAACCTACAAGTACTACGATTTGAAGCAGCTTGGGAGCAAATATGGTTTGTATGGATTTGACGTCTAAATGGTGGTTGATTATAGTCTAGGATCCCCATTTTTGCGACCAGTGTCACATTATCTGATTGTATAGTGATCGGTTGGTAATTTTCATTGTGTGAAGCTTTGACAGTATTTTTGATGAAATTCTGGAGTGCATTAAGAAAGAAAAAGAAATGGAAAGATCTGTAAACATTTAAATGATATATAAGTAAGTAGTTCCCAGATTAGTGACCATAACTAAATAATTACATTTATTTACCTGAGACCAATTTTAATGTCTTCACTGAGAATCCAGTAGGTCATGAAAAGCCCACAAGTCAATATATATTAGTCTGAAAAAGTGGAAATAATTTGTATCTATTTCTACATAATTTTTAGCAGAAAGTATTTACTTAATAACCCATGCTTTTGTTGAGCGACTATTTGTATTTTTTAAAACCTAAATAAGGTTTTGATTAATTGACCACTCGGTTTGTAAGTTTGTCCATTTCTCACAGACCTGCGGTTCCTTTACTTCCTCCAGTGATAATGAAATATTCGTGGTTGGATAACATTTCCTATTCTTCATATTGCGATTATGGCTTCATTTCCTTTTCATTATCTCATTGAAAATGTTGAAAGTATTGCGTTTCCCACTAGGTTTTTCTTCTTCTTCGTTTATAGATTTTTTCTGTTTTGAATTTATGATTGATGTGATAAATTGAATGGGTTCGGAGAAAACTGTTATTTACCTGGTTTCTAAAATTAATTTTAGAAACCAGGTAAATAATGGAGTTTTGTCATTGCCCTACCCTCAAACTTGTGACGGTGTGGCTGTTCTCGAGTAGTTTTTTGGTCCGGCGTAGACGGGGTCGCTTGGGGAAGCCTATTCGATATCCCTTCTTAACCAGTGATAATCTCGCTGGTCTAGGTGGGGGACTCTCGAGGGTCCACCGTCACTCTGTCACATGGTAGCAGAGCGTGGTTTGGTATTGTGGGCTGAGCAATTCACTCCATCCACTTTTTGTGGGTTTTCCAGAAGGGTAAGCCCAAAGGTTTCCAGAAAGAATTCCTTTACAATCATCCTGTCCCTTTGATAATGCCTACATCTACTGGCTTCCCCACCCCCTTTCCACCCTTTAGTGTCAATATATTTAAATTGTATTGAGCTCATTTGAAGGCGATTAATGCCGTGCCCCAGCTTGCAAGTCCCAATAGTTGTTCCATCCTAAGGATGGAGGTTGATCACCTAGAGGTTGCCCAGATGAGCACAGTTCATTGGGCAACAACCTCTGACAACATTTTTTCTCTGCCAGTACTTGTACGTAGGAGCTTTGCTCTCCACCAGTAAAATATTAATGAGGTAGTCCATTACGATGGAGGTTAGTCACCTTGAAGTTGTTCAGATGTCCCCTGAACCAGAACTTCATAATAATTTTCATTCCCCCTTTTCCCTCTCATACTTCTGCTACCCATAAATATGTCATGTGGGGAGGAGTGTGACGATCTAGCTGTTCTTGAGTAGTTTTTTGGTCCGGCAAAGACCTAATCGATATCCCTTCTTAACCAGTGATAATCTCGCTGTTCTAGGAAGGGGACTCTCGAGGGTCCACCGTCACTCTCCTCACTCTCGCATGTCACAGTATGATAGGCACAACCATGGCAGCAATTTGCTCACTTTCCGTTTGTTTACTATTATTCTACTACATGGATGCTAATAAGCATCCATACAATTCACTCATGATTTGCCTTGGGTTTTCTCAAAGGTAGGACAACTTGATCTGTTTTTAGCACAGGTACCTTCGCATCTTTTTGATTTGAAAAAACTAGGCTAGTCAGGCACAAGAGCTGATAGGGACAATCTCACCCTAGAAATAAATTAGTTAATTAAGATCATTCCCTAAGAACTCCTTTGATGAACTTTTTACCGTCGACATTTAACGTTGCTTCACTATCTAATCCTACAGAAAAGCTGCCTTACTCGATCCGAGTCTTGTTGGAGTCGGCTGTTCGGAACTGTGACGATTTCCAAGTCAAAGAGACTGACGTCAACAACGTGTTGGACTGGGAAGTCAATCAGGCTATTGAAGGGGGCGTCGAAGTCAGCTTCAAACCCGCCAGGACTATTCTCCAGGTGAGACTTGATAAGTCACCCCTAATTAATCACACAGTTATTTCCTCACAGTTTCTGGCTGACTATTTTTTTTTTTTTAATTTTTTTATTTTTTATTACTGTGCATAGGACATAAAATGGTCCCACCTCGTGCACATACAACGAAATATAAATGAATCAAAAATGCAATAACACAAAATAAACATTAATTTTAAAAAAAAGATAGATGACCAGAAGGGCCTTGATAGAAAAAGAAAAAAGGGAAAGAAAAACAAAAAGCAAAGAAAATATGACAGGAGAAGGTGGAGAGAAAGAAAGAAAAGGTAGAGAAGGTTAGAAGGGAAAAGGCAAGAAGAATTTAATTAGAAGAGAAGGGAGTGATGGTTCTACTCATGAAGGAGGTGATGCTCGACTGCCCGCCTGAAAATGCCGAAGGACTGGGCGCACCGTACAGCCACAGGAAGACTGTTCCAAAGCCTCGCCCCTCCTACCGTTATCGACTGGCTCATGGTTCGACTGGAATGCGATGGGATGCTCAAATTGTTAGCTCTAGTGGAACTACCCAGACGAAACAAAGAACCTACATACTGGGGGAAGGCATTATGCATTGCTCTAAAGACAAAACATGCTCCACGTACTTGAAGATACGTTATTAGATCCA
Organism: Leptopterna dolabrata; assembly: GCA_954871275.1. Classification (NCBI taxonomy): domain Eukaryota; kingdom Metazoa; phylum Arthropoda; class Insecta; order Hemiptera; family Miridae; genus Leptopterna; species Leptopterna dolabrata. The sequence continues at coordinate 3,113,140 of OX940988.1, read as the reverse complement.
TTCCAAGAAGGTGACTGACATAAGAGGACACGTGGCCATGGGGTTTCAATTTAAAAACGTACCTCACGCAAGAATTAAAAATGATCTTCAATCTATTAAGGGAGTTAGCATCGAGGGACCAAACATATAGGATTGAAAAATAGTTGAAATGTGGCAGAAGTAATGATTTGAATAACTGAAGACGGATGTGGAAAGGTGTGCAAAATGCTAGATGTTTGAGGGAGTGAAGAGACGCGTAGACTGAGCGGGAGATTTTCTTTACATGATCATTCCAAGTAAGGGTTGAGTTGAGCAGGACACCAAGGTTTTTGACAGATGTACTATAAGGGACAGAGGTACCACTGATGAGAATAGGTGGTAAGGCAGCAGTGACAATTTCAGTTTTATAAATTATAATGGCATCACTCTTGAGGGGATTAATGAGGAGGCCATTGTTGAGATACCACTTTTGGATGAGAGCGAGATCATGGTTGACATCAGCAATGGATTGTGATAAAATGGTTGTGTCGCAGGGGCTAAGCTTATATATCTGAGTGTCGTCCGCATACAGGTGCGATGAACAATGCATCAGAACGTCAACAATGTCATTGATAAAAATTGAAAATAGGAAAGGGCCCAGCACAGACCCCTGCGGGACACCTGTCTGAAGAGGCAGCTGAGTCGACCTAACTCCCCCAGATACAACAACCTGGCTCCGACCCGTTAAATAAGATTGTATCATTGCACAAGCGCTAGAAGAAAATTTGAAGAAGGTGGAAAGTTTATCAACAAGCAAAGTGTGGTTAATAGATCCAAATGCATTGGTTAAATCAAGTAAAATGAGTATTGTCCACTGGTTGTTCTCGATACCCCTCCGAACATCCTCTGTTATTTTTACAAGTGCTGTCTCGCAACTATGTTTAGGCCTAAAGCCAGACTGAACATCAGATAATAAGTTATTGGTATTAACAAACAGATATAATAATAATAATAATATTAACAATAATATAATATAATACAATAATAATTAATATTATTATTATATTAATATTATTATTATATTATTATTATTATTATTATATTAATAATAATAAATAATATCCGGCAAGCTGGAGTAGAGGACGTGTGTCGCATTTGTCGAGCCACTGGTGAGACAATAGATCACGTCCTGGCGGGTTGCCCGGCCCTTGCTCCCACATGCAGAAGGCCGTGCTGATTGCTTCGTGTAGCCTGGTGAGGGAGTTTTTGGGGGAGGCTATTATGCCCGACCACTGAGCCCTCCACATGCACTTGCGGGTGGGAATAGGCCCTTGGGCCCCCCACTCGCGTCACCCCGTGGCGAAAACGAGAAATAGACTCTCTTTCGAGGGAAGACACCTAATTAGGTGTCTCTCTGAAAGAGATCGAGAATGCCAAGATGGCCGCCAACTCTCTCTTTGAAAAGTTACTGAATAACCCTGTCATGGATACTATAAAAATCTCTTCTGCCAAAAGAGAGAGTCGGACCTGAAAGAGATGTCTCTTTGGCTTAGTGAATAGGCCCCCTGTAGCGCCGATTATTCGAGGATACTGGTGTGAAACTGAAACAACCCTTGAGCCCTTGGCTGAGCAGGTTTGCGTTACTGGTAGCAAGAAACAGGATAGTGGCTAAGGTGAGGAAATGGGAAATGTATTGGATATATTAATGGAGTAGAAGAATGAAAGAAAGAACGCACAGTTTAGAGAACTGTAAGTAACTGGAAACTGAAGCTATTTGTATAGAGGTGCAGGCATCTAGCAGTGGGTTTGTGAATTAGTACAATGCGATTATATTCTAAATCCTGAAAGGTTCAGTCTGTCTTTAGGGTTAATCACCGCTGATTTCGGATTTTTGTGTCAAGTTCTTCCTGAAAACGGAAGACTAATCATTTTTGTGCCGTCTCATACATTTTCCTATGTGCAGGACTTGACAGGAGTGCCAGCTGTGGTGGATTTTGCGGTCATGAGAGATGCAGTTAAATCTCTGGGAGGCGACCCCGACAAAATCAATCCCATTTGCCCGTCGGACCTCGTTATTGACCATTCCGTCCAAGCTGATTTTACCCGATCGTAAGATTCATTCTAAAAAATTTAGCGTTCATTTTTTTATTATTGAAATAAATGCATAAATGGACTAGATTAGAAAATACATAAGGTAGGTACTTACTACATAATTCATACGTCTTGCTTCTTGCGAATCGGTTGAATGTTGAGAACCGTACATGTACGAGAAGTACATGTGTGGTACCATGTGGTGTCTGCTGTCAGTGTGGCATCTGCTACAGAAAATAGTTATTTATTCCCCTTCCTATTCGGTAAGCTCATACTCGTATTGAACCGCCTCCACTCGCAATAAATTTCAAGTCAAACTTTTTATTTTAGAAGACACAAGTACACGGTACTTGGTAGTGAACAGGCAAAAAATAAAATAAATAAATAATGAAATAAGTGGTCGGGAAAAAAATCCCAAATTGTCACAATAATTGGTCTAAACGTGTCATAATTCACAAATCATGACACTTGTTTTGTATAGACCAAATATGGCATTGCAAGGGTTGGTACTTGAACATAAACAAATATAACCTCCGTAGAATGAAAAAAAAGAAGAATGACCAGTAGAATGACAAAAAAATAAAATAAACTATCATTAACCTTCTTGTAGATAATATTATGTCACCGAGTGATGCGCAGTATTACTGAATATTATGTGCTACGTTATAATTATGCCTATCAATTTGTTGCATAACCCCACCAAACAAGTACAATTGTTTATAAGTTCTTAACTTTCAACATAAATATATTCTTATACATTTTCAGAATGACGAGTAAGCTAGAGGCATAACAAATTTTGGCAACTTCATAGCATAAATAATATACAAAATAGCTACAGGATGTACAGTGACATCAACTTATACTGATAGGAAATCTTATGAAAAGTGAATAGTATATAAATAGAATATTATGGTTCTCGCCCTTCCGTGACCATGAACTTGCGTAACCTCACGAATAAATGAGTTAGTTTTACGGAAGTCACACTCATTATTTAGTATTTTCAGAAACTGAGTTGTGCCAATAATTGCAGAACCATATTACCATGATCTCTCGGCTCTAAACATTTTCCATGAGCAAATCAAGTGCTCAAGAATGTCCTTCTTATCCGAATTACAAATTTGACAAGACAGGCTGCCGTCGAATTCCAGTTTTAGCCAGCCACGTACATGGAAGACTTCTTCTTTCCAGCCATTCTGAGCCAGAAGTCGTTTACCATAGAATGAAAGCGTTTCTGAGTTAATGCAATATTGAGACTCCAGACAGGGCTTGGCGCTGGCCACTAAAATAATCATTGAACCTCGAGTCAAGAATTTTCGTTTTTATTTCTAAATTTACAAAGATACAAATGACTAAGTAATTTTCTTGTTTTGAAATTTCCCTTTTGATTTTGGATTTACCAGTTTACCAACCCACCGGGAAGGAAACTGAACTTTGGTACTCGACTTGTTTCAGGGAAGACGCCCTTCAGAAGAACGAGGAACTAGAATTCATAAGAAACAGAGAGCGATTCATATTTCTCAAAGTAAATATTGATAAGTTGGTTTATTACTTGAATAATTTAATTTTAATTCCTTTCGTTTTGAACTTCGGCATTCAATCTCAATCCAAATTTTATCCTCCTCCACCTATTCATTTGTCGAATCACAGATATCTGACTGTAATTATCCATGTTTTCCGCTGGTAAGTGTTTGCTTAATTTTCCAGTGGGGTGCCAAAGCCTTCAGAAACATGCTGATAGTGCCACCCGGCTCTGGTATAGTTCACCAAGTCAACTTGGAGTACCTGGCTCGTGTTGTGTTCACAGACGGCGAAATCCTATACCCAGACAGCGTCGTCGGTACTGATTCCCACACAACTATGATCAACGGTTTGGGAGTCGTTGGATGGGGAGTTGGAGGTTAGTTATTATGACATTGTAGAAAGCGAGCGGGTCGGTTCGGAACTCTTTTATTCGTAAACTCTCCACCGAACTACTTTCCTACACGAAGCCAACTCAATCTGCCTGATATCTAGCTTTTGTGCATCATGTTTTCTAGAGATGTGATCTTGGAAACGCACATAATTATGTTGGGCCCGCCCAACCCCAGTACCTAATATTTTTAAAACTCTATTCTTATAAGCAATATTTTCTATGTTCTTAACCATCCCAGTGAGAAGTGGAAGGAACATCTAGGTAGCAGGAGTACTTGAGTAGCAACGAAAAACCATTCGGATTGTTTATGAGTCTATCGGTCATTAGACGAAATAGAGAAGAGGATCTCAAAATCCTACATGAAACTTTATACATCGTCCTTAGTAATGATTTATAATATTTGGTTCTCAGGGATTGAAGCCGAAGCTGTCATGTTGGGCCAAGCCATCTCTATGCTGGTGCCCCAGGTCGTTGGTTATAAATTGGTCGGCAAGCTGAGCCAGTATGCCACATCAACCGATTTGGTCCTCACCATCACAAAGGTATTGCTTATCTGCTCATCAAGCAGCCATCTCTTTTTTATTTTATTTTTTTTTTTTCAATTAAAAGAAAATACATACTCTGAAAGTGTACTTAGCCTGTAGTTGGCAGTTAGTTATACAACAGTATGTGCTGTCAGCATCAGCTCATTTCCATAATCTCTTCAATGTGTTTATGTAACCTCTTCTTAATTAACGATTTCTGTTTTTGACATTTTCTGTGCTAGAACCTGAGAGCACTTGGTGTGGTTGGGAAATTCGTCGAGTTTTTCGGTCCAGGAGTAGCAGAGCTGTCCATAGCCGACAGAGCCACCATTTCGAACATGTGCCCTGAGTACGGAGCCACCGTCGGTTTCTTCCCGATTGATGACAACAGCCTTCAGTATCTTCACCAAACCAGTTAGTATCCGTCGAATTTCAACGGCAAACACCTCATCTTGTAAATAGTTCAGTGGTATATGTTATCCAATTCAAATGTTCCCCATTAGTAGAGAGTTCCTACGTTGCTACACAACGGTGGTAACTGCAATAGTATCGTAACTTCCCATGCGCGGGGGACGAGGTATTTCATTTCATCATCAAGCTTTATACATACCCCACTGTAACTCGATCCAGACTTACCCCGTAACTCCATAATAAAGTGACCTGCCAGAATAACCGTTCACGTTTGGTAATGAGGCAGCAGCTGGAAGACGGAAGAAATTCACAATTAATAGAAAAAACAAAGGCAAACTAGCAACAGCAGTTTGAGTTTCTCTGTTAATTATTGTGAATTTCCTCCGTCTTCTTCTTTCTATAAATATCTCTATAATCCTCCATATTCTTTCGTACATAAAGCATTGAAACTGTTATTTTGAAACGCTTAAAAAAGAAATGTGTTTGCTATAAAAATTTCAGATTCGTTTGAAACATGCTTGTTGAGCCATTTTTATTTGTTTTCAGCGACTTCCTGTTATTTTTGAAACTGAATCATTTCTAATTCGTTTGAAACGAGTTTTTTGAGCTTGGTTTTAGCGAATCAGGCTATCAGGACATGAATTTTTGAAATTTTTCTATAGGCAGATCCGTTTCAGAGCATCCTGAATTCATCCCTAGATTTTAGCAATTTTTATATATACGATGTATAGTTTAGGACAGGAAGGTTCCTTGTCTCCAATTGTTGAGGTGCGATCGAAATGAAAATTCGGAACGAATTTATTGATCAACGGTCAGAATCTTCCCAATGTATGTGTTTGTGTGTCACTGCAGACGATATCTGACCTTGGTACACGATAAAAATTCAAAATTTCAGATTTTCGTATTGCCAAAGAAAAATATAAGTTCAAAGAGGAGCAATTTTCAAAAATTCTAAGGGGGTTAATTTTGAGTTTTTAGGGCTCAAAAATCTGTAAAACCAGCTAAAATCGCGAACAATTGTTACAAAATCACTGAAAAAGGTATGGGAGGGTGAGTAAAGACAGAAAAATACCATTTCAGTTGTTTTTCATACAGAATAGGGATCAAATTTGGATTTTTGGGGGTTAAAAATTGGTATTAAGGGCTAAAATCCATATTAACTCGCCTAAAATTGTGTGGGATGGTGATTCACCACAGAAAGAAGGACTATTTCGATGACAAATACAAATATTTCTCTCTAAAAAAGAGTGGGTCGAGTTTGACTTTATAAGGGTCTATCACGAAAAAATGATATAATGTTCCGAAAAGTGGTATGGTTTCACGCTATATCATCTTTTTACACAATAGCACGAATATTTCTTTGAAAATTTGCTCTGATAGCCATGCTGCATGACTGGACCTTTGCTTGTTTTTGGAGATAATAAGTTCTTGGAAACTAATATTTATACAGTAGAATGGGATGTATAATATACCCATCAAAGCGTCACGTTAGGTACTGGTAGGGAATGGGTACTTTCGTGGGTTAAAAATTCTCATTTTGGTCAAGTTCTGTTCAGTAACGGAAATTAACACTTATTGGCCACATAATGAGGTGTTTATATCGGAAAGTCTAGGCAGAAAACGATTGTGAAATTTGAATTTCTGAGTTCCTGTTAGAAATAACATCAGGTAAATTTCCGAGTGGTTCAGTTCAAATCCCGCTTAGAGCGCTAGTGCATCAGTTTAAACAAAGGATGTCCAGAACCACAATGGATGGATGGAGGGAACTGCAAATTTATACATAAATTCAAAGTCATCAAATATATGGAGGGGATGTTCACGAAAGGTCATAGCAAAGGTTCTTGAAGGTTTCCAGGAGGTTTGCTATTTCTAATGTTGGGCTGTTGGCAGCGTTGAGAACCTTCGCCTCCAAAGCTTTGCTTTACCTCCTTGGGCCAACAGTCAATCATTTGTCAATAGTCCTTATACGTCATTTCTTGCCACATTTTTACTTTTTATCTCCTTCATAAAAAAATACCGTTATTTTCGAAAACTGGCTTCAAACCACTATTTTTCCAAGAGTTATGGGTATTTAAAAAAAAAATACAAAAAATAAATTCTCCATTCTTTTTATTATGAGATGCATTGAAATACGTCGGATTTTGAACACCTATGGTTAGCATCTACTCCCCCTTGTTGTATCTTTCTGCGATGTGATATGGACGGTACTATGTACTTGGAACTCTGTAATAAGGCTTTGATGGACAGTTGTACGAGATATTTATTCCAATGATGAGTCAGTTGGTTGAAACTAAAGTTTCAGGAAGGGCCTCTTTTTCATTTCTCCTATTACAACACACTGTATTATTCATGACTTTTTTATCTTATAATTAATTAATAATAATGAATCAACGTACACCTCAATCGTTATAGCTGACCTATAATGACTCATTGACGTTGGGCTTGACGTGGAAATTTTTTTGAAATTCTAGATCGAGACTCGAAGAAAATTGATGCCATTGAAACCTACCTGAAGGTGTCAGGTATGTTTAGAGACTTCACAAACGCGGCTCAAGATCCCACGTTCAGTCATGTCGTTGAGCTGGACCTTGGGACGGTTGTTTCCTGTGTTTCTGGCCCCAAACGGCCACAGGATCGAGTCTCAGTCACTGACATGAAACCTGCCTTCACCAAATGTCTCACCAATAGGGTAAGTCCTCAGTTCCACTTGATTTTAATGTTTAAATCCCTTACGATGGTTCAGAGATGAATCATTCCAGGAAATAACTTATCCACAATTTTTCCTACTATGGCAATTGTGAGGTAAGGGGGTGTTAGGTCTCTACACGGTGTGTGAAATTGTACCCTATAGATTCCTCCCTTTTCTAGTCTTGTTAAATATTCGTAGGTGTATACAAATAAATATTTACGCGTGGTGTCGATTGTTGCTAATGGGCAATTACCGTCCAACAGGTTAGTTTGTCTTTTATTTAGATTTATACCTGTTCTATTGAAATTATCAAGGTAATTATTCTAAATACAGGGTGTCAACGTTACGGCCGTGCCACCCGCCGGGTATTTATTCTACAACTAATTTGCAACAATAGTGTTGTCGTATAACTTTTATTTTACTCCACTAAAAAAACAAGTTTTTTTCTTCAAGATTTTTTCATGTTTTCGACCTTATCTCTTAAACGACCATAACGTCCTTATTTTACACGATAAATTCAAATTTGAGGATACATGTGGAAAGAGAGTTGAAGAGAGTTCCTATCACCTCAGCCTCAATTTGAGCCTCAAGCTACGGGATAAAACCGTATCCCTAAAAGTTGATTTAGAATCTCTGTAACCGTAACCCTAAAACCGTACAACCCTAGAAGTTGATTTAGAATCTCAGCTTTCCAACGGTATCACTAACTAGTTTCTATTTTTTAAATTTTTATGAGAGGAGAAAATCGTGTTTGAATGGGATGGGGGGGAGGGGGGGGGGGGGGGTGGGGATCATTTTATGACTTGGACAGTATGTTGGTAGGTATTTAGGTAATTTTTTATGGTGGCACTCCCGAGCCTCCCCGACTAGGTAAAAACTGTTTTTTTTGCTCTTCAAGCCTTCCGCAGGCGTGAAATTTGTTTTATAAAATAGAGGGCGAATAATGATTCTTAAACCTCTGAGCGCTAGTGGCTACAGCCCCCCCCCCCCCTCCACCTCATGATTTTGTAGGTGCCAAAACTGATAGAAAAGTTTTTCCCCTCATATTCACAGCCGGTAACGCTACTCTTGTACAACATCTAACGGTTATCCGGCGATTTCTGCTTGATTCAACTGTTTTATTGTGTTCATTTCATTTTGTTGTGCCATTCAAATCATGAAATACGAGTAGGATCAAGCCACAAGTGAGATCCATGAGAAAGTTCTAATGATTGTGATGATGTCGGTAACAAAACGCTTCGATTTTAGAAAAACGTTTTCTCTCTACTTAATTTTTTTTGTATATACTTTGAAGTTATATTTAGATTTGCTGATATTTTAATAGTACAATAGGCGTGCCTGTAGTTAGCTGAAGCATAAATGAAGAACTTCATAGCAATACATTTGTTCATTCTGATTTTCAAGTGCATATACATGGGAGTCTACATCCACGTGTAAGAACTTGACCCCATGAATGAGCATTATTTTCAATATTTTGGAGGCCGATCTGCACAACTGAAAACCCAATCCTGGTGAATGGTTTCTATGTTTTTTGCTCAGTACCCAACAACCCACATACCTTAATCAATAGTTTCTCGTGTCTATAACATATCCACGTAAAACGGAGGAGTTTGTCTGGATGCGTCGTACATTTTGTCCTGCCCTGCATGAATAAAAACCTTCTCAATGTAAGGAGACGAAAATGCCATCTAACAATTTGCGGAAGACCGTTTTCGGGATATCGCTGAAGGCGCTATCTTGTTAGGCAAATTCTCCGTTCGTCAGTGTGGCTAATCTACGGAGATAGTGAAGTTGACCGAGGAGAGATCTCTCTTTTTCATTCCCTTCTCTCATCGTTAAACATCACGGAGTTGCATAGCGGACCAAGGAATGTACTCAACCAAAAATCATTGAGAAAATTCCTTCCTAATTAATTATCTAAATAATACAAAACGTTCATTATTCAGTTATTCATGAGTATTTATTTATGATATCCAGTATATAAATTTCGAAGTTGCTCTGTGTATTTTGAAGTTGGGTGAGACGAGTAAATGAAGTAAGAATGTGATTATACAGTCGGAATTCGTAAGTCAGGGAAATTCAGTAGTTATGTAGGTACAAATAGCGGAAATCAAATTCGAGCCGATGCTCAAATTTCCAATAAAAAGACGTTGGTTGGAAATTTTACCAAAACTTTTCCGATTTTTATTCTATTTTATTTTTTAACTTATTTTCTTCCTCTAATGCGTCTCGCCTCCTTTTGTGACATTGTATTTTTCCTAGCAAGACTTACATTTAATAAAAATAAAAATAAATAAAGATTGAATTCGTTAACCTTACGCTATCTCGTTTCACGATATTTAGGCTTAACCAGCAAATACTTAACCCAGTCCCTGTGAAAATTTAGCTTCCCAGCCAGGTGTCGAATCCGGGCCACTGGAGACGAGCGGATTCAGGCACCAACGCCTTAGCCCACTCGGCCACCCATGGTGGCCATTTATATCTCATTGTGATTTATAAAAGTAGAGAAATATCACCACCGTTAGACACTAGATTTGCTGTAAAACAACCCTTTTACACATAGGGTAAAACCCCCAATAGTCGGCACTCTTAAGGGACTTTTTGACGTTAAAATGCCCATAAGAATACCAGTTTTGGGTTATTTTAAACCAAATTTGGAGTTTATGACCATCAATGTCTCTGTTTTCATAATCTGAAACCGGAATTTACGTAGATATATTAGTATTTTTATGAAAAATGCAAATGCTTGAAAAAGCTGTTGGCCCCGATAGTCGGCATACTTTTCGCCAGTAGTTGGCACCAAAAAGTGCCAATAGTCAGCACCCCACTGGAACCCACGAAACTGCATAGAAAATTGATTTTAAAAACTCTTAAACACTAACAGAGCATTGGAACATCAACTTGCATGAAACATCTCTATCCTAATCTTAGAAAAAATCGAAGTTCAGGTAGGTAACTTTTTATTGCGAATGGAATTATTTTATCCCACTAAAAATTAGAAAATGATTTTAAAAATATTAGAATACGTATAATAATATGTTATTCCATACACAGTGGCTACACGCCCATGTAATGGTTCAGGCACGGTGAACAAACAAAAAGTCTTCCGTTTCACTTCATCTTCATCCTTGGGGCGAGTGCACTTCTTGCGGAAGTTTTTCTTACGCAGTTCACAATGGCTTTTATCTGTCTCTTTCGCATTTTCCACCGCATTTAAAACTAAGACTCCGTTTTGAGTTGGAATTTGTAGAGGTACTATTATATGTTAAACGTCCAAAATCGTCATCGATTTCCTGGACAGGAGAAGCTTCATTCGTTCTCATTTCAACGCCAGATGTTCCTGGGATAATATGGACACTCAAGGAGTTTGTTGGAACAGTTTTGATGCCTCTTGAAATTTTGCTTTGCTTGTTAGTTTTTTTAAATTATTTTCTTTAGTTGTTTTATTTAAGTCTCGATTCTTTTTCTCTCTTCTTTCGCAGCCTCTTCGATCTTATTCTTCTCATCCATTGCCTCATAGGATATGTTTTTCCATTGTTTGCTTGACATGACATATAGAACTCTTTCTGTTGTTCTTTCCCCCTTCCTTTTCAGCACCATCCAGTCCAGAATAGCTTCTGCTATCCGCCCGTCTTATTTACCTCCTTCACCTTTGACTGCATCTTTGTTTGTGCCATCTCATCCATGTTGAAAAAAAAACACCTTATTCAGAAGTTTATAACAGACCATAAATTACTTATTGGTAAATTCACGTAAACTAGTTATGTTCCATTTCCTAAATTCAATTAAGTTCTGTTCAATTCTTATTTGGACAACGCGCCTCAGTTCATTCAACTTTTCAGCACGAAATGAAACACCATTGTTCACGTTATTATATATTTAATTGATTTATACGTCATGTACTGAATTTGTGAGAATGGGTTTAATGAGTAAATTTAAAACAATCATCCCTTTTTTATGAGTAAACTAAAATTATCCCTTAATTTTCAAAACAGAAAAGAACGGTGCTGAGATGAAAACCATTAATGGGCATGCCGAATATACCAGTACCCGGCAGTGCTGAAAACTAAAATTAGGGGGTGCCCAAAACTGATGACACTGTCATCATTACTCGGCACCCCCCTGTGCCGACTATTGAAAAACTCAATGTTTTGGGGATCAATAGTCGGCACCCCTATTTTTTATTCACAAAACTATTATTTGAGGTAATATTAAAGGTCAAACCCAAGGTAAAGCTATACAGAACAAGTTAAACGCTTAAAATACTAAAAATTATAGGTTTACATATCAAATTCTTCTATAAATGAGGAGGCGGAAGCTTACCAAAATCACAGCGAACACCTTCTCCAAACAACAAGTCGACGCCGACTGTACTTCATCGAGGCTTAATACAGCCTCATGAGGCCTCTAAATCAAAACAACACACTTTTCGAGCGCAGTTATAATTCCCTCGTCTGATGAGATCATTCTAAGTCGTAAGCCGAACGGTTTGCTTGTTATTGTTGAAAAACCACGCAGCAGTGCCGACTATTGGGGGTTTTACCATATGTGAAGGCATGATTGTGTAGTTACGAACTGTAGGTTCATCGTAGGTACATCATCAGTTATAACTCTTTTTCATTGAGGTAATAATTTGAAAAATAAACAGAGGTGGCAGGAGTATAATGGTAAAAAAAACCCGAAAATCAAAAGAGCTTTTTTGTAAGAGCATCGTTCACCTACACAGTTATTTATTTATCACGGTATAACACAGTATTTCGTTAATTATTGTTATTACTCACATTACTTGAATAAGGTGTGACATTTTTGCTCTGTCGTTTTCAATTATTTTCAGTTCAAATACGGATCTAATAATGTTTGAGGGTAGGTACATACTATCAATTACGTTTCTTCTTTGATCGAGCTATCGATACCTCTGCATCACTAGCAGGGGATTGAGATACAGTTGAATGTAGAAAAAATAATATTCAGTTGAATATTTTGAAAATGCCATCCCCTCATTTTTCACCCGTTCCTGTTGAAAAAGGTTTATGAAAAGTTTCCAGAATGTCTTGCAATTCAATCTGAGCTTTATTATTGATAGTTTTATTACTGATTATGGTATGTTCCTTCTTTTTTTTTCATTATTCAGAACTTTTTGAAAAATGATAGTTTGAAGCCCGTTTTCAAAAATAAGCGTTATCTTTTAAATGAGGGTGATTAATAGTAAAAATGCGGCAAAAGAATTACGTATTGACATCTGATTGACTATAGCCCCAAGGAGGGGGAGTGAAGCCTCTGAGGCGAAGGTTCTCAATGCTGCTAACAACACAACATTAGAAACGGCAAGGCTTTCCCTCAGTTTGATTTTGAGGACGCGTTTTTTAAACGAGTTATAAATTTGCCGTTCCATCCATCTATCCTCTGCGGTTCTGTACATCGTTTAATGATGCACTAGCACTCTAAGCGGGATTTGAGCAGAACTACTCGGAAATTTAGGTAGGTACCTGCTACATCATTTCTAGTGGAATCCTTATTTCATGCTCGTTTTCTGCCTACTAGACTTTCCGAAATAAACACCTCATTATGTGGGCAATAATAAATTGTTAATTTCCGAACAGAATTTGGCCAAAAAAGGAGAATTTACAACTCGAAAATTGCCCATTGACAAGAATCAAACAAACCTTCACGTTTAGGAAATCTGGGGCCAGTTCAACCCTGGATATCGGGGAATTGCATTTCATTATCCTGTAGACATCCTGAATAAGCGATTCAATCAACCCCCTCACACTGAAAACAGGAAAATGAAATTTTTGGAAATTTTGAACTTTTTTTAGCCCTGTTACCGAGGGCACTGTGTAGGTAAATTGTCCAGTGTTTTTAGCTGTTGGATAGATCTGCAGGAGTCTAAACAAGGTACCTATTTGATAACCACCGGAGGCCTCACTGAGCTAGGAAAACCTGTTATGTTACTCGGCCTGTGTTTCAATGCGAGAAGGTTGTTCAGTCGGGGGGCTTGGCGACAGACCGTTTGGAATGAAACTTGAATGGGTCCTGATGGTTTGTGTCTGATGATGGCGAGAAGGGTATGGAGGGGGCCCGTATCTCGGCGTCGCTTGGTCGAGGGGAGAACCCGCCGTTTTTATCTGTAGACAAGTTTCAGCCCAGGAACTATCTCCCCGTTGAAGAGGGTTGGTGGAGAGAAACTTGTCCACCCCTGCTGTCCTAGGAATATCAATTTTAATATACGTACGCAGAGATTAGGCTGTTGGTGTTTTGGAAAACTGGATTTTGGATTCACGTCGTGTCCTGAAATCTAACCTCCTTTATCAGTGAGAAGAAATAGAGTTAAAATAGTATTAGATACCTAATGGGATAAAATTGGTATGTACTAAGTACAGGTTTAGATATTTTTTCACAAGCTAGTTAGTACTCATTCATTATTATACTTGATCAACTTCTTTCAATCTTTGTGTACTTGCATAGGTAGTTTCGCTACACTTCTTGCAATACCGTTTTATGGTGTCTCTTAGTATTTTAACTCATCATAACTTAGTATGTAACTCATCATAGCTTAGTATTTTATGTAGAATCTGAAATTTTAGATTGTTCCCAAGAACCTGTTGAAAAATACAGTCGTCGAGCTTCAACTTCCTCAATTTGACACTTTACAAACTGTCAGTTCGGCAATTAACACATTTTAACTCAAGAACTTACACCGTCTTCCCTTGACAGTCTTGCATAAATATATTCCCCATCAAAGAGTCGCGAATAATTCAAATATTATATCGTTACCTATTTTTAATACTTGATTTTTTTGTTAATTCTGCTGACCCACATTTTGGTTTATTATTTTCAATAATGAACCTTTGGAATCGAGCATGAAAAGAAAAAAAAATTAACCCTCCCTCAAAATTTGATGGTTTCCGTTTCAAGGTATGAAGAATCCGAAAATGGAATTAAAAAAAAAATTCTACCCGTCCGCCGTACTTCGCACTTATTTAGTTACCATGAACCAAAATGTATGAAATTTAGTTTGTAGGTCCCGTTTGGGGTCTAATTGGTCCTCGAAGCTCGGCGTTACTGTCAGTCATCTCTAAGAAGTGAAAAATAGGGGTTGACATTTTCAGAACTGCGTAGCTCGAAAACTCTCAATAGAAGGGTATGGTTATTTTCAACGTTTTTAAATTGATCTTGAACTAATGCATTTTTGAGACTGCCCGGAGCATTTTACGACCACCCGTTCGGTGCAAAATCTAAATGCTTCGTCAACATGATCGTGAATGAAACGGTCATGAATCCGGCCCAGATATCATTGCTAAGGAACTCCTGATTATAATCACGAATGGCTGTATGAAGTCGAATTGGTTGCTCTGTGATATTAATTCATTTGAAAAATGGTGGACTGTTTTGGATTTTGCTGACTGGTTCATAACTTACGTTATGCTTTATGAATAACAAATAATTAATGATCGAATTATTGAATCTCGAGCATTTAAGAAACTGTCATTCCCGGGCTGGCTCCAGTACTCGATTTAGGGCTTCCCTGAGGGGAGCTCGAGTATAGGAAATAGTGATCTGTGCAGAAGGGGCATCAAATACAGGTAAATAATAAACCGTTGTGTAATAATTTGCAGCGTTTTTCTCGACATAATACTTAGTTTTAGTGTACATGAGCTTGACTTATTTAGTGATGTAATGGTTTGAAAAACTGTTCAACCAGATCTCTGCAGTGTTGGTATCATCACCACGTGCTGGGCGGCTCGCCGCCAGTTATTTTTTGTCCTCTCTCCTTCGTATACAAAGGAAACCGTTATCCCCACCCCTCTTCACCATTCCACCATCATCTTTTTCTTCTCGCCTCCTTCGTCGGTGCCCCCTTCATCGAAGGATCTCGCCTTCTAATTTCCTTACAGAATAATAATTACCACGTTTATCGGTGATGCAGGAATAACGTCGATCTGAATAACAGACGAGTTACTGGATATAGGAACCACGGAGTTTGGGAGTGCCTGTCGTATATTTTAGGTACTCGTACTACCTACTTGAACTTGTTTGATGTGCCTAGCTGTTTTGGTTTATTATTCAATAATACACCTATGTATTCGCTCAGCAAAAAAATTTTATAACACCCCATCAAACTTTTTTCTTTTCCGTTTCAAGGTGCGTAGATTCCAAAAATGCAATGTCCGTCCGCCGTACGCTGTCCGCCGTATCACGTGTACAGGCTTCATTTTCGGTCAAAAAGGTCGTTCTTTCGCACACGTGCTCCATTTGGGCCCTAGTTGTGTCCCGAAACTTTTCAGCCCGATCGGAATATACCCAGGGGTGTTATGAGTGAAAATGTTTGTAAAAACGCTGCAAAGTCCTTGTCACATGGGTTTATTATTCCATTGGACATACCTACCTACAGAGATGTTGGCTGTTTATTTATTGTTTCTTTCATATAAAATAATTGAAATAGCTATCTCTGGTGGTTTCCACCAATTTTGGCCCCCAAAACTCGAATGAAGTACGCTCCTTTTTTTTAAAAATAAATTATCTCTGATCATTGATAGTACCATTTAATCGTCTTGATCCACCTGTTGACACTTTTTCCAGTGTTATTATACAAATTGATGGTGATTTCAAACGATTTCCCAGGTTTTTGACTCATAAAAAATCAATTTCGGGAGCTGAACATCTGGTAGAACCTCAATTTTCTATTCTTTGGTCAAAATCGACTTCATATTCGGTCTTCTCGTCCCCAAAAACATGAGAAACTATATGTACCTTAAAAGCTCATGTTACCAACATGTTGCTAAAACGCAAAAAGTACCTATTTTTGTGCACATTTTCACTCATAACACCCCTGGGGATATTCCGATCGGGCTGAAAAGTTTCGGGACACAACTAGAGCCCAAATGGAGCATGTGTGCGAAAGAACGATTTTTTTAGACGGAAAATGAAATGAAGCCTGTACACGTGATAAGGCGGACGGCGTACGGCGGACGGACATTGCATTTTTGGAATCTACGTACCTTGAAACGGAAAAGAAAAAATTTTGAGGGGGTGTTATAAAAATTTTTTGCTGAGCGATTACATAGGTGTATTATTCACAGAATAATAAACCAAAATAGGTACTTTTTGTGTTTTAGTAACATGTTAGTAAAATGAGCTTTTGAGGTATCGTTTTCCATGTTTTGGGGGACGAGAAGACCGAATATGAAGTCGATTTTGACCAAGGAGTGGAAAATTGAGGTTGTACCAGATGTTCAGCTCCCAAAATTGATTTTTTATGAGTCAAAAACCGGCGAAATCGTCTGAAATCACCATCAATTTGTAGAATAACACTAGGAAAAGTGTCAACACGTGGGTCAAGACGATTAAATGGCACTACCAATGATCAATGATAGTTAAAAAAAAAGAAAAAAGAGCGTACCTACCTAATTCAAGTTTTGGGGGCCAAAATTGGTGGAAACCTCCGGAAATAGCTATTTCAATTTCAATATTTTACACGAGGGCAACAATAAATGAACAGCCAGCATTTCTGTAGGTATGTCCATTAGAATAATAAACCCATGTGACAAGGACTTTACAGCGTTTTTTTATGGGTGAAAAACCTGGGAAATCGTCTGATATCACCATCAGTTTGTATAATAACACTGGGAAAAGTGTCAACACGTGGATAAAGTCGATTAAATGGCACTACCAATGATCAAAGATAGTTTTAAAAAAACCCCAAAAAAAAACAAAAAAAACGTAGGTACCTAATTTGTGTTTAGGGGCCAAAATTAATGGAAACCTTCAGAAATAGGTATTTCGATTATTACGCATGAAAGAAACAATAAATGAACAGCCAACATTTCTGTTGGTATGTCCAATAGAATAATAAACCCATGTGACAAGGACTTTGCAGCGTTTTTGGAATCTACGCTCTTTGAAACGGAAAAGAAAAAATTTTGAGGGGGTGTTATAAAAATGGTTTGCTGACCGAATACATAGGTGTATTATTCACAGAATAATAAACTAAAACAGCTGAGTAATATTTTAAACGCTCTGTGTAGTCATGCAGGATGTGTGTGTGTGTTAGCATTCGAATGGCTTTCCCAAAATTTGCAGTGACCTTGGAAGCTACTGCCTTTGGCCGTCCTGACATTGGTCTCATGCGATTCACTGTGGAAATCTATCTAGAATGGAACTCCAAATTGGTTAAGCCGGCTTTAGACTGAGTACGTAATTCCCTATAAAGGTAATTCGCATCTCTCATACCTCCGGTTATATTCCGATTTTGTTGAAATTTTCAATAGGCACATTGGTATGAAGTTGGGCTTTTCAGTTTCCCATAATAATGTTGTGGAGATCATTAAGCGCATGTTCCTTGGTATGCGAATACTGCATGTTTCGTTCGAAAGAAAGCGCATTGTCCTCACCCAGTCTGGTACGAATTATTAATCAGCGTAGTTTATCATCGTCATTTTGTGCATACCGCCAATAATATTGATCATGCGATTTTACTGTCATAGTTTTTTCATTTTGAGTTGATTCCTCCAGAGATATGTGACCTTGTTTGCGCTATGACCTTTAAAATGTCCCACGGTTGCGCAATCTTGGTTTTTAGCTCACAGATAATAATTTTTCAGCTGGGCGTTTTACGTCAGGGTAGGTAGGGTTGATGTCCGGCTGGTTCGACCGTTCTGACTACGAAATAATTTGGTGGGCTCATTATTATTTATTTCCATCAAACTGTTGGGAGTAAAGTTAAATACTGAAAGCTTCTGTTGATTGTACCTACTGTGTATATTTATACTGTGCAACATATTCGAAGGGTATGCTAAACCTGCACGACCGTCCAGTCTTGATGGAGGGGAAGCCCAACCCCGTCCTGCTATCAAGCCAATATTTCTGCACTGAATTTTGCACAACTTTTTCAGTCAGTGACCGTACAGTTAGTTCCAAATACTATTCATCAAAGTATTGGTATCAGCTACCTTGTACAATTTACAAAATTAACTGTGCGATTGCCCAATGAATATTTACAATTAAGTGTCAAGATCTCAGTGAAATATCATCGAATTATCCATTTCAGATATTCGAAAATACCTCATTAGACGCATATAAATCGGCCAAGTTACTCCATTTCAACTTAGAAGTCCGGAGGCCGGACGGGACATACTATTGTGCCCGTACGTACCTTTCATAATACCGAGCTAAATTAGAAAATTTCTCATTTCCTTCCTAACCCAGAAGCATCGGATATATTTACATTCTATAAAAAATATTGCTTCCCAATATATTTCAACTACCTAACTCTGTCCCTTTATCTGATTATGACTTAAATCATTATGGTAATTTTATCAATTTCTGTACCAACTGAACTATTATATTCTCGCGTCAGAACGGTCGAAAGGGCCCTATTGTTTTCAATTTCTGGGTCAGCGTACAAACTAAATCCCAGAGAAAATACCGTTCTAAAACCAAATCCGTCTGTAAAAAGATGAAACCTCCGTACGCGTCTGCTCATGTTCTTCTCTTTATAAATGTATTATGCGTGCGAAAATTATAAAAAACAAGAGAATCCATGTTCGACCGTAAACTGCAGATTTTGAGGATTATTATTATCCCTACCATCTAAATTGGATGCGGTCCATTTTTGCTGCATCTGCTCGTGCCCTGGACACGATAACTTTCCGGTAGCACCGCTCTAAAGTATGAATTACCCACCTATGTACTTGCATCAAGTGACTTGTGGCTCCGGTAGCACCGCTATAAATATGGATTGCCCACCTGTGTACTTGCATCATGTGACTTGTGGCTAGTTTGGATAGTTCCATGATTTTTCGGTGTATTTTTGCTCGTATTTTGAGTGGTAGGTACCTACTTTTAAAAGTCAATATTTTCCTACCGATACTGGACTACTAGACGTCCTTGACTGTGGGGAAATGTGTACATTGCTGTTGGAGAATGTTGTAAAATGTGGACACTCGAATTCAGAGTTGAGATAATGGTTAGGTAAGAGTAACAGAGGGGGCTGGCTAGCTTCTCTCCTCATCATTAGCATACGACCTGGCTGGTGGTGGTCCTGTGGGGATGATGAGGGAAGGTTTACATAATATATATTATGACAAAAGGAATGGGGTGCGGGGTTGGGATGGCAGGTGGTCTCACGCTCCATGCTGGGGGCTAAAATCGAAGGTTTCCCGCCAAAACTGTTGCCCTTGTGTGGGGTTCCTTTTGTTTGCTTCTCTCATAGGGGAGTTATGAGTCATGGTGGAAAACGTGTGGGGAGGGGAGGGGTGGGGGCGCCATCTGTTGCTTCTCCCGCTAGCCCAAGGTGTGATGAAAGAAGCGGGAAGGGCGTTCCAAACCGCCACATTCCCTGCCTTACAACTGGACCTACAACAGTCCCTAGCTTGATAACCCTTGCGCTGTACAGGGTTACGATAACCTGAGCAACGGGTGGTCTGGCAGAACTCTTGCCTTAATTTCGTTATTTCATCAATTTTATGGCAGAGGTTCTTACATCAGTAGGATGGATTGGTGGTCGCTTTCCAACCCTCATGCAAGTCATGGGCCAAAGTACCAAATAGCGAGACATACTTTTGTCGTCTTATCTCTGTCGGGTTTATGTGTGGTCTGTCTGTTTATCACTTCGCTGCGTTCGTGTTCAGTTTAGAGTGTTCTGTGTGGCACGATTGATGGTTGGGCATTTTTACCCCCAGATCAGGTGGAGGAGGGTAGCACTTATGTTACAAAGGACATTAACAATTCGCAGGATTCTTCCTCCATTTCCCCTGACCTTGTGGAACGTCCATAGCGCTACGACGAACGATTGTGCCAGAACCAACAACTTTTGTGAGGACTGGAATAACATATTTTTCCACCTTGTTGTGGGCATTATCACTCAAACGTATGGCGGATAATCGGGTGGTTTCAGGACGCCACGGTTCACAGAATGACGCGCCAGGAGGAGATCGGGATCCCAACAATGAGAATTAAAACAAAAGATAAGTTTGACAAGTTACAGGATCGGCTCAAGAATTCACGCCAAAAAAGGGTGAAGGGGAAAAAGTTATACCTGGGTTTTTGAAGGGGGTTGGACATGGCGTCCGTCTGAACCACCGAAATGAACTCTCAAGAACCCCCCCCCCCCCCCACACACACGGACAGTATAGACTTTAGGCCCAAGACTTTATTTTATTCATTGCTACTCCTCTCCCATTCCAAATTTACTCATCCCCAAGATTCTTTCAATCGGACCATTCAGGCGTGTTTGGGACCATTGTTGGGCTTCTTTCCTCACCCTATTCCCCGTTAACTTCCTCCTGTTATGGTTTTTGACATTACATAATTCAAAATCCTAAAATTCATAATTAACTACTATCAACATATTGGAAATTCTAGATGCTAAGGAAACTCCCCCTCCCAGTCGGAATATTCCAGTCGTATACCCAATTTTGGACAGCCCTCGACATACCTCAAAATTTTATTCGAATCGGAACATCCAGTACCTGCCTATTTTATTCAATTTTTAAAAGCTTTCCTCAACCTCCCTCCAATTTTTGAAACTTACAAATTTCATGTTGGACTAAGTTTACATGTTCCCCCAGGTCCCCGGAAATTGAGATAACGGCGCGCCATTCGTCTTCAAATAGCACAAAACTGAAAAGAAACACAAACTTTCGTGACTGTCATCTGTGCTCAGAAGAAAATGCGAATTCACAAATCAGTATTTGAGTATAGTAATGAAGTACATACTACAGTATTTATTGCAGTACTGCATTTCAAAGCAATGGTTGGTAGGTATAGAAAACTGTTAATTCAAAGCAATTCATCATTTTGTCGTTTGTGAAGTATTTAAAGACGTCTATTGTATAAATAAGGCACAGTGGCCCTTAGGTATACATAATTTACAAAAATTTGGCACATTTAATAGTGTTGACATTGATTACCAAAAAGAAAGGAAAACAAAGGAAAAAGAGCGAATTTTCGAAGAAATAACTGATTTTATGTAAAACTGTTTTATCTCAAGAAATAACCACGTTCCTTCATCTTCAAAGTGCTCCAGTTTGAGAACGGAATGAGATATCGCAATTCTGATTTCACCATCGTGTTCAGCGTACAAAAACCTTTAAAATGAGGTGTCACTTGTCAGACTTTCATTTTGGGAATTTATGGGCAATTTTCCCCCCTAAAACTCCCCCTTAGAGTGACCCGATTCTGCCCATCTACGAACTTAGCCTGTCGATTGCCAAGACAGATTTTTCGTGCAAATTCGAGTTTTAAAAATTTTGGACCGAGAACAATAGGTTCCTTTTCTTCGAAAATTCGCTAAAAAGAAAGATTTATGGGGGGGGGGGGGGGGGTGACCATTTTTGATCTCCAGTTACTTCATTGACGTTGAAACACCCACAGAAATTCAGAGATTTCAATAAGAGAGCTCCGGTGTGATTGCCACAAAATACTTCCATGTTCTTCATAATTATTACATTATAATATGGACACAAGTTTGGCGGCAGGGGCCGCTCATTTCGGCGTGACATACCAACCTCTGCGGCCCAACTGGCTGCTCATATTGGCCTGACATGCCAATCGTAATACTATACTTTGC
This sequence comes from Leptopterna dolabrata, assembly GCA_954871275.1. NCBI lineage: Eukaryota > Metazoa > Arthropoda > Insecta > Hemiptera > Miridae > Leptopterna > Leptopterna dolabrata. The sequence goes on along the minus strand of OX940988.1, from coordinate 3,090,986 downwards.
ATGGAGATATAATTGCATATAACCTCACTTTCAACCACTTTCAGACACCACACTAACGCCATTCTTCAACTAGTAGACCTGGAAAATCATGGAACTATTGACATATTTTTATCGCCAATTATTGGTCAAACCATACGATCGAGCACCAACCACACGAGTTTTGGTCCATTTTCATGGCACTTATAGCTGAAAATCGAAAATTTAGAAAACCCGTCGTAACTCCGCCTTGAAAGCTCGTTCACATCCCAAATTGATGAGCTCTCAAGGAGCTGAACAAAACACAAAAAGAAAACCTAAAAATGGCCATATATTGAGGAAGTTATGACTATTCGAAGTTCCAACATACGGACGTACGTCCTACTGAGCGACGTCAAGCGGAAGACCGTATAGAAACTCGTTTTGAGCACTTCTGAACAAGATTCCATGGTTTTCTCAACACCTGTTTCTGATGGTACCACCATACTTCCATTACTATATATAACAGGAACATGAAAGTATAAATGATTCTTGTTTCACGTCACTATGGTCTTGGGCTTTGGTTAAATAACTTGAGAGTAGTAAGACAATTATTTTTCTCGTCCACACTCGAATATAGTGTCGATTTTAGACAACTAAAAACTCATAAGTACTGCTACTACCAGTTAATTTCATCATAAATCTAATCAAAATATGTTTAATCAGTCTCAAACTTCCTCAACATTATTGTTGAAAATCTGGGAGCAGTTTTTGGTTTATTATTCTCTGAATAATACACCTATGTAATCGCTCAGCAAAAAATTTTTATAACCCCCCCTCAAACTTTTTTCTTTTCCGTTTCAAGGTGCGTAGATTCAAAAAATGCAATGTCCGTCCGCCGTACCACGTGAACAGGCTTCATTTTCGGTCTAAAAAAGTCGTTCTTTCGCACACATGCTCCATTTGGGCCCTAGTTGTGTCCCGAAACTTTTCAGCCCGATCGGAATATTCCCAGGGGTGTTGTGAGTGAAAATGTGTGTAAAAATAGGTACTTTTTGCGTTTTAGCAACATGTTGGTAACATGAGCTTTTGAGGTATCGTTTTCCATGTTTTTGGGGACGAGAAGATCGAATATGAGGTCGATTTTGGCCAAGGAGTGGAAAATTGAGGTTGTACCAGATGTTCAGCTACCAAAATTGATTTTGTATGAGTCAAAAACCTGCGAAATCGTCTAAAATCACCATCAGTTTGTAGAATAACACTAGAAAAAGTGTCAACACGTGGATCAAGACGATTAAATGGCACTACCAATGATCAAAGTTAATTTGAAAAAAAAAAAAAAGATCGTACCTACCTACCTAATTTGTGTTTTGGGGGCCAAAATTGTTGGAAACCATCAGAAATAGCTATTTCAATTATTTCACATGAAACAAACAATAAATGTACAGCCAACATTTCTGTAGAATAATAAACCCCATGTGACAAGGACTTTGCAGCGTTTTTATATATCTATAAGTAGTAGTAGTAGTACAATCTATAAGTAGATTGTACTTTTCACAAAATCGGCTGTACATACCTACAATAGAACCATTTGAAACAGTATGATACGCATAAATAAATACCACTAGTAGGTTACTTATATACCTGGACTACTATTTAAGAACAAATCAGTGTTATCCCAGGTGGTTTGGATATATTATTCTACGTATAATAGCAAAAATTAAAATTTAAATAGTGAGAATTAAAATTGTATTCCATGTAGTAAGAATTAAAATTGAACCGCATTAAATGGTTTCGAAATGGGTAGGGTTCTTGATTTTAAATAGTAGAACGTATGAGATGCATACATTCGTTGACCAAAATGCACATTTTTTAAATTTTTACATTAAAAAAAAAATCTGTCCAACTCCTAAGCTCAATAGAAGTCCTTTTAGGTACTGGGATCAGGCACTGATGAAATTGTTCGAAATGGCAAAAATAAGCTGTATGTACAAGGTCACTAATTTACCTTAGCTCACAGAATCCAATTAAAAACATTTAAACAATACCAAATCGTAGAATTCGGGGTAATGTATAAACAGTCGATATGGGAACGAGTATGAGGGAGCATCCAATCACAACCATTAGAGATTGATGTTAGTCACGTGGAGGGGCTTTCGGTCGCCAACCGGTATTGCGTCATCGCACTTCGGGAATGCAGACTGACGAAAGGAGACATCATCCTTACTGAAGTCAATACCAGGCCGAGACCTACAGGACTATTACTGTGATATAATTATAAAAAGAAATATATCCACACTAATAGTTCCTTGAGTTCCCAAGGCCAAATCGATGCGAGGTCCGATGGCGGGGTTAACCTAGAAATCGTCCCATCCTGTTGTGGCAGCGTTGGAAGGAAATCGAAAAAATATCACACGCTAAACGTTATACACGTTTAGGAATTTAGTTTGTTGATAGGAGACGAGTTTTCCGTTTTGAAGGATGCTGATGCGTAATAACCAACTTGTTGCTTGGGTGGAGACCATGCCGTGCCGACCACGCCGAAAACCAGGCTACAGGACTTATTGCTGTGATATACGAAATGGAATATAAACGATATATACACACCAATAGTTCCTTGAGCCGGGTACGGCTGTAATACGCTTGATGAGGTTCTGAAAAATCTAGTAGTTTTTTCGGTAATATATAAAATGACCCACTCACGCTTGTTGGTTGGGTTTCTTGGAGGTTGGCGAGGTTGGCATGCTACGTCCACGCCCTTCCACGTTCGGTCACAATCTGAGGACGAGGTGGGGGACCGCGGGAGGTCGACTGTTCTCGTTACACAGCTTGTTGTTCTAGGAACGGTTCACGACCTGGGAACCTGTTCCAAGGATCGGCTCCGGGGTAGGGAGCATCGACCGTACAACAGTCAGCGTTGTTCACGTGCTTTTTATCATCATACATACCTAACTATATAATGTAGACATCTAGGCACAAAATTATGATGAATCCCAAGAACGAAGTGCCATAGTTGTTTACTCACAAGATGTTGCTAGAAATCTATTCCAACTTTGTACCCACATTGCCTGGCCAAATCTGAAATAAGTAGGTACCGTGATTTATTATACATTTTACAACTCACAACATGTTACCTACTCCCAGAGACAACGATATCTTTACTACCTTGAAATAGTTGAATAGATAATCGTACTCATTTAATTTTGCGCGCTAGAACTAAAGCGGTTACAGTCAGGGGTTATCAGCTGTCATGAATGTAGTACATTCCTCAAAATGTTCATCGAAGGGAACGGTTCATGGACCTATTGTCGAGTAGGTATCATCTACACTAGGTAGTACCTACCTAGATATACTTGGCTATCCCTAGATATACTTTGATCAATTACCTTAATTGTTGGTTTTTAATGTCCAAATGGTGATAAGTTGTCCAAATACAAAATGTTTTCTTCCTTTATATAGGTAGTAGGCAAGTAATTTTAAGAATAGTTTAATCATCTATTGATTCAAGTTCTCGATGTTGAAAGGATATTCTAGGAAGTTGTGTTTCGGGGGACCGCCTTTAAATTTCAAATGTCGATGGTTTCCGAAAATTAGCCCATATCCTATGATTGACACTTTCTTGATATGATTGTGTTGGAGGAAAATGGCATTTAGTAATAGGTAGATACTGGCAGGTTTGTGAATAGTTTTCCCTCGGTAGCTACCAGGAACAGTTCCAATCCCTCGAGTGAACTAGAGTTCCGAAATGAGACCAACTGACGAGTGGGGTGAGTTGAAGAGGGGAAATGGTCGGCGGGGAATCTCGGTGTTTAGCCGGCATCAAAGTTATCGATGACGAATTCTTCCCGCCTTTTCAGTGGAATCGATTCACGAAACACGACCCCTACGACCTTCCGTCAGGGCTGCCAATTTCGACGACTTTCCGTTATTACACAGACTAAGTCCCTTTGTTGTGTTGATTTCTGCAAAGAATTCTAATTACCTACTTGCTTTTTCCGGCCCACCAAGGCAGTTGAGGCTTTGAGGGAAATGTCCAAATTTCGTGTTGAAAGTTTAAAAAAATACAAATTCCTGTCTACTACTGTCCACTGTGTACCAAAGTGCTCACAATAAATTAATTATTCTTGATAAACGCGTCTGTATTTAAAAAGTTGGTGCTACTGATTTTGATGAAATTCGTTGGAATATTTCTTGCCATAAGTCAATCTATGTTTCTACATTTTTTTTAATAGGTAAAATTTCAAAACTTACAAACGATTGGAAGGGAAATGTACAGCAAAGTAGTTCTAGTGAGCATGCGCTTTGAAGCTTCTAGTTATTGAAAATCATAATAGGTACCTACCTGTTGAATAGGCAATCAGCTTAGTATCTAATTAACCTATACTTGCAAATTTAGAGTGTGTTAGCGAGTCCTCTATTGAATTCTCTGGTATTTTAGTCATTTCAAAAGTGCTAAATAGTCGCAGTTTCAATACGCTTCGACACCTAGTCTTGAACAGGTATCTATGGGCTGGCGGATAGATCCATGTTTGCCGAAAAGGTTACAAAGCCCTAATCTGTACTTCCTAACTGTGTTAGTAGGTAGGTACCTAGGTATTCGTTCATAATGTAGTACCTTCCTACTAAATTTTGATGACTTCTTAAAACTTCTCTATATTGATATATAATTAGGTAACATTTTTCTACCGACTTTCTTGTTTTCTATTATTATTATTTAATTTTTTTTTCTAAATCAAACTTCGTACCCCTGACTCCGTCTTTCCCCGTGGGTCATGGCATGGTGTGGTGTCACTATTCGTCCTATTTTTTCCGTTTTTACGACACTCCGTTTTATACGTTGGGGCTGAAAATTTCTATTCTGGACACGCGTGACGAACTTGTCTAGTTCTATGACGTTTGTTCCTCGTCCATCAACCTCGATCCTTTCAGGCCAAGCAATAGAACTAGACCACTCATGGGCAACGCAACCCATGTCTCGTAAAAGCTCTTCACTTGCCGATCGAAATATTGTGGTGGCACCTCTGAACAACGGACATCTTTCTGTTGACAATCGTTATTATATTTTCAATGTAGCCAATAGTTCCTCTACCTACTCCTCCCGAACTGCATCTCTGATATTCACTCACGTTCCAAACGACCCGAGATTTCTAACTTTTACTGCTTAAATTATATTTCATTGTGGTTAAGGGCTACTGATTCCGTAAGTTAAATTGAACGAGACAATAATGTTTACTGGAAGATCCAGTAAAGTGATGATTTGTCATAGTTAGCCCCGTTGTTATTCAGCACCAAATGAAAGAGTAAAGCAAATCGCAAATTGAAAATTCATCAGCCTTTCCTCAAGTTGAAGCTTGAAAATTTGGTTCTACGCCTGTGAAAATCTACTAAACGTATACAAAAATAGGGTCCGGGGAAAAATCCGAATCTAGGTTCATCGAAAATCTATTTTCAATTTTGTTGGAAGCTGTATAAAAAATAATGATAAAATGAAATAGTTGATGGTAAAACCGCATTGAAAACCACCACCTTCATCATTTTAGTCATCATTACATTGATGTATTTTGTAGTGAGGTGCGATGCATGCCCGAAGTTTGGAACGGCCGTAATTTACCTCGTGAACAAACTATTCTATTTTCTCCAGCTTCGCTTTGCGGGAAAACATCGAAACATGTGAATGTTTTAGTTTGAATCAAGTACCGTATGAATTCATCCGTATATCCGATGATTGACAGCATTGTCTACAGCTCTTCGATAATAATTGTCAGTTGTTGCCCAGTATCGTTTGTTATTATATTCTCCACGTATTAATCATTATAAAATAACGCATTTTTGTCCTCGAGAATTTTTGACAGATTCCTACCCCTGAAGCATATCGTCGGAAAAATGACAAAGTGGCGTATCTTTTTTACACCACCACAAACGGATGTAACTGCAAAAATCCGATTTTTGGGTTAGCTTCATAATAATTATTTTTTTTTAATATATTTTTTCCATTTAGCTATTTTGTAGATTTCAATAATTTTTTTTTTCTCTTTTTTTGGCCGTTCGCCTGCCTCAGTATTTACCTAGCTAGTATGTAATGTAATTCGAGTGAGCAACTTATGGACTTCCATGTCTAAAGCTCAATAAATGATTATTATTATTATTATATATTATTATTATTAATACCCTGATACTAAGACTGATACCCTGACTCTAAGAGTTAGCACGAATCCCCATACGTTTTCGTCGCTTAGTAACAGCAAATGCTAGAGTACTAAAGACGTATCTACAACAATCGGAACTAAACACTGACAGACGGGCGTATCTATCATTTACGTCTCTCTGTCATTGTGACAATCATGACTCGCGTCAGTTGCGTCACTTTTCAACTACCTACTCCCGAAAGCCTATTAAAAGGCACTGCCGATATCATCCGCCAAATTCAAGGATTTGATGAAGATGTGCGATGATGGTATCATCCTCTCGGTATACCATCATTTTTATAAGAGACTGCCTACCTGAACCCAATGCGGATGAAGAATCCGACTACGAAACTATAGACTAGAAAAACTTTCAATTATTGATAATTCATTATTTTTGTACTAACCCAGTTTCATAAAGTTACCGTTTTTCTTTCAAAACTTTCAAGTTATTTGGTACAATTTTCACTTTTAGGTAAAATTTTTATTAATTTATTAAAACAGTTTTGTAAGGTACCGTGTGATTTTTTGTCACAATAAAAACCTCCACAATTGAAACGGTCGAGTGACGTACCTTAAAAGGTACAAATTTTTGGCAATGAGAGAAGGACGTATCTGCTACTAAGGCATCCTTGAAGGGCGAAGAGCGACAAGTTAGGTAATGGGTTGTTAAACAAGTCAAGTATAGGTGGAATGAACGATTTTTGGTTGTGTACATCTATTTTCTGATTTTTCCAACGCCATTAAACTTTCAAACACGAATATCTCGAAATGCGTTTTTTGCAGTTACGTCCGTTTGTGGTGGTGGAAAAAAGATACGCCACTACGTCATTTTTCCAACGATATAATATCCATGTTAATTAAATAAGAAGGTAAAATAATATGTGGTCAACTTTATCAACATGCCTAGCCAATAAGCATCACAATAGGACCATGGCCTTACCCTATGATTAAGAATAATAATTTTTGGTTGAATAAATAAATCTCAAGAAATATTTGCACACCTAATCCCGGCTGGATTCATATTATTTATAGTAATTATCGAAATTCATTCGCTTTGAAACTCATTTCAACTGTAATAACGTTCTAAAGGAATTCTGATGAAACTTACTTGAACTGTATTCGAACTTACTTGAAGTGTACATTTTCAGAAATCAGGGGGATGAATTTATTGCACACTTTAAGTAGGTACCCTTTTTTTAACGGGCACCTGCTAACACTGGCCCTTTTAAAATTGAAACTGTGAAATTTATCAGTATATTTTCGGTTTATAAAATTGCAAGATGAGAATAAAAAATTTTCATCCAGAATTAACAACCAATATCATATTTCTACATTTTTCGTATCGTGTTCATTTCAACAACACACTTGGAAGCTCAATTCCTCTGCTATCCTGAGGAACACCTGAGTTATCACATTACCAAAAAAACTGGATGTTATAGATAAAAGTAACGTTATTATAGCTTAATATTCTTTCGAATCTTGAGCATTTTCTCCCCAGCCGCCACAAAGAAACGATATTATAACTGTTATATGTACAGCTTCCCCTTGTGTGTCGTTGAATAAGTAGTTTTATGTAGCAATTTATTAATGGGTTGAAATCTTGAATATTATCGTTCTTACCTTAATACAACACGATGGAGCCATCAAGCCTCCTCCACTTGTACGCGGTCGTCTCGTGGAATTTTCGTGGACTCTTCCATGCATTCAACTCAGTGGCACTAGGCCGTCGACGTTGACGAAAGCAGAGCGGACGAATCCTACCCGGTGAGGGATGATCAACAACCTGACCAGTAAGGATTCGACCGCACCACTTTTTTTTTGTAGAGCTGCGCAGTATTGTTCTCCGTTAAGATTTCACTGTGCATTATTTTTTTCAGCAAACTTTCATAATAGGTACATCATCATTTCCGAAAGAAACTTTTTACTCTACATTTTGTCCAGTCAGGTCCCATAGATTCCAAAAAACGTATACCCGGGTGTAAATCAGTTTTGCCATGTACCTATTTAAAAACGCTGCAAAGTCTTTGTCACGGGGTTTTATTATTCTGTTGGACATACCTACAGAAATGTTGGCTGTTCATTTGCAGTTTCTTTCATGTGCAATAATTGAAATAGCTGTTTTTGATGGGTTCCACCAATTTTGCCCCACATACACGAATTAGGCTCCTATTTTTGACAAATTATCTTTGGTCATTGAGTGCAATTTAATTGTCTTGATTCATCTGTTAATACTACTTCTAGTGTTATTGTACAAATTTGTGGTGATTTCAGACAATTTCCTAGGTTTTTTACTAATAAAAAATGAATTTTGGGAGCTGAACCTTCGTTACAACCTCAATTCTCCACTCTTTGGTCAAAATCACCTTCATATTCGATCTTCTCGTCCGAAAAACATGGAAAACGAGACCTCAAAAGCTCATGTTACTGAAACACTAAAGAACCCTATTTTTGCACCCATTTTTCACCCATAACACCCTTGGGCCCTTGGGCTTTTTCGATCGGGCTGAAAAGTTTCGGGACACAACTAGGGCCCAAATGGAGCCTGTGTGCGAAAGAACGAATTTTTTAGACCGAAAGCAGAATGTATGGATCGTACGGCGGACGGACATTGCGTTTTTGGAATCTACACACCTTGAAACGTGTTCGATAATTTTCTTGCTAAGCGAATACATAGGTGTATTATTCACGGAATAATAAACAAAAACACAATAACCATTGTATAAATTATCAAACACGTTATGTTATCGAAATTATAAGTGTAAATGCTATACATGTAAATATTACCTACACACTGAAACGACTAATATATTATTACAAATTGCATAATTATTTCATGTAGTTCTCACACCGCATTTCCAGAATGCGAAAAATAAGGATGCTCTGAATGGCTAAACATACCTACTCAATCATGCATACATATGCGTTCCTACAAGTTTTAAATTTTGATATATACTAATAATAATGTAGGCACTCGATTGGTTATCAATGAAATCTTCCAAAACCTGCATTTTGGGACAACTCCAATCCACTGTTTGGAAGTGAACCGATATAATTTTTGAGTGAAGCAATAGAGACCCATTATTAAACTCTGAGCACAAGGACACATTACAAGTTGATAGTGGTGAAATAAACATAGTTCTGATTCTATATATAGAGAGAGAAAATACAGGTAAGTAGTGGAAATATATCCCCTAAACATTGAATAACGTCGATAATTACTACAACTCATGAAAGGTCATTGGGTTCAAAAATTTAATTGGAATGTTGGTACGTAAGACTGATGATCAATTTATTGCCGAAATAATTCAGTTTAAATATATTGTTTCGCTCAAAATTTAAAGTGTTTGAAATAGCGCAGCTATTGAAATTGAATAGCCGCAGCACTGTTTTAAGTATTCATGTTTTAATAACTATTCAGAAACTATCAGTACCTATGTGGACAAACGCAAAATTATTTATATTTTCCCGAATTCTACAATCCAATGTGAAACCTGGTTTTGCATTCTTACTATATATAAATAAATGGTGTACTTTAATCACTTACCGGTCGCTTACCGGTAATATCCGTAGTGTTGGTCCGGAATACAGGGGTTGTAGCCTATTGTTTTTGATACCTCATTACATTACCCATTACTCAGTAATAATTAATGTAGTTGTGTGATGCGCAGTTCTGGTGATTGCCCTTGGAGAATCACTCTTTGCTGACCTAGCTTTATGGAATATCAATTTCAACCAATATAGCTAAATCACCAAAGGGTAACTCCCTAAGGTCCTTTCGTCAATCGGATGTCAGATGGTCCTTGTTCTTGCGATCTTGTAGGTAGGTCAAGCCGATTCCCCCCCGTGAACGAGTGTACAATCTAGTCATGCACCCGAAAACGTTTATGGCATTGCATTTTTCTGTGAAAAATCCAAAATAAAAAGTTTTTCGGGCTATCGTCTTGCAGGATCTCATGTACGAGATGTACACTCGCTCGCGGAAGGCCGGACGCTTGCTTGAAGATTCGAACGCCGTCTTCACATCCGCAAAAACCGCCTTGTTGAATATCAAAATTTTGACAGGAGGAGGATCGATGTTGAATTGTCGTCGTTTCAATCACAGAGCGGACGAATCCTACCCGGTGAGGACTAAAAATGTTCAACCTGACCAGAAAAGATTCGACCACACTGCCATATATCGCGTATCCATCATCCTCCCCCTCGAGTGCTCCAAAACATTCTTTCTTCTTCGCTGGGGTTCTTCAGTAATCAACTAAGATTATTTGGATTACTCAAACTAACATTCAAGGAAAATTATTATAAATAGAATAATCAAATTTACATCTCTTGAACATGCTGAACGGTTTTTTTAATGTGCTGTTTACAAACAAGAGAATAGAAATGTCGATCAACTTTAATTTATGCTTTCACGAAATGCAATTTTTCGTCAAATACCGTCTTACCTTGTTATGTGAGATAGTTTCGGCTGCTGAGTTTCCGGTTTGCATACACGACACTTCACATGATATTTAAGTATGTAAATACGTACACACAACGCAATCTAGTACTAGTTTAATGCTAATTCCTTTCGCTGTTGTTAAGAGCGGCAGTTTCACATGCATAATTAATGTAGGTAATTGGACATATTATTATTTCCAAAGTATTTTCGAGTACCCAGAATTCTCACAATATATCACAGCACCTTAAATATTATGAGATGTTGAAATTCAGCGTAATTTCGTACTTTTGTTGATAAGCTCCACTGAATATCAGTTGCATTATCTTACATGTGTACATTCTCGAACCTATCCCTCAACTATCGCACTTTGTCAAGAAACCCCATATTTACGCATATAGATTAACATAATTATCTAATGTTTCACCACCAACTCCTAGTCTACGCTGCTCACAAGTTTGTGTCGTGTTCATGAAAAATACATCACCTATCGAATCCCAAAGTTCACGTAAAACGTTGATTTTGGGTGATAGAGTCGAAATAGATGAATCATTTAGGTCGAGTTTTACCACCTAGAATTAGCGTAACTCGCACTGTAGGTGGTGAAACCTGCCCTTAAAGACACAGGTTTTCTCCATGAAATTTTCGAGCTCGAAAACTTTCAATAGAAGGGTATGGTTTACGTTTTTAAATTGATCTTGAACTAAAGCATTTTTTGAGACCACCCTGAGCATTGCACGTCCAGCCGTTCGTTTGCATCGAAAAGCTTCGTCAACATGATCTTGAACGAACAACGAAACGGTATCAATCCGTCCCAGATAAATCATTGCTAGGGAACACCTGATTATAATCACGGATGGCTGTATGAAGTCGAATTGGTTGTTCTGTGATATTATTTCATTTGAAAAATGATGGTCCTTTTGGATTTTGTTGATCGGTACTTATGCAACTTGAACAACGTTATGCTTCTTGAATAACAACAAATGTTTAATGGTTGAATTATTGAATCCCGCGCATTTTTATGAAACTGTAATTCCCGGGCCGGCTCCGATACTTGATTTAGGGCTTTCCTGGGGGACCTCGAGGGTAGGTACTGGTCACGGAAAACAGTGATCTACACAGAAGGGGCACCAAATACAGGTAAATTATTACACAACGGGTTTATTATTTATCTTACACTTCCTGAATAATCAATTATTGCATTATGAATCCCGCACATTTTCACGAAACTGTAATTCCCGGGCCGGATCCTTTACTTGATTTAGGGCTTTCCTGGGGGAAGCGCGAGAGTAGGTACTAGCCACAGAAAACAGTGATGTACGCAGAAGGGGCATCTACACAGGTAAATTATTACACAACGGGTTTATTGTTTAGCTTATGCTTCATGAATAACAACAAATAATAATGATTGAATTATGAATCCCGCTCATTTTTACAAAACTGTCATTCCCGGGTCGGATCCAGTACTTGTTTTAGGGCTTTCCTGGGGAGAGCACGAGGGTAGGTATCGACCGCAGAAAAAATGATCTACGCAGAAGGGGCATATTATAAAGGTAAATAATAAACCGTTGTGTAATAATCTGCAGCGTTTTGAACTTGTTCGGTTTGATTTGCAAAGAAAAATATAGGTGGAAATTTGGAAACTAACTGATTGCTCAAGGGAGAAATTGGAACGTATGTTACTCACCTTGGAATTCGTGTTGACGTTTCTTCTCAAGGTCCAACCGATGTCACTACCGACACTTCACTGATTGAACCTACTGATTCTCAGACCATTTATACACTCGCATGAGTGCGTCACGTTAACGACACTTGCCCAACGATTTGGTGAAAGGTCCCGAAATATGTGGGTTTTAAGGGCGAAGGGAAATTTTCTGAGGGGGGAAATCCTGACAAACCTTTCGTCTGAGGCTTTTCTGATAATGACTTTTTGGTGAAAGTATCTTGCGGAGAGTCACCCTTCTCTTTCTTACAGTAGCCCTTCGGGGTTTCTTATCTGTAATGTTATCCGGATTTTTGTTCCTTGAATTGTAGAAGTTTATCTTTTATATCGGTAGACTTGTGAAAGATACGAGTATTTGGTACGAAAACAACTTTTGTTTGTCTGCCGAAGACTACTCCTTGTTGGGTGGACGATGTTCCGAATCTTATATTTGCTTTTCAAGTCAGCCGAAACCTCTTAAAACTCGAAAACATCCATAATAATATATATATTTATTATTATTATTATTATTACGATAAGGCTTCATTGCTAAGTTTGCACACCCGTGATAGTATAAAAACCCATGATTTGATCTTGTTTTCATGTTCAGTCAATCGAATCTTGTAGAGGTGCACGTTTCTCTTGGTATGAGGGATGTGGGATACCATTAATTTTCAAGTTGAAACTGTAAGAAGAGAGGCTAATATTTCGAAAAGGGGCCATACTTGTGTCAAAAATGGTGGACCGATTTTATTGTTTACGAAAATTCGCTGAAAACTATGTTGGAAAGTTTGTCCCCCAAAATCAAAATTTTCTCTAGCGTTCTGCAGTTTCACAACTACCTATCTGCAACTTATTGAAGATTATTGCAAATTATTGCGCAAAAGCTGCAAATTATTGCGCAACGGCTTGTTGTTTTCTTGTACCTCTTCTGCGTAGCTCACTAATTATGTGACATTAAAAAAAGAAGAAAGATGTGAAAACAAGAAATTGAACGAAAGTGCGTCGCGGTTGCAGACGATGGAGGATGGTCGGCGGACACGTAAGTGCAAACGAGTAACAAATAAAACCTAAAAAGAAGCTTACTTACAACTCCTGCACTTTTCGGTCTTTGTTTTGCGCGTTGTTCGGTTGGCATCACTGTACGGGTTAGCCAATGAGAGGTGACTGTAGATACTATGCTTTTGCTTGTCACTTTCCCGCCGTAGAACAAATCTCATTTACTACACTATTTTAATAAATTTTCTAAAATTTTAGATAGACTGTTTGCTGTCCTACAACTTCATTTAAGCCATTACCTTTCATGGGGGAAAAAATGAAAACAATTCCGATAATATCTGCGCTGAAGTTAGGTATGTATACCTACCGTATGATTCGCATTCATGTTGACGAAGCTATTCGGTTCAAACTTCAGGGCCTTACTGTGAACGATCGGCTGGACTTAATCTTACATGGCTCCGGGGGGGTCTAAAAAAATCACCAAGAGAGAAATCGGTGTGATAACATTAAAAAACACACCCTTCTTTTGGTTTTCGAGCTACGGCGTTCTGCAACTTTCAGCCCCTACATTTCACCCCTTACTGAGAGTAACGCCGAGCGTCGAGGTCCAACTAGACCCCAAATGGGACCTACAAACCAAATTTCATTGATTTTGGTTCATGATAATTTAGGAAAGTTCCAAGTACTTATGGCTTACGGCGAGTGGAAATGCGTACTTCTCGCCACACTAACTCCGTAGTATATTATGCATATATAGTAGTATATTACTATATTAGTAGTATATATTAGTATATTACGCATTTAACCGGTTGTGATTATGTTTTCAAATGACATAGAACCCAAGGTGACTTGTGTGATCTCACGGAAACCGGTACCGCCTACCAGATAAGGCTTTGGGCTTGTTTTCCGTTTCCTCAAAACTTAGGAATTCGGTAACTAGCTAATTAAACATCGATTTGGCCAAACTTTGTGTACAATTGACTCACGATTTAATTCTTTACAACTTGTACATTTAGGAAAAATGACTTGAACAATAATGAATTGTTAAAAGGAAGAAAGTGAATTATATGTTCAGACTTAGGTATGAAAACATATGGTACATAATAAGATGGAATCAACGCATAATAATCTGTAAGAAAAACAGAATCGTGTTTGGCCCTACTGTGCATTGCAACCAGGGTTTGAACGTAGTTTTACGGTGTGTATCTAAAGTAGGAAGAGCCCCGAGCTGTATGTTCGATAAAGTCTTTGGCATACATAGATATACGCCAGTTCTACTGTTCTGATGTCGACTCAAAAATAAGGAAGGGGGAACAAAATAATCGTCGCTAGTGGATGTTGAACGAGTAGACCGACGATTTCAATGTCAAAATGGTTCGAATATTCTAAGGTTTATATGGGGAAACGTGATAGAAAATATTACTCACTTCATCGAAACTGAATAGTGTTTGTTTCTGAGCTCCCGAACGATCGAATTACTGCGTTCCGCTTTCCCAGACACAGAACAGACAAACACATTTTCGGTCTAATCTTGATGTCGAACTCCTTACTCCTTAATTTTCTCGGTAAAGAAATCCAGTCCATATTTCGCTAAACTTGAAATGGGCGACTCGTCCTATCGAGAGACTTTTCGCTGATGTGGCGACGTGGAACTGCCGTCTTCACCCGTTTCTGCCTTGTGAAAATGAAAGGATCGCTAGTTCAACTCATTAAATTCTTTTTATGGTTTTGGTTTTTTCGTTCCCCCCTTGCGTTCCATTGAATCGAAAATATTTTACGATCACTATTATTGTGTCTAGTGCTGGTCAGAAGTGTTTGCTAAAGAAACGTCTTGCCACGTAATCCATGGATCGAGTAACTCGAGCCCAGTTCCACTATGCCACAATTAACCCGCAATGCCGCAATTTATCTTAGTTCTTGACACACAAGTCTGTTCGAGTATATGCTACCGTTTCGATTTTCTATGGGTCCATTTCGAATCTATGGATGCCTCATTGTTCGCAATGACCAAATGTTTGTTGCTCGTTTTTCTGTTTCCCTTCCACTAGGCATTACTTAATAGCAAAGGAATGTTGACTAAAAGATGCCAATTTGTGAATCGTAGTTTGTCTGCAAAGTGTAGGGATTTAAAAAAAATTAATGTTTCCCCCAAACCTTGAAACTATCGAAAACTAAGGAAGATAATTTATCATGATGATCATGATCATTTCTCTAATGCAAAAACATGAATACCTATACATTTCAAGTGTTTTTCTCCAAATTTTATGTACATGATGGTACCTTACCTTACGTTGTGCAAGACCCTCACGTCGCTGGTCACACTCGGTTGACTGCTTCTGAGATCTTCTCGAGCCTAATTAGTCTAGGGAACTGCCGTCATCAAACTGTCGTCATCATTAATGTTAATACTCGGAATGACAAAATCGATCGCTCGCAACTCGTTACTAGATAGGATCTTATTTACACAGGTCTTATTTACATCAGTCTTTCCGGTTCTGATCCTGGAAGGATTGACAGACATTTTCGTCCAAGATTGTCACTTACGTTTCATGGAGTGTCGAGTTTCAGTATTATCTTGTACTTTAAACATGCTGTTGAATAATATCGATGTCCTTAAACACTGAAGAAGTAGACCAAAACTAAATAGACCAAACCAGTTCCTTGAATATTCAACTTCATGGGATATTGAGGTATTGCGCTCTGGAAGAATTTGCAGTTTTCTCAAATTGTAATTTGCTGTGGCTGTGCTCTCCTGTCGTTCTTTGCCATTTTGGTTTATTATTCTGTGAATAATACACCTACCTATGTAATCGCTCAGCAAAAAATTTTATAACACCCCCTCAAACTTTTTTCTTTTACGTTTCAAGGTGCGTAGATTCCAAAAATGCAATGTCCGTCCGCCGTCCGCCGTATCACGTGTACAGGCTTCATTTTCGGTCTAAAAAATTCGTTCTTTCGCACACATGCTCCATTTGGGCCCTAGTTGTGTCCAGAAACTTTTCAGCCCGATCGGAATACACCCAGGGGTGTTATGAGTGAAAATGTGTGTAAAAATAGGTACTTTTTGCGTTTTAGCAACATATTGGTAACATGAGCTTTTGAGGTATCGGTTTCCATGTTTTTCTGGACGAGAAGACCGAATATGAAGTCGATTTTGACCAAAGAGTGGAAAATTGAGGTTCAGCCCCCAAAATTGATTTTTTATGAGTCAAAAACCTGCGAAATCGTCTGAAATCACCATCAATTTGTAGAATAACACTAGCAAAAGTTTCAACACGTGGATCAATACGACTAAATGGCACTACCAATGATCGACGATAATTTGAAAAAAAAGAGGAGCGTACCTACCTAATTTAAGTTTTGGGGGCCAAAATTGGTGGAAACCATCAGAAATAGCTATTTCAATTGTTGCACATGAATGAAACAATAAATGAACAGCCAACATTTCTGTAGGTACGTCCAATAGAATAATAAACCCATGTGACAAGGACTTTGCAGCGTTTTTCTCTTTAATAATGGACTGAAATACTGGGTATATCTGTGTTGTACTTGATTATTTATAAGGGATAGTATATTATTTACTTTTTGATGGCCTATGGACGAACGTCATATATATATATATATATATATATATATGTATTACTGAGATCTGTCACATCCCATTAGAACCTTTTTCCATCTAACTTACGTGAATTCGGAGGTTTGGTGACGCACAGCCAGGTACCCCAATAATTACGACTGGAGAATCCCGAACTCTGCCGGGATATACGTCTGCACTTGCACTTACCTGCCGCACTTGACTCCCATCCCTGCTTCCACGGGATTTTCCTTGTAGGTAATGAGCTGTCGTAGGTACAGGTCAATGCACCAAAGTCGTCCACTCGACACAAAGTGCATTCTCCCATTCCCACGCTCATTCCTTACGTTGACTTCGTTCTCATTCTGCTCAGTGCTATTGGTAATAGTATTTCGTTGATCTGGTTCTGGCTGGGTGAGCTTTGCGTTATTTTGACGACATTCATATCTCCACTGTTTAATAAAAAACGCTGTGAAGTCCTTGTCATATGGGTTTATTATTCTATCGGACATAACTACAGAAATGTTGGCTGTTAATTTATTGTTTGTTTCATGTACACTACTTGAAATAGCAATTTTTGATGGTTTCCACCGGTTTTGGCTCCCAAAAACACGATTTTTTTGGGATAAATTATCTTTGGTCATTGAAAGTGCCATTTAATTGTCTTGGTTCACCTATTAATACTACTTCTAGTGTTATTGCACAAATTTATGTTGTTGTCAGACAATTTCCCAGGTTTTTGACTCTTAAAAAATGAATGTTGGGAGCTGACCTTCGTTACAACCTCAATTCTTCACTCTTTTGTCAAAATCAACTTAATATTCGGTATTCTCGCTGTAAAAAAAACATGGAAAACCCTCACAAGCTCATGTTCACTAAAACCTTTAAAAAACTTATTTTACACCATTTTTCACCCGTAACACCGCTAGGTGTATTCCATCGGGCTGCCGAGCTTCAGAGCACAACTAGGACCCAAATGAGAGCCTGTGTGCGGAAGACGACGATTTTAGACCAACATTTAGGGTAAATTTAAAGCTGAAACTTTGTTAGAACCTCAGCTCAAATCTACTTCATATTCGGTCTCCCGGGGAAAAAAAAAAACGGTAAAAGATACCTCACGAGCTCGTGTTACTAAAACACCTAAACCCCATTTTTCACCCATAACACCCCTGGGTGTATTCCGATCGGGCTGCAAAGTTTCGGGACACAACTAGGGCCCAAATGGAGCATGTGTGCGGAAGAAAAATTTTTAGACCGAAAATAAAGTCTATGCGGATGTTACGGCGGACAGACATTGCATTTTTGGAATCTACGCACCTTGAAACGTAAAAGAAAAAATTTGAGGGGTGTTCGAAAATATTTTTTGCTGAGCGAATACATTGGTGTATTATTCAGAGAATAATAAACCAGAAGTGGCATTTTCGCTGAACAAAATAATCCAAGAGTTTGTTCTGTGTCGGGAGGAGGTAGACCCAAATGATCAAATGTTCGGGTTTCGAAACAGATTCATGTACCAGATATTTCCAACCAAAATTATATAGTAACTCTTGAAAGTACCCGGTTTATTAATATAGTAACCTCACCCATATTGTATTTTCTATAAGACCTATCTACCCATTTGGTTAAGTCCCAACGTTCTTCATTGGTAAACCTTTGCAATCGTTCAGTTTCAATGTGGAACGAGGTTTCCAGTCAGAATAAGTGTGTTCAGTAATCATGTAATTCCATTATTGATCTAAATGGTATTTGGTATTGTTGCTGTATAAATGGTATTATTGATCTCAATGGTATTTGAACTAGCTGTAACTAATTTTCAGTTGTCATCACGAGCGATATTATACTGTGGGTGGTTTTGGTTTATTATTCTGCGAATAATACACCTATGTATTCGCTCAGCAAACCATTTTTATAGCACCCCCTCAAAAATTTTTCTTTTACGTTTCTAGGTGCATAGATTCCAAAAACTCTACAAAGTCGTCACACGGGTTTACTATTCTACTGGAAATACCTAGAGGAATGTTGGTTGGACATATCTAGAGGAATGTTGGCTGTTCATTTATGGTTTCCATTAATTTGGGCCCGTAAAACACAAATTAGGTAGGTACCTACGCTTTTTTTTTTTTTTTAACTACTTACCTTTGATCATTGGTAGCGCCATTTAATCGTCTTGATCCACGTGTTGATACTACCTCCAGTGTTATTATACAAATTGATGGTGATTTCAGACGATTTCCCAGGTTTTTCACTCATAAAAAATAAATTTTGGGAGCTGAACATTTCGTAGAACTCAATTTTCCACTCTTTGGTCAAAATCGACTTCATATTCGGTCTTCTCGTCCCCAAAAACATGGAAAATTATATCTCAGAAGCTCATGTTACCAACATGTTGCTAAAACGCAAAAAGTACCTATTTTTACACACATTTTCACTCATAACACCCCTGGGCACATTCCGATCGGGCTGAAAAGTTACGGGACACAACTAGGGCCCAAATTCAGCATGTGTGCGAAAGAACGATTTTTTTAGACCAAAAATGAAGCCGGTACACGTGATACGGCGTACGGCGGACGGACATTGCATTTGGTTTATTATTCTGTGAATAATACACCTATGTAATCGCTCAGCAAAAAATTTTTATAACACCCCCTCAACATTTTTTCTTTTCCGTTTCAAGGTACGTAGATTCCAAAAATGCAATGTCCGTCCGCCGTACGCCGTCCGCCGTCCGCCGTATCACGTGTACAGGCTTCATTTTCGGTCTAAAAAATTCGTTCTTTCGCACACATGCTCCATTTGGGCCCTAGTTGTGTCCCGAAACTTTTCAGCCCGATCGGAATATACCCAGGGGTGTTATGAATGAAAATGTGTGTAAAAATAGGTACTTTTTGCGTTTTAGCAACATGTTGGTAACATGAGCTTTTAAGGTATCGTTTTTCATGTTTTTGGGGACGAGAAGACCGAATATGAAGTCGATTTTGACCAAAGAATAGAAAATTGAGGTTCTACCAGATGTTCAGCTCCCGAAATTGATTTTTTATGAGTCAAAAACCTGGGAAATCGTTTGAAATCACCATCAAATTGTAGAATAACACTGGAAAAAGTGTCAACAGGTGGATCAAGACGATTAAATGGTACTATCAACGATCAGAGATAATTTATTTAAAAAAAAAAAAGGAGCGTAGTTTATTCGTGTTTTTGGGGCCAAAATTGGTGGAAACCACCAGAGATAGCTATTTCAATTATTTTATATGAAAGAAACAATAAATAAACAGCCAACATCTCTGTAGGTAGGTATGTCCAATGGAATAATAAACCCATGTGACAAGGACTTTGCAGCGTTTTTGAAATCTACGCACCTTGAAACGGAAAAGAAAAAAGTTTGAGGGGATGTTATAAAAATTTTTTGCTGAGCGAATACATAGGTGTATTATTCACAGAATAATAAACCAAAATGCAATGTCCGTCCGCCGTACGCCGTCCGCCGTATCACGTGTACAGGCTTCATTTTCGGTCTAAAAAATTCGTTCTTTCGCACACATGCTCCATTTGGGCCCTAGTTGTGTCCCAAAGGTTTTCAGCCCGATCGGAATATACCCAGGGGTGTTATGAGTGAAAATGTGTATACAAATAAGAACTTTTTGTGTTTTAGTAAAATGAGCTTTTGAGGTATCGTTTTCCATGTTTTTAGGGACAAGAAGACCCAATATGAAGTCGATTTTGACCAAGGAGTGGAAAATTTAGGTTGTACCAGGTGTTCAGCTCCCAAAATTGATTTTTTATGAGTCAAAAACCTGGGAAATCGTCTGAAATCACAATCAATTTGTAGAAACACTAGGAAAAGTGTCAACACGTGGATCAAGACGATTAAATGGCACTACCAATGATCAAAGATAATTTGAAAAAAAAAGGAGCGTACCTAATTAAAGTTTGGGGGCCAAAATTGGTGGAAACCACCAGAAATAGCTATTTCAATTATTTTACATGAAAGCAACAATTAATGAACAGCCAGCATTTCTATAGGTGTGTCCAGTAGAATAATAAACCCATGTGACAAGGACTTTGCAGCGTTTTTGATTATGTATTGCTAGTGCCATTTAATTGTCTTGAGTCACCTGCTGACACGTTTTCTAGTGTTATTATACAAATTGATGGTGATTTCAGACAATTTCCCAGGTTTTTGACCCATAGAAAATGAATTTCGGGAGCTGAACCTTCGTTACAACTCAGTTCTTCACTCTTTGGTCAACATCGACTATATATTCTGTCTTGTTGCCCTGAAAAAACATGGAAAAGGATACCTCAAAAGCTCATTTCACTAAATCACCAAAAATCCCTATTTTTACACACATTTTTCGTCCATAACACCCCTGCCTAAATGGCCCGAAAATGAAGCAGTTATGCATGATACGGCGTAAGGCTGACGGACATTGCATTTTGGTTTATCATTCTTTAAATAATACACCTATGTATTCGCTCAGCAAACAAAATTTCATAACACCCCGTCAAAAGTTTTTTGTGTTACGTTTCAAGATGCGTAGATTCCAAAACTGCAATGTCCGTCCGCCGTCCGCCGTAGCATGAATAACTACTCCATTTTCGGCCAAAAAAATTCGTTCTTTCGCACACAGGCTCCATTTGGGCCCTAGTTGTGTCCCGAAACTTTGCAGCCGGACTGGCATATACCCAGGGGTGTTATGGGTAAACATTTGTGGAAAAATATTGTTTTTTGGTGTCCATTAAAATGAGCTTTTGAGGTATATTTTTCATTGTTAGGGCGAGAGAACGAATATGAAGTCGATTTTGACCAAAGAGTGAGAAATTGATGTTGTAACGAAGGTTAAATTCCCAAAATTCATTTTTTATGAGTGAAAACCCGAAGTCAAAAACAAAAGTAGATATTAAATAATCAACAATTACTACAAATATAGCAAATTATTACATCAATAACATGATTATTACACTTGGTTTCACTCACTCACTTGCTCAGGCATACAGCTGTTGCTTTATATTCTGGAGAGATTCAGTTACAGTTTTCATTCTGGTTGATTTCATTGTCGAATGATTTGACAAGTTTCTCTGTATGCCTACCTGTATAATTACAGAAAATTTTGCGCTGATAGCGAATATATACCTACTCCATGATCCTTATCGTATGAAATCCTTAAATCGCTTATTTGTGGCTAAAAGTCCTGGGAACGAACATTCGTGCATTCGACGAATAAAACCTAACAAAATTACTCGGCTCTCCAGCTCTGTTGCTACGATTTCTGGTGATTCTTCGAAGAATTCACGATGTTTCCCCACTTCGGAAAAAACGCAGCAACGTGGTCAGACCTATGGGGGGGGGGGGGGGGGAATTGGTGATTTGCATAAAATTGCATAGGGGTACCGATAAGGAGAAACAGTTTCGTCCCGAAAACCCGCTTCAAAAGGTACCTACACGGTGTCTGAAGCATCTGCGTTACTAATATTGTAGCGTAGGTAGTTGGCAATTTATGAAAACAAAGAAAAAGTCGTTCTTTCGCACACATGCTCCATTTCGGCCCTAGTAGTGTCCCGAAACTTTTCAGCCCGATCGGAATATACCCAGGGGTGTTATGAGTGAAAATGTGTATAAAAATAGGTACTTTTTTGTGTTTTAGTAACATGAGCTTTTGAGGTATCGTTTTCCATGTTTTTTGGGACGAGAAGATCGAATATGAAGTGGAAAATCGAAGTTTTACCAAATGTTCAGCTCCCAAAATTGATTTTTTATGAGTCAAAAACCTGAGAAATCGTCTAAAACCACCATAAATTTGTATAACAGCAGTAGAAAAAGTGGATCAAAACGATTAAATGGCACTACCAATGATCAAAGATAATTTGGAAGAAAAAAAAGGAATGTAAGTACCTAATTCGTGTTTTGGGGGCCAAAATTGGTAGAAACCATCAGAAATAGCTATTTCAATTATTTCACATTAAATAAAAAACAAATTAACTGCCAACATTTCTGAACGTGTGTCCAGTAAAATAATAAACCCGTGTGACAAGGACTTTGCAGCGTTTTTGGAATCTACGCACCTAGAAACGTTAAAGAAAAAGAAAACCGGTTTTACGGATTTTACCAGAATTTCGATAGATGCGGGCGGTTGATGGTCGCACCTTAATTCCATTCTGGACAACAAGTCCATACAATTTTGAAGGGCGAATGTTTCGAGATATTTGAATACAGCTTTTTGAATGATGCAGCAACATGACAAAAAAGAAACATTGAAATAAAAAACGCTTGCATACGAGTCTGCAACGCATTGGGACATTTTCATGTCTTTACCTATTGCTTTTGACATTATTAATATTAAGAGGTAGGTACCTAATTTCAATAAAATGGACGATTCCGGATTAATTATCTTCTACACTCACGATCATTAGTTTGTAAACAAAATATGAGAACAGTTATGCCCATAGCTCCGCTATTCGTATAGTCAATATGTTATGGAGAACATGAAAATGTTCGTTAAATCGAGAGCTTTCCAACGAGTGGTGAACGATTTTTGTGGGTTAAAAAGTGTAGAAAATGAACAAACCTAACAACGGGGTCGTTGTAAGCGGAAATCATTATAAAGGCACTGTAACACAATTTCGTTACGTAATTTCGTGACAGTTTTTTGTGCTATGTGCCAGGGCAGACATGAAAATGTCAAAATCCCTCAAGTGGGTATCGGTGGGCGGTTTTGTGTATATATTTGGAGATGTGATCGTAAGTTAGTGTTCATAATCGTAAGTTAGTGTTTATAATCGTGAAGACTAAGAAGAAACTATCGTGAATATGTTATTGAAACGGTTGGAGGTTAGAGCATATCAATGGCTTACTGCACGATTGTCGCTAACTTAGTCGTTTCAGTCAACGCTGGCTCGGTTGAGATTTTTCACCTACTTACTTTAGGTGTTTGAATGGTCGAGCATCCGTTGTACCTATCCGGTTATTGTTGCGACATTTAGAACAGATAATTTACGTTCAGGTTACTGTTTCGGAAAGCTGACTTTTGGATACTTGGTACTGATTTCCGCATACTAGTTCGATTTCGACTATTTAGATACCCGTAAGGAAATTCAGGATGATAGACATTCAGATTTATATAAGGAAATTCAGGATGATAGACATTCGGATTTAGATAAGGAAATTCAGGATGATAGACCTACATATTTAGATAAGGAAATTCAGGATGATAGACATTCGGATTTAGATAAGGAAATTCAGGATGATAGACAATCGGATTTAGATAAGGAAATTCGGGATGATAGACCTACAGATTTAGATAAGGAAATTCAGGATGATAGACCTACATATTTAGATAAGGAAATTCAGGATGATGGACATTCAGATTTAGATAAGGAAATTCAGGATGATGGACATTCAGATTTAGATAAGGAAATTCAGGATGATAGACATTCAGATTTAGATAAGGAAATTCAGGATGATAGACCTTCAGATTTAGATAAGGAAATTCGGGATGATGGACCTACAGATTTAGATAAGGAAATTCAGGATGATAGACATTCGGATTTGATAAGGAAATTCAGGATGATATTCATTCGGATTTAGATAAGGAAATTCAGGATGATAGACATTCAGATTTAGATAAGGAAATTCAGGATGATAGACCTTCAGATTTAGATAAGGAAATTCGGGATGATGGACCTACAGATTTAGATAAGGAAATTCAGGATGATAGACATTCGGATTTGATAAGGAAATTCAGGATGATAGACCTTCAGATTTAGATAAGGAAATTCGGGATGATGGACCTACAGATTTAGATAAGGAAATTCAGGATGATAGACCTTCAGATTTAGATAAGGAAATTCGGGATGATGGACCTACAGATTTAGATAAGGAAATTCAGGATGATAGACATTCGGATTTGATAAGGAAATTCAGGATGATAGACATTCGGATTTAGATAAGGAAATTCAGGGTGATGGACCTTCAAATCGATACTAGCTGCACCTATTTTTGGAAAGTGGTTTCCATTAGCGACGGACAGCGCCAGAATCATGGGATCACAAATTTAAAATGAATGAGGTTGCGTTTTATTGCATCCTTTTGCTGCATCGCAACTGGGTATGTGATCACCGTAGCAGTTTCAAGTTCCGGTGACTTATTTCTGAACAGTAAATGAGGGAGGCTGTGGTTGGCTCTTGTTGTTATTACCGTTGATCCACCGGCAGTTGACAGAAGGCTGCGGTGGATCCTCCGGATGCCATGTGGGACGTCCTGGCCCCGGTCGGGGGACCTTGGCATCGTCGTCCACGTAGTTACGCACACGTTGCTCACGAACACACGTAACACAGCCTCACACGAGGACTCCGCCTTGCGCATCCACATGGCTTCCTGCTTCCTCTCCTTCAGTCTATTGACTTCGACTTCACTCCATCTGCCACTCCGGGGATCAACGAACTTCGATAGTATCGGTGCATTCTGCTTAAGAAAGAGAGTTCGACGAGAGAAAAATATAGAGAACGATCGACCTGGGCGTCTAAAGAATTGCTCCGGCTACCTGTTGTATTTGTGGTATTCAAGCCTGTTTGTTTCATTTGCCGACAGATCTCAGCGATAGCTTTCCAAAGAGTTGCAGTATTATACGTATCCGACGATTAGAAGTGGGCGAAAACGTGTCAATAAAATTCAAGCTGATACCATGACGTCACCAGCCTTGCGCCGTGGGTTACCTCCCCCACAAACGTTCATTTTCCAACAGAGCAAAATGCGTTCTATGGCCCGACACAAAGAATTTTGGGTACTAGTGCATTATAGGGACGATAAACGCGACTATCGAGATAATCGAATGTTGCAGTGAAAGAAACTGGGAAAGGAAGGCTACTGCGACTGCTGCACCCAAACAACGAATGAAGTGAAATCGATATATAATCGCAACATTCGATTATCTCGATAGTCGCGTTTATCGTCCCTATAATGCACTAGTACCGAATTTTGACCTGAAAATTAGCACGGTGTGGTGTCGTTTGCATCAATTATGTGGTTTGGTGTCGGAGAGGATAATTTGAGGCCTCTCAGTTGGCGAGTAGGTACAGGCGCTTAGGCACGTTGATTAGTTTTCTTCCTTCAATAGAGAGCGGAAGACGAACCGATGGAGGAAAAAAAAGACGTTAGATTAATACGAGAAGGCCCTTACATTCATCATCGAGAGGTGCGTTAGATGATGGGCCCAGCTTCTCTTTGTAGATTCATAATTAGATTGACCCTGTTGGTTGGAACACATTTAGTAACAATACCAACACACGTAGCAAGATTCCGTCCAGGGGTACTAAAACTACAACGAAATTAAAACTACAACAGTTTATTTCGATGGTTGAAAATGTTCGGTCCAGCATCTGTAGCTTCTTGGACTGACGTATCTTTTGTCCTTCGGTTTACCTGGTTCCAGGAGGATCCCAGGGGTGTACTTGGAAACGCGGAACCTCTTCAAGTTTGGTCCCATGGGTGTCGGTCAAAAAATCTGTAATGGTAGGTATGTGCCATGTGCTATAACGCAAGGTCCCTGTTGATGCCGATGAAATTCCATTATGGGTTTAGAGTTTCGGACGGTTTCACTCTGCTCTCTTTACTGCATGTAACTTCGATTGTGTCTGATCGTCAGGTTCAAATTACTGTACGTTGTTTGTAAGAGTCTTGGATACCTTCACCTAAAGGTGAAGAACTACGGTACCGCGCAGGTAGATCGTAGCTGTAAAAAAAGGCAGTTGGTCCGGCGCAACTGCAGGGACGATCTCGAAGGGGAGGTTTCACTGGGCAATAAACTGGTTTTCTTTATTGGACGTTGTCATAGTGATGGGTGATCAGCTTGAGGGTCCCCCCTTTCAAGGGATCCGCTGAGGCCAGGATACCCAAGGTGACGATCCCCTGGAAAACATCTGAAGGAGCGAACTACGAGGGGAACGACCTACCTGGTGTGACCATTTTCAAGCTGTGGGTAGGTAGGTAGGTACCCAGGATAAAATGATAAAAAGCAAGCAAGTAGTTAGTTGACTAATAACTCAAATACATTATAATACTTACTTACCTACACTCCAACCATATTGCAGTACTGTAACATGCCGCTGCTCCTGCTTACTGTTTCTTTGCAGACTTGCATACTTGTGTGGACTGGAGCCATTGCGTTTGGCATTCTGTAGATTCCGTTGAGATGATTGATTCCCTTGGCCAATGTAGAAGATCCTCAGTTGAATAATAATTATTTCTAAAACCTCCCACCTGGTAGTACAAAGGTTTCTGGAAATGTACCTTTGTATTAAATTATAACTTAATGCAAAGGCACATTTATTATCTACTAAACATCATGTTTCCTATTAATTTTGTACGAGTTGTTGTAGGTTTCAAATACTGTAGTATAAATAAGTAGATAAATTTGTCGCAAGTGGCTTAGTTGTGGTATTTTCCAGACAAAAAACGGCAGGTGAGCCTTAATTCACGTGAAGTCAAAGAAAAGATTTTCCTCCGAAATCTAAAGTTTACTATTACTTTTACGTAATCTTACTTTTACGTGCC
The DNA here is from genome assembly GCA_954871275.1 of Leptopterna dolabrata. Classification (NCBI taxonomy): domain Eukaryota; kingdom Metazoa; phylum Arthropoda; class Insecta; order Hemiptera; family Miridae; genus Leptopterna; species Leptopterna dolabrata. Next base: position 3,063,587 of record OX940988.1, on the reverse strand, counting down.
ATCAAACACCAAGGGGAAATTTTGTTTCTCACATGTCAGTCTCTCTGCATCAGTCTGTTGTGTAATCTATGAATTCTTCTCTTTCTCGGAAGCTCCTATTTATTTTCAGCAATTCTTTTATTATTTGCGGAAGTTTGTTATTAGCCTGCACTGGTTTAATATTGAGATACATGAAATTTTACATATAGCAAAATGTTTCTGGCATTTCTGTACATTTTGAGTTAGAGTTTTTCGAACTGGTATAATGTACCTACTTACTTAGGCATTTTGCGCGATGGTATTAGTATGACTACGGTTTATAGTCTACCGCCAAATTGCATCAAACGTAGAAAAAATTGGCTATAAGTGGCCTACTTGAGATTATCACGAGGAATTAACGATTTTACACTACTTACTATATTTTTGAATCTTAGAAAAATCGATTTTGGTTTATTATTCTGCGAATAATACACTTGTGTATTCTCTCAGCAAAAAATTGGTTGGCCACCCCCTCAAAGTTTTGGTTTATTATTCTGTGAGTAATACACCTATGTATCCGCTCAGCAAAAAATGTTTATAACAACTCCTCAAAATTTTTTCTATTCCGTTTCAAGGTGCGTAGATTCCAAAAATGCAATGTCCGTCGGCCGTATCACGCATGCCGGCTTCATTTGCGGTCTAAAAAATTTGTTCTTTCGCACACATGCTCCATTTGGGCCCTAGTTGTGTCCCGAAATTTACAGCCCGATCGGAATATACCCAGGGGTATTATGAGTGAAAATGTGTATAAAAATAAGTACTTTTTGATTCTTTTTGTGTTATAGTAACATTTGGATCAAGACGATTAAATGGCACTACCAATGATCAAAGATAATTTGAAAAAAAAGGAGCGTACCTAATTTGTGTTCTGGGGGCCAAAATTTGTGGAAACCATCAGAAATAGATATTTCAATTATTTCACCAGAAAGAAACAATAAATGAACAGCCAACATTTCTGTAGGTACGTCCAATAGAATAATAAACCCATGTGACAAAGACTGCAGCGTTTTTTCTTCTGCGTTTCAAGGTGCGTAGATTCCAAAAACGCTGCGGAGTTCTCGTCACACGGGTTTATTATTCTATTGGACTTACCTACAGAAATGTTGGTTTTTCATTTATTGTTTATTTCATGTGCAATAATTGAAATAGCTGTTTTTGATGGTAATTGAAATAGATGATTTTGGCCCCCAACAACACGAAATAGGCTCCTATTTTTGACAGATTATCTTTGATCCCATTTCACATTTGATGTGATGATTTTGATTTTCATATTTGAGTTGAGTGCCATTTCATCGTCTGATTCACCTTTTAATCCTACTTCTAGTGTTATTATACAAATTTATGGTGATTCACAGGTTTTTAACCCATAAAAAAATGAATACATATTTGGAGCAGTAGAATCAACTCAATTCTTCACTCTTTAGTCAAAATCAACTTCATAAATTTGGTCTTCTCGATCTAAAAAAAAAACGGAACACAAGCATCTCACAAGCTCATTTTCGCTATAAAAATGCTGCAAAATCCTTGTCACATGGGTTTATTATTCTATTGTACTTACCTACAGAAATTTTGGCTGTTCATTTATTGTTTCTTTCATGCGCAATAATTGAAATAGCTGTTTTTGATGGTTTCCACCAATTTTCCCCATTTGGGAACAGATTTGGGTTGGGTGAGTTTGGGGGGTAGTTGTGCTCCGAAGCTCGACGGCCCGATCGGAATACACCCAGGTGTTATTTGTGTGCGTGCGTGTGTGTGTGTGTGTGTGTGTGTGTGTGTGTGTGTGTGTGTGTGTGTGTGTGTGTGTGTGTGTGTGTGTGTGTGTGTGTGTGTGTGTGTGTTGGGGGGGGGGTTAAAACTAGGTTTTTTTAAAAGCGTTTTTTGTTGTTGAGGTTTTAGTGAACATGAGCATGTGGAGGTATCGTTTTCCATATTTTTTAGGGCGAAAAGACCGAATATGATGTTGTTTTTGACTAATGAGTGAAGAATTGAGGTTGTAAAGAAGGGGTTTTATGGGTAAAAAACCTGGGTAATTGTCTGAACCATAAATTTGTATAATAATACTAGAAGTAGTATCAACAGGTGAATCAAAAATGTCACTATCAATGATCAAAGGTAATTTGTAAAAATAAAATAAAATAAACAGGAGCCTAATTGGTGTTTTGGGGGGACAAAACAGAAGGAAACCTTCAAAAATAGCTATTTAAATTATTGCGCATGAAAGAATCAATAAATTAACAGCCATCATTTCTGTAGGTATGTCCAATAGAATAATAAACCCATGTGACAAGGACTTTGCAGCGTATTTTCCCTGTGGTGACATTGTCCAATATCTTACGGAGCATCGACGTGCATGTACCGTGTACTCTCATGGTTTTAGTGATTTCTTAACCTCCGTCGATCGTACTTGACTTTCTTTTGAACGTCTCCTTAAAATAGATTAGGATTTGCGAAAGTCTTGTGACTAGCTAATTGAGTCGTTACTTCCCAGACTGAAATGTTAACAGGGCTTGGAGTGTCGTCGTATTGTGTACTGTACCTGATGAATTCACGTGCGTTCCTCCGGTGCGCGGTAGGTAAGTGTACCTATAATTGGCCTCAACACGGATGATCCAAAAATGTGTTTGTGCGACAGTCAAACGCCAGTAAAACAGACTACGGCTAGGAACGTTTTCCGCATTCTGTTGAGTACGGGAATGTTCGAGGACACGGGTAAGGATTGCATACATTTTCATCTCGCTGTGTGGTATTGCGGAGGACCGCATTTTATTCTGGAGACTCAAGCGAACGCGATGGGCGATCGTAAAATCGCATTTGCAGTCGGTGCGGGTTTTCGCATCCGGTGAGGACGTATTTTTAGAGTCGCCGTCATGACCGTAAGCCCCATGCAGTTTCCAGTTTTTTCATTGGGTATCGTAGGGGTTTGTTAGGTTTCTCAATTTATTGATAACAATAGGTACTTATTATACATTTAAATTCAGTAGCTACCGATGTTAGCCAAAATTACCTTAATACATGTAAGCCCCATGCAGTTTCCAGGTTTTCATTGGGTATCGTAGGGGTTTGTTTGGTTGCTCAACTTATTGATAACAATAGATACTTATACATTTAAATTCAGTAGCTACCTTTTTAGCCAAAATTACCTTGATACATGTAAGCCCCATGCAGTTTCCAGGTTTTCATTGGGTATCGTAGGGGTTTGTTAGGTTGCTCAACTTATTGATAACAATAGGTACTTATTATACATTTAAATTCAGTAGCTACCTATGCTAGCCAAAATTACCTTGATACATGTAAGCCCCATGCACTTTCAAGTTTTTTCATTGGGTATCGTAGGGGTTTGTTTGGTTGCTCAACTTATTGATAACAATAGATACTTATACATTTAAATTCAGTAGCTACCTTTTTAGCCAAAATTACCTTAATACATGTAAGCCCCATGCAGTTGCCAGTTTTTGGTTTATTATTCTGGGAATAATACACCTATGTATTCGCTCAGCCAAACATTTTTATAACACCCCCTCAAAATTTTTTCATTTCCGTTTCAAGGTGCGTGGATTCCATAAATGCAATGTCCGTCCGCCGTATCACGTGTACAGGCTTCATTTTCGGTCTAAAAAATTCGTTCTTTCGCACACATACTCCATTTGGGCCCTAGTTGTGTCCCGAAACTTTTCAGCCCGATCGGAATATACCCAGGGGTGTTATGAGTGAAAATGAGTATAAAAATAGGTACTTTTTGTGTTTTAGTAACATGTTAGTAAAATGAGCTTTTGAGGTATCGTTTTCCATGTTTTCGGGGACGAGAAGATCGAATATGAAGTCGATTTTGACCAAGGAGTGGAAAATTGAGGTTGTACCAGATGTTCAGCTCCCAAAATTGATTTTTTATGAGTCGGAAACCTGCGAAATCGTCTGAAATTACCAGCAATTTATATAATAACACTGGACGTAGCATCAACACGTGGGTCAAGACGATTAAATGGCACTACCAATGATCAAAGATAGTTAGAAAAAAAAAAAAAAAAAAAAAAAAGGAGCGTACCTACCTAATTCAGTTTTGGGGGCCAAAATTGGTAGAAACCACCAGAAATAGCTATTTCAATTATTACGCATGAAAGAAACAATAAATGAGCAGCCAACATTTCTGTAGGTATGTCCAATAGAATAATAAACCCATGTGACAAGGACTTTGCAGCGTTTTGCGTTTTAGCAACATGTTGGTAACATGAGCTTCTGAGATATCTTTTTCCATGTTTTTGGGGACGAGAAGAACAAATAATATGAAGTCGATTTTGACCAAAAAATGGAAAATTGAGTTCTATCAAATGTTCAGCTCCCAAATTGATTTTTATGGGTGAAAAACCTGGGAAATCGTCTGAAATCACCATCAGTTTGTATAATAACACTGGAAAAACGCTGCTAAGTCCTTGTCACATGGGTTTATTATTCTATTGGACATACCTACAGAAATGTTGGCTGTTCATTTATTGTTTCTTTCACGTGAAATAATTCGAATAGCAAGGTATTTCTGATGGTTTCCACCAATTTTTTTTAAATAACTATCTTTGATCATTGCTAGTGCCATTTAATCGTCTTGATCCACGTGTTGACACTTTTTCCAGTGTTATTATACATACTGATGGTGATTTCAGACGATTTCCCAGGTTTTTCACTCATAAAACATCAATTTTAGGAGCTGAACATTTGGTAAAACTCAATTTTCCACTCATTGGTCAAAATCGTCTTATTATTCGGTCTTCTCGACCCCAAAAACATGGAAAATGATATCTCAGAAGCTCATGTTACTAACATGTTGCTAAAACGCAAAAAGTACCTATTTTTACACACATTTTCACTCATAACACCCCTGGGTGTATTCCGAACGGGCTGAAATGTTTCGGGACACAACTAAGGCTCAAATGGAGCATGTGTACGAAAGAACGAATTTTTTAGACCGAAAATAAAGCCGGTACACGTGATACGGTGTACGGCGTACGGCGGACGGACATTGCATTTTTGGAATCTACACACCTTGAAACGTAAAAGAAAAATTTTGAGGGGGTGTTATAAAAAATTTTTGCTGAGCGATTACATAGGTGTATTATTCACAGAATAATAAACCAAAAACGCTGCAAAGTCCTTGTCACATGGGTTTATTATTCTATTGGACATACCTACAGAAATCAGAAATGTTGGCTGTTCATTTATTGTTTCTTTCGTGCGTAATAATCGAAATAGCCATTTCCGATGGTTTCCACTAATTTTGGCCCCTAAAACACAAATTAGGTAGGTACCTACGCTTTTAGCGAATTTTCAAAGAAAATGAAGCTATTGCAATGGCTTCGAAATTTAAATAATATAAATTTTTGGAAATTTTCTTCATAGAAATCCGTTTCAGATCATTCTAAAACGATTCCTGAAATTTAACACTTTTTTATATGTATATATATATATTTATATATATATGTGTCACTCCAGACGATAACTCTCGATAGAATTGAGATAAACAGCTCAAATTTGCACAAAAAATCTATCTTGGTAATCGAAAGGCTAAGTTCGAAGATGGGCGAAATTGGCCTACTCTAAGGAGGGTTTTGGCGCATTTAAAGTGCGCAAAAATTACCCAAAAAATCCCCAAAATGTTATTTTCCAACAAGTGACCCCTCATTTTAAAGTTTTTTGCACGCTGAACACGATGGTGGAATCGGATTTTAGATATCTTGATCCGTTCTCAAATTAGAGCATTTAAAGTGCGCAAAAATT